>JASVEL010005433.1:0-301227 GCA_032618575.1 Nicotiana noctiflora | reverse complement strand
AGGGGAAGTATCACCAGGGTATGCCACATGGTATCGCAGGGATGTCGAGCATGATAGACCAATGAAAAGGCCTCACATTCAAGAGTTGGCCGAGCAGTCTAAGGAACAAAAAATTTGAGTGGCCAGAGAAAATGAGTACCGAGCCAGAATCAGCTTGTTGGAGAAACAGTTCCAAGACCTCAAATTCGAAAGCAGCTTACAAGCGGCATCCGATGAGGGAGAAAATAAACAACTGAGAAAAGAGAATGAAATCTTGAAGGCTCAAATTGCAAAGATGAAAACAGCAGCTGAAACCCCAGTTCGCCTTGCCCGAGAAGAGAAGTTAATTGAAAATCTTCGACACAAAGTGAATGACTATAGCTTTGATCTAGATAAAGCTGAAAAGGAATTAGTCGGGGTTTGGAAACTACTGGCCAGGAATACTGAAGAAAGAGTTCGAATGGTTCAGCGGTAACAAGATGGACATAATGTTGAGGTAGCCCGATTGAGAAAGAAAATCATTACAACCGAAGTCAAAAGTAGCAAGCAAACCAAAGAGTTTGAAGTAGAGAGAGAACATTGCTACATGGCTATGACTCAGTTAGAATTGGAGCTACAACAACTACAAAAGAAGAAACAGCAAACCTTAGACGCTCGAGCTGAACAGATTGGTAGGTTGCTTCAGGAAAAAGGGGTCATCACGGAAAAAATCGTCAACATTGCTCAGTACATCACAAAGAAATGCCAATTGTGTGAAGATATGTCCCAGTCAACATTCATATCAGTAGTAAAGTTCTTTTTAAAGTAAGTAATGACCGACGTGGACAAACTCCAAAGTGGATTAGCATATAGGCCTGCGGCAAGACCGAACGATGTCTCGCGGGCACTAGGAGCTTTAATGTACTCATAGGGCATGCATTTTGTATTTGTATTTTTCCTTTTGCATTTGTAGTATAATATCATTTGTAACCGATGTTTGAGTATCAATGAAAAATTCAAAAAGAAGTTGCTATTATTTTCTTTCTTTTTATGCAAATTGCTAAGGCGATAGGCAAACATATAGGAACGAAAAATAAAAATGAAAAAAAAATGGAAAAGAAGAAAATAAGAAAAAGAAATAAACAAAAAAGCAATGAAATGAAGAAAAAACAAAAGTGAAAAAGAAAGCTGGTGGTTCAAAGAGGAATAATGTCGGGATGATGCATAATGACTAGGCAAAAGTTGTGATTCTTAATTGTGATATTTACCCCTTATGAGCTAACTATTAACGGGTTTTGTTGTTGATGAGTATCAGATTTTCAGTTGGCAACTGGCATTCTGGCACATCACAGCTATAATACACATTCAAAAGCCATGACCAAAGCAGTGACTCAGGAAATCGAGCCCACTATTATGGATCTGGTACAAGAGGAAGAAGTTGTGGACGTAGCTAGTATTAAAGAAGAGATGTACAAATTAAAATAGCAGATGTCAGAGATGTACCAGGCCTGGTCTAGGGGTCAACCTTTGCCTTCCTATCCAGCCAACCAGGCAAACATCCCTCCTACAAACCCAAATCATGAACCACCCACTATGAACTCGTCCTCCACATACCCAACTTACCTGCATTACTATGCTACAACCTCACAAGCACCTCCACCATTGTCTAAACAAGCTCCACCACCCCCACCTCAGGTCGCTCCAGTATACGTGACACCGCCACCCGCTGCTCTGCACAAATCTTCCAGTGAACCTGTGTTCCATGTTCAGGACACTCATAATTATCCACCAAAATCAACTTTCAGGCAACATGATTCCTACACACCACTCATAGACATGATAGAAGAGGAAAAGCCTGTCAGAAATTTGGAACAGGAATAGATAGCCCGTAAGATGAAAAGTCTTGAATAGTCATTTCGTAACATACAAGGGCTAGAAGGCCAAGTGAGTGTTGCGTACAAAGATCTATGCTTGTTTTCGGAGGTACAGCTCTCGGCCGGGTTTAAGTTACCCAAGTTTGATATGTATGACGGTCACGGGGATCCAGTAGCCCATCTGAGGGGTTACTGTAGTAAAATGCATGGAGCAGGAGGAAGGGACGAGTTACTTATGGCTTATTTTAGCCAGAGCTTAAGTGGTTCAGCGTCGGAATGGTATACTCAACAGGATCAGACCAGGTGGTTCATCTGGGATGATTTGGCCCAATCGTTTGCAAATCATTTCCAATACAATCTAGAGATTATCCCTAATTGGTTGTCATTGACTAAGATGGAGAAGAAACCCGGGGAAAGTTTCCGGGAATACGGATTCATATGGAGGGAGCAGGTTGCACGAGTAGACTCGCCCATGAAAGAAGGGGAAATGGTTGACTGCTTTCTACAGGCTTTGGAGCCAACATACTATGGCCACTTAGTATTGGAAATTGGAAAAACCTTTAATGAGGTAGTCAAGATGGGAAGCTTTATAAAAGAAGGGCTAAAGACAAATAAGATCATGAGCTACTCGGCTATCAAGGCAACAAACCAAGCAATACAGACTGGAACTGGAGGATCGATTGGCAAGAAGAAGAAGGAGGAAGTTGCGGTCATTGAAGGTAGATCATGGTCCCGGGGCACCAATACATATCATCATCCACCTCGCCCATACCAATCATATCCACCGACACCATATAACCCACCTCCACCATATTATCCTCCAACCAATCCACATTTTTCCGTCGAACATGCTCAACCTTACCCACTGCCTCCACATGCATGGCGTACCCCAGCTCCACAAAATGTCTACCACGCACAAAATTTCTATCCTCCTTCCAAAACATACAGAAATCCAAATAGACCCAATTTCCGTCCAGATTCAGAAGTAAAAGGAGATAGAGCCTAAAGAAAGAGAACATTTACTCTGTTAGGGGAGTCATATACCAGTCTTTTTCATCGTTTGAGAGAAATAGGGATGTTGACCTCTATTGAACCAAAAATTCCCAACCCACCACCTAGATATCTAGACCAATCAGTCCGTTGTGAGTATTGTTCCGGGGCACCGGGACATGATACAAAAAAGTGCTAGCATTTAAAGTTCTCCATACAGGAACTTATTGATACCAGGAGGATTGAAGTGCAAGCTCCGGAAACTCCTAATATCACAGAGAATCCTTTGCCAGCACATCATGAGACGCATATGATAGAGTTTAAGCAGGGAGAGAGCAGTAGAAAACCTTCTCAATCAGTGATGATGATTAAAGCGAACAACAAGGTGGAAGCGGAAGTTGAAAAGGAGAAAGTGTTAACTGAGTTACCAACAAATAAGCCATCAGTGATTGAGCTAGTTAATGTAGTAGTGCCGGGAGTGAAGCCTTTGTTGACAGTGAATGGAGCTTATGTGGAGCCTGTGCCAGTCGTAAATACCAAGGCCATACCGTGTAACTATGATAAGGTTACAGTGATGAAGGGAAGGAAGTTAAAGGAGAAATCAATGAAACTCATGGTTTAACTCGCTCTAGGCGATGCTTTACCCCGGCGGAATTAAGAAAGACCAAAGTGGTAAAGGAAAACCCGACTCATGTAAAGAAGGCAGTTACTAAAGAGGAAGCAGAATGTCACGACTCGGATTTTCCCCCAACATCGGGATCGTGATGGCGCCTACTCATGGTAGCTAG
This sequence comes from Nicotiana noctiflora, assembly GCA_032618575.1. Lineage (NCBI taxonomy): Eukaryota > Viridiplantae > Streptophyta > Magnoliopsida > Solanales > Solanaceae > Nicotiana > Nicotiana noctiflora. The sequence goes on along the minus strand of JASVEL010005433.1, from coordinate 297,617 downwards.
GCAAGCCACTTTATTCCTGCTATCCTGTTTTTATAAATATTTCATAATCAATTTAACAACCAAAACCATAACCTTAATTAAACAAGTGCGGAAGACTTTATAAAAATAGCAATAAGCAGTTTCAAGGTAAAATAATACTGAAATCCTCTACCCAAGACGTGGAGTCACCAACTCACGAACTACTACATGAATACTACACATAAAGGTCTGAAAGAAATATAACATAATATGTTTGTCTCGGAACAAGGAGACTACAGCTAGTAACATAATAAAAGGAAGAGACGTTGGGCATGCAGACGCCTGCAAGCTACCTCAGTCTCAAGTATGATCAACTCCCACGCAAAAGATGTACTGCTGCTGCTCCTGATCGAAACCTGGACCTGTGCAAAAATGCACAGAAGTGCAATATCAACACAACCGACCCCATGTGCTGGTAAGTGCCTGGCCTATCCCGGCGAAGTAGTGACAAGCCTAGGACCAGACACCCACATAAACCTGTGCAGTTCTATATATATATGTACAGCACAAGATAACGAGAAATAACAAAGTAACAACGCAACAAGGAATGTCACAGAAGAACTCAATAGTTAACAACAGTCATTAAATCAGCAAGGAAAAACAAGTATAATGAGAAACAAGTAATGTCAAGTCAATGAAATAGCAAATAAAGTGCACGGCATCACCCTTACCAAATACGCAAATAAAGTGCACGGCATCACCCTTCGTGCTTTTACTCTCATCCTCACATCCATGGTACGGCATGATCCTTCGTACATGGTTCAATAACAAGGCACGACATGATCCTTCGTGCATAATCAATAACATGGCACGGCATTAACCTTCGTGCATAATCAATAACAAGGCACGGCATTAACCTTCGTGCATAAACAATAAATCAAGGCACGACATTAACCTTTGTGCATAAACAATATAAATCAAGGCACGACATCACCCTTCGTGCATTATCACTATTCCTCGCCCAAATAACAATCACAGTTAAGGGCAGAGAATGAAAACAATAAATCATGAACCGTCCCGGCAAGGGACACGATAATCATTACAGCAAAGTCCCAGCAAGGGCAATCAATATCTCACTTCACAACAAGTCCCGGCAATGGAGAACAATTGCAATTCTACAACACGGCAAGGGTTTAACAATTTATCTTCAAATATGTCTCACAACAAGTATCAACAACGACTCACGGTCATGCTAGATGCCGGTGTATGGATGCTCATCACTACAGTCCATACACCGCACTCGAACACATAGCACCTAGCACATAATCCTATTCACTCAAGCTAGGATAGAACAAACACTTACCTCTAGCCTTGAAGTCCAAACTATTCTTCAATTATAGCTTTTTCCCCGAAATTCCGCTTTCAACTAGCTCGAATCTAATCAAAATTGATTCCATTATATTAATAAATACTAATTAACTTGGTTTGAATGCTTAAAAATGGTTTTCTCAAAGTTTACCCCAAAATTTCCCAAAATGCCCCTGGCCCCACCTAGTCGGAACTCGGGGTTCAGACCAAAATCCGGTTACCCATTCCCCCACGAGTTCAATTATATGATTTGTTTCAAAATCGGACCTCAATTCGAGGTCCAATTGCCCAATTCATGAAAAACCTAGGTTCTACCTAAAAACATGAATTTCTACCATGAAAACCTTTGATTTCTATTGAAAAACATGTTTAGTGTTGTTAGGAATTGAAAGAATTAAGTAAAAAGTGACTTACAATTGCTTTGGAGTGAATTTGGCCTTGAGAGTTCGTGTGTGGTGTGTGGGTTTTTGAAAAAGTGAAGAATGAACTGAAAAATTCGTTTTAGTATAGAATTGCACAGCTGCGGATATCGCAATTGCGAACACTGCAGGTCTGGGGCTCTGCTGCTCTAGCATTTGCGAGAGAGGCTTCGCATTTGCGAACCTGGCTGGGACAAGGGACTTTCGCATTTGCGACGGAAGCTTGGCATTAGCGAAGCCAGGCGGTTTATTGAGGGCCTCGCAATTGTGAGGTTATGTTCGCAATTGCGAACCAAGCAGTCCTGGACACCCCTTCGCATTTGGGATCCAGGGTTCGCATTTGCGAACCCAACCTTGACCTGTCACCTTCGCATTTGCGAAGCCAACAGGTGGGTGAAAAACCAGCAGTGCAAAAATTCAGAAATTGATCCAACGGCCTATAAGATCTTTACTCGAGCCCCCCGGCTCCAAACCAAATATGTACACAACATCAAAAACACATTGCAAACTTGTTCGTGCGATCACATCGCCAATATACATCGTTTTCATCGAATCGAGCCTCAAGTTCATGATTTTCATACTTTTGGTTTTCAAAACTTTCAAACTTGGAACTCAAGGTCCAAAACATATCAAACGACATCCAAATGTCACCAAACTTTGTAGAAAGCACATATATAATATGTAAGACTTGCCTGACGTCGGAACGAAAATACGAGCCCGATACCATGGTCATTTAATTCATTTTCCTTTAATAATTACAGCAAAAACAATTTCATAGAAAAATTCATAACTTGGGCTCTAGGCCTCAGAATTTGACTCCGGACGCATGTCCAAGTCCCATATTTTCCTACGGACCTTCCGGGACCGTCCGATCTCGGGTCCGGGTCCGTTTACCAAAAATGTTGACCGAAGTCAACTATATCAATATTAATATCATTTTTCTTTAAATTTCTCATAGAATTCATATCTTCTATCACAAATCTTTCTGGCTATATGCCCGGATCATGCACATAAATCGAGGCAACATGGAATGAGGTTTTCAAGGCCTCGGAAATGTAGAACAAATGAGGAAAGAAGGTGATGACCCTTTGGGTCGTCACACGGAAGAGTTCTTGAAGAAGATGAAGGCTCAGGACTATTCAATAGTGGAGCAATTGAGAAAACCGCCCGCGCAGATTTCATTGTTATCATTGCTAATCCATTTTGATGAACATAGAAAGGCGTTGATGAAAATTTTAAATGAAGCCCATGTGCTCTGAGAAGATTTCAGTATGCCATCTGGAGAAAATCACGAACAAGATCTTTGAGACAAATAAGATAACATTTTCAGATAGTGAGTTGCCGATTGAAGGAACGGAGCATAACAAAGCGTTATACCTCATAGTCAAGTGTGAAGAATCTGTAGTAGCCCGTGTTCTGGTGGACAACGGGTCAAGTGCCAATATTTGCCCACTCTCAACCTTGGGAAAGTTAAAGGTCAATCATGATAGAATTCATCGGAATAGTGTATGTGCACGGGGCTTTGATGGAGGTGGCAAGAATACTATAGGGGATATTATACTGGAGATTACTATTGGACCGATGGATTTTACTATGGAGTTTCAGGTGCTAGATGTCGTGGTATCTTACAATCTTTTATTGGGATGTTCGTGGATCCATACCGCGAAAGTTGTACCATCCTCTTTGCATTTGATGGTAAAATTTGAGTGGGAGCAATAGGAGATAATAGTGCATGGAGAAGATGATATCTGCAATGCTATTACGCCATTTGATGAAGCTGACGGAGATAAAGGTCCGTGGGTGTATCAAGTCATGGACACTGTGGTGGTGAACAAAATATCTGAGGGGGAAAACATGCCGATTCCCACAGTGGCTCATGCAGCAGTGATGGTCGCTAAGGAAATGATAAGGAATGGGTTTTCTCCGGGAAAGGGCTTAGGAGTAACTTTGCAAGGGATAACTCAGCAAATCCACCTTCCGGGCCATAATGACACTTTTGGTTTGGGTTTCGAGCCAACCGTTGCCGATATCCAAAGAGCTAAGAAAATGAAGAAGAAGGGGTGGTCCCTCCCAAACCCTATCCCAAAACTATCCAATTCCTTTACCAGGCCTGGTAGAGGGAGACATCTGGCGACTGTTATGCCAAGCCGCGTTGAAATAAAATCGGATGAGGAACTCCTAGCAAGGTTTGAGAGGCTATTTGAAGATGTGAATATGTTGGGGACGGGTGAAGGAACAAGTAAAATGGATGTTCAGTTCGTGGGACCCTGCATTATGCTTGATAACTGGGAAACTACTCCTCTTCAGATTAGGAGGGGATTGTGGTAGTTAGCTTTCAATATTTCATTCCCCCAAAAGTTGTCTTGTTTTTAAAATTGTAATCCCACACCCCGTCAAATCAGATGTATCAAATTCTTGTTACCTTTTGAAAAATCAATGAAATGCAATTTCTTTTCTTCCTCTATTTTCTGCCTTATTTTATTTTTCTTCTTTTGTACTGTTCTTTATTTGCTGATTCCAATGATATGTCATGCATGAAGGATTCTCGGTCCAGTCTTGATAATCGAATAGTTATACAAGAAATTGAAAGTGAACATGAAGTGGAATGTGAGAATGAGGAAATACTGGAGGAAATTAGTAAAGATTTGAGTCATTATGAGGAAAAACCTAAACCGAACTTAAATGAGACAGAATCCGCTAATCTGGGAAGTGAGGAGAATGTCCGAGAAACAAAGATTAGTGTGCATTTAAAGGCTTCCCTCGTAGAAGATTTAATCAAGTTGTTACATGAGTGAAAGGACATATTTTCTTGGTCATATGATGACATGCCCGGGCTCAGTACTGAATTGGTGGTACATAAATTGCTCATTTATCAGGAATGCCAGCCGGTAAATTGGAAGCTAAGGAAGTTTAAAATGGACATCAGTGTGAAAATAAAAGAAGAAGTTAATAAGCAATTTGAGGCGAAGGTCATACGGGTCACTAAATATCCCACCTGGTTAGCTAATATTGTGCCAGTTCCGAAGAAGGATGGAAAAACCAGGGTGTGCGATGATTAACGGGACCTCAATAAAGCTAGTCCAAAGGATGATTTTCCAGTGCCAAATATCCATATATTGATCGACAATTATGCCAAGCATGAAATTGTTTCTTTTGTGGATTGCTATGCGGGTTATCACCAGATCCTGATGGACGAAGAAGATGCAGAAAAGACAGCCTTTATCATGCCTTAGGGAACATATTGTTACAGGATGATGCCGTTTGGGTTGAAGAATGCCAGGGCTACATATATGAGGTCAATGACCACTATGTTTCATGATATGATACACCGAGAGATCGAAGTATATGTGGACGATGTCATCATTAAGTCCAAAAAGCAATGTGACATGTCAAAGATTTGAGAAAGTTTTTCCAGAGGCTCCGAAGATATAATCTCAAGCTCAATCTAGCAAAGTGTGCTTTCGGGGTGCCGTCATGAAAGTTATTAGGGTTTATAGTAAGCCGACGTGGTATTGAATTGGATCCATCAAAGATAAAGGCAATGCAGAATTTGCCTCCGCCAAAGAACAAGAAAGAAGTGATGAGTTTATTAGGCAGGTTGAATTATATCAGCAGATTTATTGCTCAGTTTACGTCAACTTGTGAGCCCATTTTCAAATTGTTGAAGAAAGATGTTGTGGTAAATTGGACTGATGAATGACAAGAAGCCTTTGACAAAATTAAGGAATATTTGGCCAATCCTCCAGTATTAGTTCCTCCAAAACCAGGAAGACCTCTGATTAGATATATTAGATAATTCTTTTGGTTGCGTACTGGGGCAGCATGACGAAATGGGAAAGAAAGAGCAAGCGATATATTACCTCAGTAAAAAGTTCACATCTTACGAGGTAAAATACACTCAATTGGAGAGAACATGTTGTGCTCTAACATGGGTTGCCCAAAAACTAAAACATTATCTATCAGCTTATACCACATATTTGATATCACGGTTGGATCCATTAAAGTATATATTTCAGAAGCCTATGCCTACAAGAAGACTTGCTAAATGGCAATTTCTGCTTACAGAGTTTGACATCATCTATGTAACTCATACGGCAATGAAGGCGCAAGTAGTTGCAGATCATCTAGCAGAAAACCCAGTTGATGATGAGTATGAGCCGTTAAAAACATATTTTCCTGACGAGGAGGCAATAAATGTTGAAGAGGAAGAGCAAGATGATAAGCCAGGCTGGAGAATGTACTTTGATGGAGCCGTCAACAGTAAGGGAGTTGGAATTGGAGCAGTGCTTATTTCAAAAACGGGTCAGCATTATCCCATTACCGCTCAGCTTCGATTTTTCTGCACTAATAACATGGTCGAATATGAAGCATGCATATTGGGATTGAGGATGGCAATAGATATTGGTGTTAAAGAGATTTTGGTCATGGGTGACTCGGATCTCTTGATACATCAGATTCAAGGAGAATGGGAGACAAGAGATTTAAAGTTGATACCTTATCGACAATGTCTGCATGGAATGTCCCAGAGATTTCAATCTATAGAGTTCAAACGTATCCCAAGAATGCATAATGAGGTAGCAGATGCTTTGGCCACATTATCCTCCTTGTTGCATATTCCAGATAAAGCTTATGTAGATCCATTACAGATACAAGTACGCGATCAAAATACTTATTGTTTCGTCGTGGAAGAATAACTTGATGGTGAGTCGTGTATCATGATATCAAAGAATATTTGAGGACGGGGGTACCCAAAACAAGCCACAGGAGACCAGAAAAGGGCTATAAGGCGATTGGCAAATGAATTTTTCCTCAGTGGAGGAGTCGTATACAAAAGAACATCAGATTTGGGGCTATTGAGATGCATAGATGCGGGGCAAGCTGACACAATTATGACTAAGGTACATGTAGGAGCTTGCGGACCTCATATGAGCGGATACATTTTAGCCAAGAAAATACTGAGAGCAGGATATTATTGGCTCACCATGGAGCGTGATTGTATTAGATATGTGAAGAAATGCCATCAATGTCAAATACACGGAGATTTGATTCACTCTCCACCCTATGAGTTGCATACAATGTCAGCACCATGGTCGTTCGTTGCTTGGGGCATGGATGTCATCGGACCAATAGAGCCCGCATCATCTAATGGGCACAGATTTATCTTGGTAGCAATTGATTATTTCACCAAATGGGTGGAGGTGAAGACATTGAAGGCAGTGACAAAGAAGGTGGTGGTGGATTTCGTGCACACAAATATCATTTGTCGCTTTGGAATTCCTAAGGTGATTATCACAGACAATGGAGCAAATCTGAATAGTCACCTCATGGTAGAAGCATGTCAAAAGTTCAAATCCTGCATCATAACTCCACTCCTTATAGGCCTAAAGCGAATGGAGCAGTGGAGGCTGCAAATAAGAATATTAAGAAGACTCTTAGAAAGATGGTGGAAGAGTCAAGGCAATGGCATGAAAAACTACCATTTGGTCTCATGGGTTATCGTACAACTGTACGTACTTCAATTGGTGCAACACCTTACTCATTGTTGTATGGAACAGAAGCAGTCATACCGGCAGAAATTGAGATACCTTCTCTTCGGATCATAGCTGAGGCTGAATTCGATGATGATGAATGGGTAAAAGCTCGGCTAGAATAATTGAGCTTAATTGATAAGAAGTGGTTGGCGACAGTTTGCACAGACAATTATATCAGCGAAGGATTGCCAGAGCATACAATAAGAAAGTACGTCCGCAAAAATTTGAAGTTACAGTTAGTGCTGAGATGTATTTTGCCTCATTGGGCCGAAGAAAAAGGAAAGTTTGCACCAAATTGGCAAGGACCATTAATGGTGTCATGGGTATTCTCCAACGGAGCTTTATATTTGACATATGTAGAAGGAAAATGGGTAGAGACTGCTATCAACTCAGATGCAGTCAAGAGATATTATGTAAGATTCCTTTTTCATTTGTACAATTGTATTGGTCATAATTGTGGAATTGAAATGATGAAGGCATTTTATTCTCTATCCAAACACTTTATCCATTGATACCCTTGTTGAGCCTTATTGCTTATTTCCTTCATATCCCTCTCTCGGAATCAATTATGAACAAGAAAGGAAAGAAAAACAATGAAAATGATGATGAAAAATTATGCAAGGAAAAGAAAAATGAAAAAAAAATGATGAAAAAAAAAGAAAATGGAAAAGAAAAAAAGAAAAAAAAATGCATACAAAAGACAAAAAGAAAATCGGGAAAAGTCAAGACGCAACAATGAATATGAACGTAGTTTGAACTACGTCTGACTTGATCCCGAAAGGGTACATAGGCAGCCTTAATGAGGTTCAGTCATGATAGAAATAAAATCCATGATTTCCCAAATATTGAAACTGGGGCAGAAGTTATGTTTATGATTCCGAGAGTTGTAAATATTTTTGAACCCTCGTCAAATTTTGAGCCTTTATACCATTCTTTCTGAACCTATCCAAAAGCCACATTACAGTCCAAAGAAAGACCTTCTGATTAATTTCAAGTAAATGATGATACAATGAGAATAAAGAGAAACATGGCATGGACAGTACCTGGTGGTTTGGAAAACAAAAAAATAAAAAGAAAAATAAAAATGAGAGAGTCTTATTGGTGAAAACCTTAACCGGCACCATAGGGCGAATATGAGATGAGAGAATAAAAATGAGAGAGTCTTACTGGTGAAAACCCTAAACGGGCACCGTAAGGCGATTCTGAGATGAGAGAGAATAAATAAGAGAGTCTTATTGGTGAAAACCCTAACGGGCACCATAAGACAAAAGTGAGGAATATTTTGTTGGAAAAAGAGAAACAGTAAAAAACAAGATTGGTTTGGGTTGAAGGAAAAGATGGAGTTAAGAGAGCAACAAATTCGATTAGACGGACTGGGTCGGAATTTAAATACATGGCATGGTCAGAGTAATCCGCCGTCATACCCAGATAAGTTCTGTCTCTACTCCAAAATACACTTACCACTTCAAATTCATATTTTCTGCATTTTATTGATCAAAACCAGTTGCCCAATGAAAGCTAACTACCAGCTTCTTATGTTAAGAGGCGTAATAACACTAGGTCAGAAAAAAAACAAAAGAGGAGATGGCAATTAAAGCCAAAGAAAAATGAAAAGAAAATAAACAAAAAGGGAAAGCAGAAAGAGGATTACAAATGGAAAGTTGAAAGAATCTGGCACTGGGCTGCAGAGCAGAATAAAACAAGAAGAGGCAGACAATGGAAGAAAAGTCAACAAGAATGCCAGTTGATTTTATAACTAATAAGATTGTTCACTAATCTAGACAAGAACAAAAGATTCAAATTCTCACTAATCACTTTAAAATGAATGTGACCAATATGGGAGGAAAACACCACAAAAAAAACACAGCAATAAAAGGAGGAATCCGCAGAGAAGGACTCATTCAGTCATCAAGAAACCTACCCAAAAAGCAAGGGAGGTATTATCTTTTCAAAACTCACACCCTATTTATCAAACTGGGGGATTATTTTTTTTTTTTTTGCATTTTTCATTTCATGCATCAGGCGCCCACCTGGATAACAAGCGAATATTTTTCTGCATTTTTCATTTCATGCATCGGGCACCCACCTGGATAATAACGGAATATTTTTCTGCATTTTCATTTCATGCATCAGGCGCCCACCTGGATAACAAGGGAATATTTTTCTGCATTTTCATTTCATGCATTAGGCGTCCACCTGGATAACAAGGGAATATTTTTCTGCATTTTAATTTCATGCATCAGGCGCCAACCTGGATAACAAGGGGATATTTTTCTGCATTTTCATTTCATGATTGAGGTGCCCACCTGGATAACAAGGGGATATCTTTCTGTATTTTCATTTCATGCACCGACGCCCACCTGGATAACAAGGGAATACTTTTCTACTTTTTTATTTTCATGCATGAGGCGCCCACCTAGATAACAAGGGAATATTTTTCTGCATTTTAATTTTCATGCATCAGGCGCCCACCTGGATAACAAGGGAATATTTTTCTGCATTTTTCATTTTCATGCATCAGGCGCCCGCCTGGATAACAAGGAAATATTTTTTTGTATTTTTCATTTCATGCAACAGGCGCCCACCTGGATAACAATGGAATATTTTTCTGCATTTTCATTTCATGCATCAGGCGCGCACCTGGATAACAAGGGAATACATTTCTGCATTTTTAATTTCTGTTCAGGCGCCCGCCTGTATAACAAGGGAATACATTTCTGCATTTTTAATTTTTGTTTAGGCGCCCACCTGGATAACAAGGGAATATATTTCTGTATTTTTAATTTCTGTTCAGGCGCCCACCTGTATAACAAGGGAATACATTTCGGCATTTTTAATTTCTGTTCAGGCGCCTACCTGTATAACAAGGGAATACATTTCGGCATTTTAATTTCTATTCAGGCGCCCACCTGTATAACAAGGGAATACATTCTGCATTTTTAATTTCTGTTCAGCGCCCACCTGTATAACAAGGGAATACATTTCTGCATTTTTAATTGTTTTATCTAACATGAGTAACACCATGATACATGGAAAACCCCACATTGGGGCAGAAAGAAAAAGTTTTCTTTATTTTTGTTTTGTTTTTTAACAGGTATCAATCTGGAGGCAGGAAACACAAATTGGAAGTCACACAAAGGGATGGAAGCAGTATGTCAGAGACAAGAAAATAATCAAAAATCAACAAAAAGAAGGATGCAAATAAAAGAGCAACATAAGATGTGGAAAAGCAAGGAAGTACAAGAAGACAAGACATAGATAGGAATTATTATATTTCATAAGATCATAGCTTAGAATAGCTTCTTTATTTTTCATTTTATCCCGGTGTAACAAGGAGGTAGTCAGTGATTACAACAACAATAGCAGCAGCAGCAAGTCTTGGTAGTTTCAAACTACCAGACCTTCCCGAACTACACTGACTTGATTCCTGTTTAGCCCAGGATATGTAGGCAACCTCTGAGGTAGGGTGCGGTCAAAAGGTTTTCAAAATGCTTCTTACGGAATATGCCATTGGGAAAAAATCTCTCATTACTGCTCACTTATCTTTGCACTAAAGCTCTTCATGTTCCCGAGTAAAGAGGGGCAGCTGTGAGCACATGATTTTTGCCCTAAGGAAACAAATTCCAATATAAAAATAAAATAAGGTTTTTATGTGCAATTATGTGTTTAATTGAAATAATTGTGTGTTTGATGATTGAAATAAGCTTGAAATTAAAACTAAAAAAAATAATTAGAAAATATCACAAAAATATGAAAATTAGAGAAATTTAACAAAAAATACAAAAACAATACCGAAAAACAAAAGAAAATGGAAAAATGTCATAAAAATAATAGAAAAATCATAAAAAATATGAAAATAGAAGGAAAACAACAATTGGAAATAAATATGAAAAGAGAAAATAAAATACAAAAAGAAGAATACAAAGAAAATAATTAAAATGTAGGGAAATACACAAAATACAATAAAATTGTGCTGGAATTCAAAAATACAGGTCCAAAAGTCACAGCCCAAGAGAAATGGTCGTCCAGTCCAAACGCTCAATCAAAACGACGGCGTAAAAGAAAATTTAATCTCAACCGTTGAAGGTATTGATCCAACGGATCTCATGAGGAGGTTTGAATAAGAAATAAACGACGTCGTATAAGGATTTAATCCTGGCCGTCTAAGGAATTGATCAGACGGATGTATTCAAAGTCTCACAAAGAATCAAAACGACGTAGTGTCACTAATCAATCCTGGCCGTCCATATTTAAAGATCTAACGGATGCCAGGTCGCCTCTCATTAATTGGAACGACAGTGTTTGAGGAGAATTAATCCTGCCCATTGATCACAATTGATCTAAAGGCCAGAATCACCCATGCCCAAAGGAGTATAAAAGGCAAATCTCTCCGTTCATTATACACAATACACTCTCATTATACACAGACGCAAACCCTAGTCGCCCTGTCTCTTCTTCTTCGTCTTCTTCAACCTCCTTCTCCAATGGAGACTAGCCTGAGACCATGGCCTTTTTTGGCCAAAACCAACCTTAAACACCTTCTCCTTTACACTCACGGACCACAACCACCATGAAAACCTAGGAAAAAACCAAAAGCCCCATTTTCTTGAAAGTTCGGTCACCGGAACTCTCGTCGGTGACCTTCAACCTATGAACCAGACTCCCACTTTTACACCCTAGGACCACCTTGAAGAGGTCTTTCACCTCATATAGGTGGTTAATATCGAATAAACCTTGAACTGTTCGAATATTGAAAATAAGTTTGCCGGAACCCTATCTCCGTCGAACACCCAAACGTAACCCACCCACAAATACATCCCAACTACACCCAGAATACCTTTTTACCACTAAAAATCCAAAAATAAAACCCCATTCGAAGAAATCTGGAAAAATCAGAAGACTTTGAGTCTTCGGAAGTTCTTAAAGCTTGGAAATAACAAAAGAAGAAGAAAGAAAGAAAAAGAAAGAAGAAAGAAAGAAAAAGAAAATGAGACAAATCCTGAAAACTAAGTGAACCTACCCCTTTTGCTTCTTTGCTTACTTGTCTTCTAAATCTCCTGTATAATTCTTTGCATGTTTTTGCTTATTTGTCTTCTAAATCTCATGTATATGATTCTTTGCATCTTTTGACTATTCATCCTCTGTATGTGATTCTTTGTATATGATTCTTGACTGTTTGTCTTTTGAATATTCTATTATTAGCCTATGTTCTATCTTGTTCTTTATACATAACTAGTCTGTTTTAGCACTTTAGGGTTTTTTAAGTTTAACACATGAATCGTGTTTAAATATGTTTCTTTATGTGCTTTGTTCACTGTGCCTAGTCTGAAATTATGATTTGATTGATTGGGATTCAACCATTATCAAAACTTCTCTTTGAGTTCTAGTTAATTGAAAAATGATTTATGATTAAGGCTATGTGTGCAATACAACATGAATTAGCTATATTTGTAATATGATTCATATGTTAGACTATTCTGAATCCTATTATGCTTTGTGGTTTGGTTATAGCTGTAAAGATATAGGTATAGTTTCTTTAGTTTAAAGTAATCTCGCTATTTTTGAAAAATAATACTAAGTATGGCTACAATTGAAATAACTGGAACTGTTTGTTAGTTTGGCCATTTCTGAAATGTTAAGTGGTTAATTTTGCAATCTAATTATGATTAGCTAATGTTAATAAAAGGGGTTACATTTTAAATTAGTCAAAGTCTGTTAAAAATAGGTTAAAATTGAAAAGGGTGTTGGGTAGAAATCTGGCTAAGTCTTGAATGGGTTAGAAGACAATAGCTATTAGTTAAATAGGTGTTAAACATAGCATACCCTGACCTTAGTAGGTCGAGTAAATAGATAATAACAATAAGAGTATATAGGGAATCATAAATGGTATAATTGTGGATTTAATAGAGCCTATAGGGACAAAATAGACTTTGCTAACTAGAATTCTTGTATTTAGTCATAAAATAAAGGGTAAGATAGGCATTGTAAAAAGGTATAATTGAAATTATCCTTAGCAAGTGAGGGCAGCCTAGTAATATACCCTTAATAGAATCAAAGAGAATTACCTAGAACCTTCCAGCAGGGGCTGGAAGGCATTTCAAACTCAAAATAAAGGTATTAAACTGTAACTAATAAGAAAATAAAGGGGAGGGAACTAAGAATAAGATTTTTGAAATTTCCCCTCAAAATTTCACCCAAATCACCTATAAATAGGCTTCACTTGAGCCTGAATAAAGGGTTAGACATTAGATACTGGGGTTGGAAAATTCTAAGTTAGAAAATTCTGAGTTGAATTAGGAGTTAAAAGTCGAAGGTTACAAATACCGGGTTACAAAAATTTAGAGATAAAAGGTTGAATATTCTGGAGTTCTATTAGAGTTTCCTGCTGTTCAATTCTGCTGGATTCTATTGGATTGCTTCAATTTTACTTGCTGGTTTGCTTAATTCCTGGATTTGGAGATTATACTTGGCTGTTATATTGCTGCTTTGTTGTGTCTGCTCTTCGATTGCTCTATTGCTGCTATCATTGATTATTCTTCGTCCATACCTAGACTCATAAACTTTTTTTTGCTGAGCCTGGTACATTTTCTATCCAGAAATGTAATTACCAGTTAATTGAAGAAATGAAAGTGTTATGAGCTGCTTGGATGAAGTCTTCTGCTATACGTTATAGATTTTATGGTTATTATGTATTAGATTTTTTGTAATTCGATAGGATAATTTGTAATAGCTAAACTATATGAAACTGAAACAATGTAATAGATAGTGTAGAGGTAGTGTAAATATAGATATAATCGTCCTTAAAATTAGGATAAAACAGGATAATACATGAACTTAATTCACTTAGTAAATAGGTATAACACATGAAACAGTAATCAACTAATTTCGTTCAATTAGAGTATGATAATTAGAAATGAGTAATCGAGTTACAACATGTTTTGTCATTTAAACTAGCTTAATAACAATTCAGAATAGTATGAGTTAGAATAAGTAATCAATAACAATTCAAATCTGCACGGTTAAGTATTGTAACACCGTTTAAGGTAACTGAAATAGTAGTTCACTATTAAAGTCCTAATAATAATTAGTAATTAGAATTCAGAATCATTAATTATAAACATGTACTCCAGTTCTTTATGAAATAAAAATGCTATTTGTTGATTTATTCTATTGTTTAATGAATATTTGTATGATTGTTATGAAATTTCAATTTTGCTTTGTATTCTTCTCGTCTGATTTGGGCTCAACCGACAGCATAGGCCCAGATCCAACTGGATTTATCACTGGGCCTCTGAATAATAATTTTTACATATATAAGGTTTCTAAAGCCCAGTTGTGTGAACTGGACTATTAATATAGTCCACAATGTCCAGTCCTGGAAATGGAATATTGGGCCTCGATGTAATTCTGAAAATACAAAAACAGTAATATAATTAGGAGAAAAACTAAAAATAAAGAATATAGTACTTGATAGGATTGGACTTTTAAAAAGTAATGGGATGAGCCTCGTATAAAAGTGTCACGACCCAAAACCGGTCGTGATGGCGCCCAACAATCAAGCTAGGCCAGCCAGACCAACAATTCAATTATAACAAAATACCAGTCCCCAAATAGACAACCCAAGAAGAATATATGAGTTTAAGAACTCCAATAATAATAATACTGAACAAAAGTACTGACACTCCCAAAGATCCGGAGTCACAAGTCTAGAGCCTCTAACAAAACCCAACAGGAAATAGAGAGTACGATATAGAAGTACTCAAGTCCGAATACAAAATATAAAATAACAACTGGAATGAGAGGAGAAGCTAGGCTCTGCGAACGTTGGCAGCTACCTCAGCAACTCGATGTGACAATGTAAACGCTGGAGATGTCCGTCTACTGCTCCTGTGTACCTGAGTCTGCACACAAAAGGTGCAGGGAGTAGAGGTGAGTACTAAGTACTCAGTGAGTAACAAATATATATATGTAGCTGACAGTAAGAAATCCACAAAATACCACAATATGAAGCTACACTACAGTCCGAATCTCCTACGAACTAGCAGCAACAATACAATACAGCTACCACAGAGTAATTTAACAAATACCGATGCAATGCAATGCACATAACCGCTACGGCGTGTAGCCCGATCCAATTTAACGTCGACGGCGCTCACCTGGGGTGTGTACAGACTCCGGAGGGGCTCCTACAGCCCAAGCGCAATACTGTTGCGGCGTGCAGCCCGATCCTCATATCAACCACTGCGGCGTGCAGCCCGATCCCATACTCAGTCCACAATAAGCAATTTAGTCACAAAACAATTCATTTTCCTTATTTCCAGTTCTCAATTCATAATTTATGAAAAATACTTGAACTTTATAAATTTTGCAAAAGCCGGTGACTTAGCATTTCAAAAGTGTGATTTCAATTTCCAGGACTGAGATCAGTGATTTAAGCAATTATAGCTATCACATAAATATTGTCCTCTAAGGACGCTACAGGATCGGCACAAGGCCCCAAACAAGGCTTACAACCCACAAATATAGCAAATACAGTGTATTTCCAACACTAACAACATATTATTCACTTCCGGGATGGACCAAGTCTCAATCCCCAATCACAATCAATCCCGCACCTGCCACGGTGTGCGAGCCACGCCCTATTAGCGTCACAATGTGCTAAGCCGGGGTTTCGAACCCTCAGAGCTACTATATACACAAACTACTCACCTCTAGCCGGTCGTAGAATCGTCCGCGATGCCTTTTCCTTTGAATTTCGTTGCCTCGTGTGTAGAATCTAGTTAAATAACAATAATTATATCAATTACGGGTCAAAGAATCATAACCCACTTCAATTTATATGAAATTCGCAAAATTACACTAAGTTGGTAAAACCCGACCCCGGGCCCCACTGCTTGGAAAATTTCGAAATTAGTACCAACGCGATCCTTATCTCGCCACGAGTCCGTGCATATAAAATTTATCGAAATCGGAGTTCAAATGGCCTTCCAAATCCAAAAATCCCGTTTTCAATACTTAGGCCACTTTTCTTCAAGATTTCAACCCAATTTCATGAAGATTGATGTTAATACTACCATAAATTGATGTTTTTGAGTCAAGAATCTTACCTCCGACGAATACCCGATGACTTCTCGGTGATTTCCTCGAGTTTTCTTCTCTCTAGGGCTCAAATGTGTGTTTTGGGTTAATGAACCCGTAACTCTCTGTTTCTGGATTAAATTCACCGCCAGAACTTTTTCTTCTACGCGATCGCGATGTTCAAAAACTCGGCCTCACGCGATCGCGACTTCCCTCACGCGATCGCGATGTACAATCTCCCGGCTTCACGCGATCGCGTCCTTCCCCCTGCGATCGCGTAGCACATTTTTCCCTGGACCCATTTCTCTTCTACGCGATCGCGTAGATGAGCATGCGATCGCGATGTACACCTATTTAATTCTACGCGATCGCGACTGGTTACCCTGCGATCGCGATGCCCTAGCCCCCAGCTCTACGCGATCGCATCCCCCTCCCCGCGATCGCGGAGAGCAAAAGCCTGCTGCGTTTATGACAACAACCAGCTTTCTCTTTTCTTCCAAAAATGGTCCGTTTGGACCCCCGGATTCATCCCGAGACCCCCCGGACCCCAACGAAAACCACCAACATACTCCAAAACATGATACGAACTTGTTCCAATCATAAAAACACCATACTAAACATCAAAATCTCCATTTACTCACGGATTCAAGCCTAAGTTTCTTCAAAACTTCCAAAACTAACATTCAATCCAAAACCCGATCAAACGATGTCCGAATGACCTGAAAATTTGCGGACACATCCAAAATCACATAACGAAGCTACAGAAATTGTCGAAATTCCATTCCGACCCCCGGATCAAAATATCACCTACCATCCGGTTTTCGCCAAAATTCAACATTCGCCAATTCAAGCTTAAAACTACACCGGACCTCCGAATTCAATTCCGATTGTTCCCCTAAGTCATAAATGATCCCCCGGAACTAGTCGAATCATCAGAATCCGGTTCCGAGCACTATAACTCAATAGTCAACTCTTGGTTGACTTTTCATATTCAAGCTTTCTTCAAACATGCTATTTGTTGCATTTACAATCCAAATCACTCCTAACTCACCCGATATACTATAATACTGTTTTAAAAGCATAATATATGTAATTGCAAGGTAACGGGGTGGAAATTCCCGTAACGACGGGCCGGGTCGTTACATTCTCCCCAACTTAAACAAACGCTCGTCCGCGAGCGGGTTAAAAACATACCTGGAGTATCAAATAAGTGTGGATATTTGCTCCGCATCTCCTGCTCGGTCTCCCAAGTTGCTTCCTCCACGGGACGACCTCTCCACTACACTTTCACCGAAGCTATATCCTTAGATCTCAGCTTACGAACCTGTCGACCCAAAATGGCTACTGGTTCCACATCATAAGTCAAATCCTCATCTAGCTGTATCGTGCTGAAGTCCAACACATGAGACGGGTCTCCGACATACTTCCGGAGCATAGATACATGGAAAACCGGGTGAGCTCCCGACAAACTGGGTGGCAAAGCAAGCAGATAAGCCACCTCCCCAACTTTCCTAAGCACCTCAAAAGGTCCAATGAACCTTGGGCTCAACTTTCCTTTCTTTCCAAACCTCATAACACCCTTCATAGGCGAAACTTTCAACAACACCTTCTCACCTACTGAATAAGACACATCTCGGACCTTTCGGTCTGCATAACTTTTCTGACGCGACTGAGCTGTGCGAAGTCTCTCCTGAATCACCTTCACCTTATCTAAGGCATCTTGGACTAACTCTGTCCCTAACAACCTAGCCTCGCCGGGCTCGAACCAACCAACCGGAGACCTACACCGCCTCCCATATAAAGCTTCATACGGTGCCATCTGAATGCTGGACTGATAGCTATTATTGTAAGCAAACTCCGCCAAAGGCAAATAATCAGTCCATGAACCACCAAAATCAATGACACAAGCACGCAACATGTCCTCCAATATCTGAATAGTACGCTCAGACTGCCCATCCGTCTGTGGATGAAATGCCGTGCTCAACTCTACCTGTGAACCCAACTCTCGCTGAAATGTCCTCCAGAACTGAGATGTGAACTGGGTACCTCTGTCTGATATAATGGAAATAGGAACTCCATGCAATCTCACTATCTCACGGATGAATATCTCTCCCAACCGCTCTGAGGTATAGGTAGTACACACTGGGATGAAGTGAGCTGACTTGGTCAACCTATCCACCACCACCCAAACTGAATCAAACTTCCTCGTCGTCCGAGGGAGTCCACTAACAAAGTCCGTAGTAATCCTTTCCCACTTCCACTCAGGAATATCAATACGCTGGAATACACCACCAGGTCTCTGATGCTCATACTTGACCTGCTGACAGTTTAGACACCGAGCCACATGGCTCACAATATCTTTCTTCATCTTTCTCCACCAGTAATGCTGCTTCAAATCCCGATACATCTTCGCGGCTCCTGGATGAATAGAATACCGCGAGCTATGGGCCTCCTCCAATATCAACTCACGAAGGCCATCAACATTGGGCACACATATCCGGCCCTACATCCGCAATACACCATCACTATCAATAGTGACATCTCCGGCATCATCATGCTGAACTCTGTCCTTAAGGACAAGTAAGTGTGGATCATCATATTGGCGCTCTCGAATACGATCATATAAAGAAGAACGAGCTACTACACAAGCCATCACCCGACTGGGCTCAGAAATATCCAGCCTTACCATCTGATTAGCTAACGCCTGAACATCAACTGCTAGGGGTCTCTCCCCAACTGGAATATATGCCAAACTGCCCATACTAATAGCCTTCCGGCTTAATGCATCAGCCACTACATTGGCCTTCCCGGGATGATACAAGATAGTAATATCATAGTCTTTAAGCAATTCAAGCCATCTCCGCTGCCTCAAATTTAGATCTTTTTGCTTAAACAAATGCTGAAGGCTGCGGTGGTCTGTATATACATCACAAGATACACCATATAGGTAATGCCTCCAAATCTTCAAGGCATGAACAATAGCAGCTAACTCCAAATCATGAACGAGGTAGTTCTTCTCGTGGGGCTTTAGCTGACGAGAAGCATATGCAATAACTCTACCCTCCTGCATCAACACACAACCGAGTCTAACTCTGGAAGCATCACAATACACCGTATATGACCCCGAGGCCGATGGTAACACAAGTACTGGAGCTGTGGTCAAAGCCTCCTTGAGCTTCTGAAAGCTCTCTTCACATACATCAGACCACACAAATGGAGCATTCTTCTGTGTCAACTTAGTCAACGGTGAAGCAATAGATGAGAAATCCCGAACAAACCGACGATAATAGCCTGCCAAGCCGAGAAAACTCCGAATCTCTGTAGCTGAGGAAGGTCTGGGCCAATTCTGCACTGCCTCGACCTTCTGAGGATCAACCCTAATACTATCACTGGACACTATATGTCCCAGAAAACCCACAGTATCAAGCCATAACTCACACTTAGAGAATTTTGCATAAAGCTTCTCTTCCCTCAACCTCTGCAATGCCACTCTCAAATGCTGTGCATGCTCCTCCTGGCTGCGTGAGTATACCAGAATATCATCAATAAACACAATCACAAAAGAATCAAGGTACGGTCGAAATACACTATTCATTGGGGCATTAGTCAACCCGAAAGACATCACCAGGAACTCGTAGTGCCCATATCGCGTCCTGAACGCTGTCTTCATAATGTCTGAGTTCCTGATCTTCAACTGATGATAGCCCGATCGAAGATCAATCTTAGAAAATACACTAGCTCCCTGGAGCCGATCAAATAGGTCCTCAATACGAGGCAATGGGTACTTATTCTTCACTGTTACCTTGTTCAGCTGCCCGTAATCAATGCACATTCTCATTGTGCCATCTTTCTTCTTCACGAACAACACCGGTGCACCCCAAGGTGACACACTCGGATGAATGAAACCCTTATCTAAGAGTTCCTGAAGCTGTTCTTTCAATTCTTTTAACTCCGCTGGTGCCATGCGATAAGGAGGAATAGAAATGGGCTGAGTGCCCGGCACCAAGTCAATACCAAAATCAATATCTCTGTCAGGCGGCATGCCTGGTAGGTCTGCTGGAAATACATCCGGAAACTCCCTCACAATGGGAACCGAATCAAGACTGGGTGTCTCGGCCTCAACATTTCTAATGAAGGCCAAATAAGATAAACAACCCTTGCCAATCATTCGTTGGGCCTTTATATAAGAAATCACCCTGTCGGACACATAATCAGTCAAGCCACGCCACTCGATCCTCGGATTACCCGGAATAGCTAGTGTGACTGTCTTGGCATGACAGTCCAGAATCGCATGGTAAGGAGATAGCCAATCCATGCCTAGAATTACATCGAAATCTACCATGCCCAGTAGTAATAAATCAACTCGGGTCTCCAGACCCCCAATAGTAATAATACAGGATCGATATACCTGATCCACAACAACAGTATCCCCCACTGAGGTAGACACATGTACGGGCAAAGCAAGAATACCACAGGTCATACCCAAATGATGTGCAAAATAAGTAGAGACATAAGAATAGGTGGATCCGGGATCAAATAAGACGGAAGCATCCCTGTGGCAGACTGAAATAATACCCGAAATAACCGCATCTGAAGCGCTAGCATCCTTCCTGTCCGGAAGAGCATAGAAACGAGCCTGACCTCCACCAGTACGATCCTCGCCCCCGGGGCGACCTCTGGATACCTGGCCACCAGTCCTAGCCGACCGTGCCGGCGCCGAAGAAACGGAGTAGAAGACGAAGCGTCGATCCCTCCGCCGCGACCGCTTACGAAGCCACCGAGGACACTCTCTCCCGATATGGCCCAAATCACCGCACTCAAAACAACGGCTCGAAGATGGAAGAAGGGGCCGCCGAGGACCCTCGCTACCGATGAATCCCGTGCCGAGGAAACGGAGCGCAGCTCGAGCCGGAAGAGCATTCGGTGCAGGCCGACTCGCCGACGCGCTCGCCGACCCCGATAACCCCGCCGGCCTCGACGACCACGATCCGATGAAACCCCACCGGACTCCGTACGTCCCAGACTGATGAGACCCGAAAGAGCGACCTCTCGCTATGCCGAAATTGGCCCCTAGACGGAGCACCACCGTAACCGCGGCACCACGAGGCCTCTTAGCCTCTCTCTCCTCTCGCTCTCTGCGGCGATCCGTCTCAATGTGACGGGCAGCATCAACCACCTCCTCAAAGGTAACTGTCGAAACTCTCTCCCCGGTCATCAATATGCGGATGGGATAAATAAGACCATCAATAAATCTCCGGATCCTCTCCTTGTCCGTAGGAACCATCCACATGGCATGACGGGCCACCGTGTGAATCTCATCTCGTATCGATTAACCGTCATCTCTCCCTCCTTCCAACCACTCGAACCGACGTCGCAGTTCCTCTCTCGAGACCGAGGCACGTACTTCTCCAAAAATACCGTGGAGAACTCCTGCCAAGTGAGGGGCACTGCCCCCAGCGGGCCTACGCCTCTCAAAATCCTCCCACCACCGAAATGCTGCACCTGTGAACCGAAAAGTGGCGAATGAAACACCGCCGGACTCTAGAATACCCGCGGTGCGAAGCATGCGCCGACATCTGTCAAGAAAACCCTGGGCATCCTCGCCCTCAGCTCCACTGAATGTCGGAGGCCGTAGCCTCTCAAATCTCTCCAAACGACGCTGCTCATCGTCGGGCATAACCGGAACCACATATGCAGGAGCTGGTGCAACGGGCGCAACTGGGCTGAACTGGCTCGGGTGTGTGAGCCACGGGGTCTGATTTCCTCCCCCTGCCTGTGAAGAAGATACTGCAGCAGTGGCAGCAACTACCCGTGCCAAGCCTGTGCACACTGATAATATCTGAGCCAAGGTCTCCTGAAGACCCGGTATCACAATAGGCACTGCCGGTGCCTGAGCCTGAGTCGCCGGAGCGTCTGCCGCTGGAATCTGGTCATGAGTCTGGTCAATCGGTGGGTCAGCAGGTGCTGGCGCTGCTGCCCTACCTCTACCACGACCACGGCCTCTGGGTGCCAATGGTAGTCGTCCGCCACGTCCGTTAGCTCGTGTTCTCGCCATCTGCGATAGAATAGAATATGAAAATATTTAATTTCATGATAACACAAATCGCACGATATAAATTCAAGAAAATGAGGTTTTTCCTAAAGTTTCTGTAGCCCTTCGAAGATAGATACGGACGTCTACGTACCGATCTGCGAAAGCCTACTAAACCGGCTCATGACTCGCGAGTCCTAATAACCTAGAGCTTTGATACCAACTTGTCACGACCCAAATCCAGTCGTGATGGCGCCCAACAATCAAGCTAGGCCAGCCAAACCAACAGTTTAATTATAACACAATACCAGTCCCCAAATGGACAACCCAAGAAGAATATATGAGTTTAAAAACTCCAATAATAATAATACTGAACAAAAGTACTGACACTCCCAAAGATCCGGAGTCACAAGTCTAGAGCCTCTAACAAAACCCAACAGGAAATAGAGAGTACGATATAGAAGTACTCAAGTCCGAATACAAAATATAAAATAACAACTGGAATGAGAGGAGAAGCTAGGCTCTGCGAACGTTGGCAGCTACCTCAGCAACTCGATGTGACAATGTAAACGCTGGAGATGTCCGCCTACTGCTCCTGTGTACCTGAGTCCGCACACAAAAGGTGCAGGGAGTAGGGGTGAGTACTAAGTACTCAGTGAGTAACAAATATATATATGTAGCTGACAGTAAGAAATCCACAAAATACCACAATATGAAGCTACACTACAGTCCGAATCTCCTACGAACTAGCAACAATAATACAATACAACTACCACAGAGTAATTCAACAAATACAGATGCAATGCAATGCACATAACCGCTACGGCGTGTAGCCCGATCCCATTTAACGTCGACGGCGCTCACTGGGGGTGTGTACAGACTCCGGAGGGGCTCCTACAGCCCAAGCGCAATACTGCTGCGGCGTGCAGCCCGATCCTCACATCAACCATTGCGGCGTGCAGCCCGATCCCATACTCAGTCCACAATAAGCAATTAAGTCACAAAACAATTCATTTTCCTTATTTCCAGTTCTCAATTCATAATTTATGAAAAATACTTTAACTTTATTAAATTTGTAAAAGCCGGTGACTTAGCATTTCAAAAGTGTGATTTCAATTTTTCAGGACCGAGATCGGTGATTTAAGCAATTATAGCTATCACATAAATATTGTCCTCTAAGGACGCTACAGATCGGCACAAGGCCCCAAACAAGGCTTACAGCCCACAAATATAGCAAATACAGTGTATTTCCAACACTAACAACATATTATTCACTTACGGGATGGACCAAGTCTCAATCCCCAATCACAATCAATCCCGCACCTGCCACAGTGTGCGAGCCACGCCCTATTAGCGTTACAATGTGCTAAGCCGGGGTTTCGAACCCTCAGGCTACTATATACACAAACTACTCACCTCTAGCCGGTCGTAGAATCGTCCGCGATGCCTTTTCCTTTGAATTTCGTTGCCTCGTGTGTAGAATCTAGTTAAATAACAATAATTATATCAATTACGGGTCAAAGAATCATAACCCACTTCAATTTATATGAAATTCGCAAAATTACACTAAGTTGGTAAAACCCGACCCCGGGCCCCACTGCTCGGAAAATTCCGAAATTAGTACCAACGCGATCCTCATCTCGCCACGAGTCCGTGCATATAAAATTTATCGAAATCGGAGTTCAAATGGCCTTCCAAATCCAAAAATCCCGTTTTCAATACTTAGGCCACTTTTCTTCAAGATTTCAACCCAATTTCATGAAGATTGATGTTAATACTACCATAAATTGATGTTTTTGAGTCAAGAATCTTACCTCCGACGAATACTCGATGACTTCTCAGTGATTTCCTTGAGTTTTCTTCTCTCTAGGGCTCAAATGTGTGTTTTGGGTTAATGAACCCGTAACTCTCTGTTTCTGGATTAAATTCACTGCCAGAACTTTTTCTTCTACGCGATCGCGACTCGCTTCACGCGATCGCGATGTTCAAAAACTCGGCCTCACGCGATCGCGACTTCCCTCACGCGATCGCGATGTACAATCTCCCGACTTCACGCGATCGCGTCCTTCATTCCTGCGATCGCGTAGCACATTTTCCCCTGGACCCATTTCTCTTCTACGCGATCGCGTAGATGAGCATGCGATCGCGATGTACACCTGTTTAATTCTACGCGATCGCGACTGGTTACCCTGCGATCGCGATGCCCTAGCCCCCAGCTCTACGCGATCGTGTCCCCCTCCCCGCGATCGCGGAGAGCAAAAGCCTGCTGCGTTTATGACAGCAACCAGCTTTCTCTTTTCTTCCAAAAATGGTCCGTTTGGACCCCCGGATTCATCCCGAGACCCCCGGGACCCCAACGAAAACCACCAACATACTCCAAAACATGATACGAACTTGTTCCAATCATAAAAACACCATACTAAACATCAAAACATCAAGCCTAAGTTTCTTCAAAACTTCCAAAACTAACATTCAATCCAAAACCCGATCAAACGATGTCTGAATGACCTGAAAATTTGCAGACACATCCAAAATCACATAACGAAGCTACAGAAATTGTCGGAATTCCATTCCGACCCCCGGATCAAAATATCACCTACCATCCGATTTTCGCCAAAATTCAACATTCGCCAATTCAAGCTTAAAACTACACCGGACCTCCGAATTCAATTCCGATTGTTCCCCTAAGTCATAAATGATCCCCCGGAACTAGTCGAATCATCAGAATCCGGTTCCGAGCACTCTAACTCAATAGTCAACTCTTGGTTGACTTTTCATATTCAAGCTTTCTTCAAACATGCTATTTGTTGCATTTACAATCCAAATCACTCCTAACTCACCCGATATACTATGATACTGTTTTAAAAGCATAATATATGTAATTGCAAGGTAACGGGGTGGAAATTCCCGTAACGACGGGCCGGGTCGTTACAAAAAGGAAAATACGCGAGGCCCCCATATGAACGTTAATAAATGATAGACTCAGAGAGATCGTTTAGCGAATTTCACGGTCTTTCCTAAAAGATAATAAGCCGTAGTCATTATAGGCACGATTTAAAATATACATTCCTTAATACGAGTGCACATTTATATGACTCAAATCTTAAATCCCAGCGAAGCTGAAACGTATAAAAGTCACAGGCATACTGGTTGCGGTGTGACTCGAAATGCGTTTTCGTAACGTCGCAAGTCATTAAAAATATCAAAATGGGACATTCACATTCTGTAAAATCATATAACGAAATCAAATAAGTCAAAAATGACAGTTGAGCGACCGTGCTGGAACCATGGAATTCGGGAGGGCCTAACACCTTCTCCCAGGTTAACATAATTCCTTATTCGAATTTCTAGTTTTGCAGACTGTTTAAACAGAGTCAATTTCCTCGGATTCGGGATTAACCGGTGACTTGGGACACCATTATCTTCCAAGTGGTCACATTGAAACTCTAAATAAATTTTGTTCCAATTGTCCTTAAAGTGGAAAAACTCATTCCTCGTTATTCTTATTATATCCTATCTTGGGGTGTACTAGTAATTAATGGGGTATACCTTATTCCTTGCGGAAAAGAGGTAGTAAAAAAGGGAGGTGTGACACTAGGTACGTCAGTAGAGGCTCACCTAGTTTTGCTTTTGACAGCAGCAGTGGCGACGATAGGTACTCTTTTAGCCCTTGCAAGGCTTTGAAGCATTTGTCATTCCAGTGGAATTCGTTGTCTTTTCTCAGCAAGATGAAGAATTTATGGCATATTTCCGAGGATCGGGATATGAAGTGGTAGAGGACAACTATCCGACCTATCAATTTCTGGACCAGTTTCTTGCTGTTGAGTATTTCGGGTATTGAGGCGATTGCCTTTATTTTATCAGGATTGACTTCGATCCCCCTTTGGGTTACAAGAAACCCTAGAAACTTTCTTGACGCCACGCCGAAGGTGCATTTCTCGGGATTAAGTTTAAGACTATACTTTTTCGGTATTTTGAAGGGCTCTCGCAGGTGGTCGATGTGGTCTTCCTTTCTGGCGGACTTCACTAGCATGTCGTCGATGTAAAACTCCATGGTTTTCCTAAGTTGCTCCTTGAACATCTTAGTGACCAGTTTTTGGTATGTGGCCCCTACGTTCTTGAGCCCGAAGGGCATCACCCTATAACAGTAGGTACCTTGGTATGTGATGAACGTGGTTTTTTCTTGCTCTTCCTCGGCCATTAAGATTTTGTTGTAACCAGAGTACACATCCAAGAAGCTTAGTAGTTTATGCCCGGTGGTGGCATCGATCAGTTGATCGATGTAAGGGAGGGGGAAGGAATCCTTAGGGCAGGCCTTGTTCAGGTCGATGAAGTCCATGCACATTCTCCATTTTCTGTTCTTCTTTTTACCATTACTACATTGGCGACCCATTGTGGATATTTCAACTCCTTGATAGAACCGTTGGCGAGCAATTTATCTACTTCCTCGCGGACTACCTTGTTGATTGTGCCATTGAACTTTCTCCAGATTTGTCTTACCGGCGGATGTAGCAGATCGACGTTAAGCTTATGGGTGGCGATGTGTGGCGAGATTCTTCGCATGTTTGCATAGGAAAAAGCAAATGTGTTTGCATGGTTAGTCAAAAATTCATGGTACTTACCCGGGTCAGTGAGCCCATGGCCGATGTATGCTTTCCTTTCGGGGTTGTGACGATCTAGCTGAACTGGGTCGAGGTCTTCGATTATGGCCTTACAGGCTTCCACAATGTCTGGGTCTCTGATGGTGTCAGTCGTCGGATCCGCTTTGGTCCCCGACATGGCTGATTGCTATACCTTTTCACTTGCCCCATGTAGTTGTCGGGTGTGGGCGTAGTCTTGTGTTATCTTATAACATTCTTGCGTTGTGCACGGTTCTCCCTTGATGCTGAATATTCCTCATGGAGTAGGGAACTTAACCACATAGTATAAGCTCGAGGGGACCGCTCGCATGGAATGTATCCACGGGCGTCCGATGATGACATTGTATGTCGTCTCTTGGTTCATCACGTGGAAGGTGGTTTCCAAGGTAATTCCCCCTGCGAGGACGGGTAGCGTCACTTCTCCTGACGGGCGTTCCACTATATTGTTTAAACCAGTTAGAGTTATACAGCGGGGGCTTACCTTGTCCTCGAGTCCCATCTGCGAGTGGACTCTCGAATGGATGATGCAGGCACCGCTTCTGTCATCGATCATGACTCTCCTGACATCCGTATCAATAATACATAAAGTGCTAACGAAAGCATCATAATGGGAAAACACAAACTGTCGGCATCAGACTTATTGAAGGTGATACTTCATTCGAGGTCATCATACCGTTCGTGGGAGATTGTCCTCTTCAGTTTGTGTGTATTGGCGAACTTGGCATGGTTGATAGCGACGTCAGTCCCATCTCCGATGATCATATTTACCGTACGCGTCAGGGAGGGTGGCTTCGGTGGTCCACAGGACTGCTCTCGCCCGTGCGCAAAATTGGCCTTCCTCTTGTTGCTGAGCAACTCCTTCAGGTATCCTTGGTTTAGCATCCTGACGACTTATTGTCGTAGACCTATGTAGTCTTCGGTCCTGTGCCCTCGTTCTTGGAAGAATTCACATAGAATGTTTGATTTTCTTGTAGCAGGGTTTGATTTCCTTTTCTGAAGCCATTGCACCTTGGTGCTGAGCTTTTCCATTGAGTACACAATCTCTGAGGGAGAAACACAAAAGTTATGTGATGAAAGTAAAAGGGGCGTACCTCGTTCGTTTCTGAGTGGGGCGAGATAGCGTTGTAGTGCGTCTGCATGACGAGAGGGCGGAAAAGGAGACCTCATGTAAGGTTGATGTCATTCTTTATTAGGGCGAAAGGGGGAGTTCTCGACGTCCCTCGTGTCGTCGATCTCTCCTTGTGTCTGGGTGTATGGCTGTGAGTCGTCGGGTTGGTCCATTGATATCCTCTTTGTCTGCTCGTACCTCGGTGCAGTAGGCGTTATGGATCTCATCCCAAGTTGTGGGTGGATACTTCATGAGCAAGCTTAGTAGTTTCTTGGTTTCTCTGGAGTCGTCCCTGCTGAGTCTGTTCTGGAAAGCTGCTACCGCCATGCCCTCCGATACATTTCGTAGGCTCATCCTTACCTTGTTAAATCTGGCGAGGAAGTCCCTGAGGCCTTCGCCCGGGGTTTGTCTAACGGCGAAGATGTCATTTACCCGTGCTTCTACCTTCTTAACGCCGGCGTGTGCAGTGACGAACTTGTCTGCCATTTCTTTGAAGGTTGCGATTGCTTTGGCGGGCAGTTGGGAGTATTATGTCAGGGCTCCTCCGGTCAGCGTCTCACCGAACTTCTTCAACAGCACAGACGATACTTGTTCCTTAGACAGGTCGTTACCTTTCACGGCGGTGAAATAATGGATGAGAGGATCTTCAGGGTCGGTGGTCCCATTATATACCCTTAGATAAGGAGGCATCTTGAAAGTTTTCGGGATGGTGTAGGGGGCGGCTTCCTCAGAGTAGGGTTGCTCTACGAACCTTCCTATGTCACGTTTGGGTAGCAGTTTGGGCGCTCCGGGGATCTTGTCGGCCCTATTCTGATGTTCCTTCATTTGGTCGCGGAGGGCCTAGTTTTTGCTCTCCATTTCTTCCATTTTTCTCAAAATGGACGCTAACGTATTGTCATGCATTTGCGTTTCGGCGGGTTCGTTATTGGTTTGCGTTTCCTCTTGCTCGTCTGCAATAGCGCTGATACTTGTTGTTGGTGTTGCTTTTTCATGACTCCGTGGTGATGTTTCCACTAGGCCGCTCATGGCGCTTGTCAGCCATTCTTCCAGTAACTTCTTGACCGCTTGGAGTGCTTCTTTTGCAGCGGATGTGGAGGTATCTTTTTCCTGCAAGGTTGCAAGATTCCCGGAGGGGAAAGGTGAGACTTCTCCCTCAGGTGTGATATCGGGGGTGGTGTTGACGGTAGCGCTACCACCGACCTCGTTCAGGGAACTCAGGAGGTTGGCGGTGACTTCCGTTATATTTTTGGATCGGGCATTATTTTCAGCCATTTTTAGGTTTTATCTGCTGATCTGATCCTTCGGATGTATACTACAGGTTTGATTCTCGAAATCCCCACAGACGGCGCCAAATTGCTTGACCCAAAAGTTATTGGTTGCTTTATGCTTTAGGGACAATCAAAAATTATAAAAGGGTAAATCGGAATCAACGGTAATAGACTTAAGGATAGATTAATAATTCGTATGTTGTTTGCTCTAGTGAGATTGCAATAAAACTTACTGGAATATCAAAACTGATCAACAATAGAGAGATGAGATACAGAGAATAATAGTCAGAAGTTGTATTATTAATGAAAATAACACTTGTCTTATAAATGAGGGAAGTCTTTCCTTATATTGAATGAAGGCTCGTCAGAATATCACTTATTCTAGAACTATTGTCGTTGCAAAAATATAAATGGGCGGAGGGGACGGAACGCTCGTACGGACGAGTTTGTCAGCACACCTTTATAATTACGAGCGTACTCCTTTCCGTCGTATGGGCGTAATGGAACGTATATTTGACTTTAATAACCGTGAAGGAAATCGTGCTCGACTTACATCAATCATGTATGATTCGACCCCATACAAATACATATATAATACTATAGATCCGTTCCTGAGCGGGGGCCATAGCAGAAAGCCCATGGTTATTCTTCATGCAAGTGAGAGACGGAGAGTGAAATACTAGTTCCGAGTACCATAACTAAAGATTACATCATTGGGATTTGTGCAGTGCATTGTAGCAATCGCACATTTGCATGTTCTTCCCCAAATATTGCATGAAGGCAACATATAATTAATTAATGGCCCTTATACTCTTATTGGTATTCCATTAAAATGTAGCGTAGGGTCCGTTTTGCGCCTAAAAAGGCATGGGATTTCCTAACTTGCATATCCCCGGGACCTTTTCCTTCGCAATTTGCATCTATGAGGATTCTCAATACCAATTACTTATTTAATTACTTCTTCGTTTCCTTTTATTTATCTATTATACTAAAATTATATTTTTATTATAAATAATTATCTAATAATGGATATTCATAACTCATACAGGAGTAATATCCATTATTCTTTTCCAATATCTCCATAACTCCTACTATTCCAATGCTTATGGAGTTATGGTTGTAACTCACGTACGTCCATAACTGTCACACCTCCTTTTGCACACTTACACCGAAGGATAATGCATAAGGGAGTTTTTCCAATTTAAGTGACAATATTCGAAATGAGATTATTTATTTATTTCAGAGTCGCCACTTGAAATAAATTATGGTGTCTCAAGTCACCGATTTATTTAAATCCCAAATCGAAAAAAATTTCGACTTTTCAAATGAAGTCTGCAAACCAAAAATTCTAAGTAAGGAATTCTGTTTATCCGAGGGAAGGTGTCGGGCACCCCCGGATCCCGTGGTTCTAGCATTGTCGCTTAAATTATTGTAATGGCTAAATATCTGATTTAAAAACATGTTCAATACTATAATATAATTTTAAATTATTTACTGCGTTTGGTTATTTTTTAAGAGAAAAAGTGAACATGTTATTGAGGGGCCCCGCAATTTCATTTTTCTATTTAGCGAGTCTCGTAACATTTTTTATTTAAAAGGATAATCCTAAAGTGACTACGTTTTTTCTATTTAGTTTGTCACTAAAAGAAAAGAAAATGTCCTAATTAATTACATGCTTAAAAGGCTACTCTATATTTGTACAAAGGTGTTCCCTCACAAGCCGACTAAATGACAAATTTATTCTTCAAATTATAGAGCTAACTGCAATTTGACAAAACTAATAAAACAGAAAATAAAAACAAATATTAATCAACAACTTGCTTTTCTCTTTCATTTCAAAACTTCAACTTCCAATTCCAGCTCACATCAACACATGGTTTTTAGAATGTGTACCTGGTATTGAAAGGAATGAGAAGATGGAAAATCAACAGGGCAGTGAAAATACGGTAACAACAACAGGAACAACCAGCACTAGCTTCAACACCTCAATCAAGAAAATCCCAGCAATACGGAGAAAAAAACAAGTAAAATAGAAAAGAAAAATATATTCCAGAATTTCTCTTTGTTTTGTCTTTCTAGCTTTAAAATCTTTTCAATTCTCAAAAGAAACTCTCAAAAATTAAATTTTGTCTGTGTATACTTATATATCCAGAGTGTATATCGAGTGTATACTACTCTCTTTTTTCCCTTATTTTTCTTCTCTTCTTATTTTTTCCTCACTTTTTTCCACCTTTTTTTTCATAAATCTTCTGTTCTATTTATAGGCAAGAATTTCAAAAAATTTCAGATTTATTATTAAAAAGAAAATACTTTTTAATTTAAAGAAAATCAACTAATCCATGTTTTGCTCTCCTTGTTTTCTTCCTTAATTTTCTTGCCCCCCACTACTTTATGTTATGTGATTATGATTATTTTTGGCTAAAAATATGAAATTTTCTTTTTCTTTTTTGGGCCAAGGGGTTTTGGGTTGGGTAAGGGTGCTTAGGTTTGGGCTTGTAACTTAATTTGCAAGATAGCCCAATCCAAAAAATTCTATTTTGTTCTTCTCTATTATTCAACTTCCTAATTAATAAAGCCCAAAATACTAAGATTATTTTATAAAAACTAAAATTATTTTAAAATACTAACTATTTCATAATAATAATTGTCAACTCAATTTAAATGGTAATTAAAATACAATCACACAATTTGGACATTAAAGGCTCAAAATGCAAAAGATGCCTATTTTTGTGATTTTCATTTTGTAGGATAAAATTAATTACTCCTAATTGTAGAATTAAATCCTAAATGCAAACGCGACAATATTTTTTTTTTTAATTTGTTTAACAAATAAACATGCAAAAAAATGACATTAAATTCAGAACAATTGCAAACAAACTAAAACATTATTTTATTTGAAATGTTTTGGGAGTAATCCTCATAGGGCAAAAATTACGTGCTTACAGCTGCCCCTCTTTGTCCGGAAACACGAAGAGTTTTCATATGAAGATAAAGTGAGCAATATAAGGGATTTTTGCCCAATTGAAAACTCCATAAGAAGCATTTTTTGAAAGAGTTTGACCGAACCTTGCTTCAAAGGCTTCCTACATATCCTCGGCTATAAAGGAATCAAGTTAGTGTAGTTCTAGAAGTTTTGGCAGCTGGGACTACCCGAAACTGTGATGCCACTGTTGTTGCTGCTGTTTCTTCTTGCCGAGCTCCTTATTACACCAAAAGGGAAATTGAAGCTAAGCTAACTATGTCTATCAACTATGAGTTACAAGATTCCTATCTATGATTCTTTGGAACTTGATCTTGAGTCTTAGCTGATTTCTGCCGCAGACTTCGATCTGAATCTTGATGCTCTTAGGCTGTGAGTATCTATTTCTTTATATGGCTTTTGAACAGAAAAAGGATTGGCGGGGCTTGCGACTTTCATCAGATTCCAAGCGGTTCGCCGTTTCATTTGCCCTGACGTTCAAACTAGCTTCTTTTCTTCTTCTCTTCCATCCTGCTGGAGGGAAACTTGTTCCGTCGGTCCTCTTGTGCCTTGCGCTTTCTGATCAACCTGCCTTAAAACATCCAAGACAAACGAACGAAATTTTCTGCCCCAGTTTGCACTAGGAAACTTTTATGAGTTAGTTATGATATGTATCGAGGTAGTCACATCAAGATTGTGTATCCTGGTGAATGGATTGAGGTTGTGTTGGGAAATGGCCGGGTTATTCCGTTATTCAATGCGTCATGTCGTTAAGGTCATCGGGTTATGCCGGTACTTGGAAAGAAAAAGGCTCCTTGGGTTATGCCAGGGAGATCCGGGTTATACCGGGATTCGACGGGTTATGCCGTTAGGGTCATTAGTACATGCCAAGACTTGGAAAGAAAAGGCTCCTTGTGTTATGCCAGGGAGATCCGGGTTGTGCCGGGATTCGATGGGTTATGCCGTCGGGGTCATCGATTCATGCCGAGACTTGGAAAGAAAAGGGCTCCTTAGGTTATGCCAGGGAGATCCGGGTTATACCGGTATTCGACTGGTTATGCCGTTGGGGTCATCGGTTCATGCCGAGACTTAGAATGAAAAGGGCTCCTAGGGTTATGCCACGGAGATCCGGGTTATGCCGGGATTCGATGGGTTATGCCGTCGGGGTCATCGGTTCATGCCGAGACTTGGAAATAAAAGGGCTCATTGGGTTATGCCAGGGAGATCTAGGTTATGCCGGGATTCGACGAGTTATGTCGTTGGGGTCATCAGGTTATGCCGAGACTTGGAAAGAAAAAAGGGTCCTTGGGTTATGCTAGGGATATCCGGGTTATGTCGAGATTCGACATGTTATGCCATCGGGGTCATCGGTTCATGCCGAGACTTGGAAAGAAAAGGGCTCCTTGGGTTATGCCAGGGAAATTCGAGTTGTGCCGGGATTTGACGGGTTATGCCGTCGGGGTAATCGGGTTATGCCGAGACTTGGAAAGAAAAAGGGGTCCTTGGGTTATGCTAGGGAGATCCGGGTTATGCCGGGATTCTACGGGTTATGCCGTCAGGGTCATCGGTTCATGCCGAGACTTGGAAAGAAAAAGGCTCCTTGGGTTATGACAAGGAGATCCGGGTTATGCTAGGATTCGACGAGTTATGCCGTCGAGGTCATCGGTTCACGCCGAGACTTGGAAAGATAAAGGCTCATTGGTTATACCAGGGAGATCCCCGGTTTTTCAGCCCAGATTTGGAAAGAAAAAGCTTCACGGTTTTTTGGCCGGGAGATCCTCGGTTTTTTGGCCGAAATTTGAAAGAAAATGCTCAAACGATTTTTTGGCTGGGAGATCCTCGGTTTTTTGGCCGAGATTTGAAAGAAAAAGCTTCAACGGTTTTATTTTTTTTTATTTTTTTTTTGGTCGGGCGATCCTCGATTTTTTGGCCGGGATTTAAAAGAAAATGCTACTATCGGTTTTTTGGCTGGGAGATCCTCACTTTTTTGATCGGGATTTGAAAGAAAAAGCTTCACGGTTTTTTGGCCGGGAGATCCTCGGTTTTGGCCGGGATTTGAAAGAAAAAGCTTCACGATTTTTTGGCCTGGAGATCCTCAGTTTTTTTTGGCCGGGATTTAAAATAAAATGCTCCAACGGTTTTTTGGCCAGGAGATCCTTGGTTTTTTGGCCTGGATTTGAAAGAAAAAGCTTTACGATTTTTTGGCCAGGAGATCCTCGATTTTTTGGCCGGGATTTGAAAGAAAAAGCTTCAAGATTTTTTGGCCGGGGGATCCTCGGTTTTTTGGCCGGGATTTGAAAAAAAATACTCTAACAATTTTTTGTCCAGGAGATCCTCGGTTTTTTGGCCAGGATTTGAAAGAAAATGCTTCACGATTTTTTGGCCGGGAGATCCTCGGTTTTTTGGCCGGAATTTTAAAGAAAAATGCTTCACGGTTTTTTGGCCGGGAGATCCTCGGTTTTTCGGCCGCGATATGGAAAGAAAAGGCTCCTATGCTACTATGATTTATTTTTATTTTCATTTTCACTTATTTTCTTCTTCTTCTTTTTCTCCTTCTTTTCTTCTTCTTTTATTTTATTCTTTTCAATTAGCAAAAATGCATGAAGGAATTTTAGGAAACTTTCCTTTTGGTATCTTCCCTACTGTGAAGTTATTTCAACGTTTGCGCGCTTCATTTCTTTTTGGATTGCACATGCTTCTTGCCTAGTTGCTTTGAATAGAACCTGTTTTCAACAAAGAAAAATTTAATTAGTTTGAAATGGTGGTTGGTTTTGTGGCCTTGATCATCCCAATTTCTTGATTCCGGCCTCCTTTCTGTTGAGAACATTGCTGCTTGCTAGCTTCGAGGGTAATTGCCTTTTAAACCGATAAGATTCAACTCTCAGAATTTCATTATGACTCGCCCCTGTGGGCTCTGGCCTTTCACTTTATTCTGCCCTTGGGACCTTTGCTTTGAACTTTCTTTCTTTCCAAACGTCTTTACTTCGAAAGCATCAATCACCATGGACAAATCGGGATTGGACTGACACACTCGCTGAGGCTGGGCATTTTCTTCGACTTTGACCAGGTGGAGCCCTGTAAAATCGGTCCTGCGGCCTTTTCTTTGTAATAGTTTCAGAACTAATGTTTAACCGAAAGGGATTCAAAGAATAACTATACAAAAACAAGAAAATGAGTTTAAAGAGAAGTGTCCCTTTCGGGGGGAAAGAACGACTTATCTGGGATGCATGTTGACTTCAAATAAACATGACATGCTTCTTGGACTGGACGCCCGTCCCACGTAAGTTTTTCATCTTCTCATGAACCCATTGACCCGCAATTTCAAAACCAGGGAACCTTGCCAGGACCCTTTTAGTTAAAAGATATCTTCTTTTTGGTCGACAACACTCTTTGCGGGTTTTCGCCAATTGACCTCTCTTATTTCTCTTCTCACAGTCGCCCGATAGTGCTCTTTGCGAGTTTTCACTAAACGAACTCTCTCATTTTCAGTTTCTCTACCCGCCAACGCCTTATGGTGCCCGAAGGTTTTCACCGATAAGACTTTCTCATTTTTGTTTCTCTCAATTCAGGCTGTATCAGATTCTATCAATGACGTCTTTCACTTACTTGCCTTTGCCAATTAATCTGAAGGACTTGAACAAGGTCTTTGGGTAAAAAGGAAATTGAATGGAATTACAACTTTGGAACCATTTTGACGGATCCAAACCGAACTGTCATATCATCTGCCCTAGTTTCAATTTTTGGGAAATTGGGATTTTTGTTTTGGTGTGACTAAACCTCAAGTAGAGGTTGCCTACGTATCCTTTCGGAATCAAGTCAGAACGTAGTTCAGGTAATAATTTTTGTTTTTGTCTTTTCTTTTTTGTTTTCTTTTTTTCTATATATTTTGTTTTCTTTTTCTTTTTCTTTTTCCTTTCTTTTCTTTTCTTTTTTTTGTACTTTCGGGTTCCAAAGAGGGTGAACAAAAAAGTAAAACCGGCTCAAAGGGTTTACAAATGGTTGATAGTGTTTGGGATAGCAAGAAAGAAAACCTTCGTCATCTCAATTATACAAAAGCCATCGTCGTAGGAGGTCTTGACATAATACATTTTTATCTACATTGAATGCTGTTTCAAGATCATTTCCTTCAATAGCAATTATGGCCTTAAGCGCTGGATCGAATTCTTTGTCTTTACAAATTATCCCGATTATCGGCCCGTTGTTGTGAGCGGGTAGCGGATAATCGGTCACATTTGGGACATCCTCATCATTTAACACAATTTTCCCTTGCTCTATTAAATACTCTACTGCTTGTTTCAGAGTCCAACAGTCATTAGTATGATGGCCCTCCACCTCTAAATGGTATGCACACCTGACGCCAGCTCTGTAGGCAGGTGATGCCGGGTTTTGTCTATTCTGAGGAACCGGCTGCAGTACACCCATTTGGACAAGTTTCGGGAATAGACTAGA
Source organism: Nicotiana noctiflora (assembly GCA_032618575.1). Classification (NCBI taxonomy): domain Eukaryota; kingdom Viridiplantae; phylum Streptophyta; class Magnoliopsida; order Solanales; family Solanaceae; genus Nicotiana; species Nicotiana noctiflora. The sequence continues at coordinate 260,808 of JASVEL010005433.1, read as the reverse complement.
GTAAGATTCACCAATTGGGGTAAAGTTTGGTCTCTTGGGTGGTTCCCAAGGACAAAAGTTATTCTGCTGAGGTCGAGGGTTATAGTGGTTCTGGTGGGGAGGCGGATTTCTTGGAAATAAAGCTTGGTTTCTATTGGGATGTTGTTGCGGTCGTGCAGAAGGTTGAGCATTCATGACCGCATACGGTTGGGGAATATAGTACATTTCCTGAGCAGTGTAATAATGCTGGGGGTTCTTTCTGAAAAGATAGGTCTAGGAGTGTGGTGTCTTCTATCACCCGAAGTTGCCATGGACTTTTCCTCTTTCGTCCTACACTTTGTTATTCCTGCGGACACTCCAGGGATGGCTTGGGAGGTCGCTCTAATGGCCGCCTGACTCAAAATTCTTCCCGTCTTTAAACCATTCTCTACCATTTCTCCGATTTTGATTGCCTCTGCGAAAGGTTTTCCCATTGCTGACATCATGTTCTGGAAATAGTCTGGTTCTTGATCTTGGAGGAAAGTAGTGACCATTTCTAATACGTCCATAGGGGGTTTCACCCTAGATGCTTGCTCGCGCCATTTGATAGCATATTCTCTGAATCTTTCTGATGGCTTCTTCTTCAAGTTTGATAAGGAATTCCTCTCTGGCACGATGTCAATGTTATACTGAAACTGCTTTACAAAATCTCTGGCCAAATCATCCCAAATGTGCCATCGAGATATGTCCTGATCTATGTACCACTCTGAGGCTATGCTCACCAAGCTTTCTCCAGAGTATGCCATCAACAATTCTTCTTTGCCGCCAGCCCCACGTAATTGGTTGCAATACTTTTTGAGTTGAGCAATGGGATCACCATGCCCATCATATTTCTCAAACTTCGGTGTTTTGAAACCTACGGGCAGGTGCACATGAGGGAATATGCATAGATCGGTATATGAGACACTCTTCTGCCCGCTTAAGCCTTGCATATTTTTCAAGCTTTGCTCAAGGCTCCTCATTCTTCTTACCATTTCATCTTGTTCGGAAGCTTTGGGGTTTTGGTTTTGCCCAGGCATAACCTCACAAATAGGTTGCTGAGGGTGAGTATTGGTGGCAAATCGAGTTGGTTCCAGCGAGAGGGATGGTGCTTGGAATGTGAATGAGGATGAATCAAAATTAGTCATGTTTATAGTAGGTTGTGCTGCAATTGGACAAGGTGGTGCGGTGGACATGTTTGTAGCCATATCTTCTGTTGACATCCAGGGATAAGAAATGGAGGGCGATCCAGCGGAGAGAGTTGAAATAGTGGGATACCTGAATGGGCTTGTTGTATAACTTATGGGGACGTTGGAAGTCCCACTTGTCCTAGCGAACAACTCGGGGAATTTGGGGATTGCACTTGGAGGCTCTTTTCCATTGTTCCAGTCGTCCAACATTTCCAATACACGATGACGTAAGATCCTATTTCTTCAGCAGTTGCTGACTCGAAAGTTGGGATGGCCAAGATTGAACTTTCTTCTGAAATGGGAATTGTTGGCAAAGAAGTTTCTGAAGACATCTCTACACTTCCCTTTAATCTTGTGAAGTATCTGTGAACACTTTCTCTCGACTTGGTAAGGGGAAACTTAACACTTCCTTTTGACCTCGTAAAGTATGAATGGGAGGCCAGGCTACCACAAAAACCAACTACCTTTCTAAAAACCTGGATTCAGCAGCAAACAAACGGTGAGTTTAAAACCAATAACAGATAGGTAATCTCACGTTGGGATGTGATGCACCTATGCAATTAAGTGGGTTTCTACATGTTTGCATTGGTTACATGCGTCATTCCGTCTTCTCTTTACGCTCCCCTTTTCTTTTCTTTCTTCTCTTTTCCTTCTTTCTTTATTTTTTATTTTTTATTTTTTATTTATTTATGGCTATGGTCGAATCTGATAAAGATTGCCTACGTATCACGGCTCCGTGTGAATCAGACCAAGCGTAGTTCATTAGATAAAAGACAAACAACAATGAAACATTTTTTCAGTTTCTCATAATAAAAACAAATATTGACTCTAAAAGAAAGGTTCAAAAACATGATCAATCTAACAGACTTTGACGAAAAGACGACCTACAGACTCGAAAAATCAACCAACACGCATACTCTAATCAAAAGAATTACAAATTCAAAAATAATTGACAGATTCCTTCCTCTATTTGCCAATTTTAACCAAATGGCTATTTTTGCAAACGTGGCCCCTTCTCAATTTCACATGAATTTTGAGGCCAAGAAGGTTTATTTTACAAACTTGTCCATTCTTTTACGAAAATATCCTTTCAACAACAGAAAGATATTTTAAGGTTATTTCGGCAAGAACGGTTTAATACACTGCCGAAGCTGGTTCGACTTATTTTCACCAAAAATTCAATCGGCATTCGCAAATAAACTGACTCCTTTTTTTCTTTTTTTATTATTATTTTTTAATTAGAATAAAAAGACCTGGTTTTGCAAACACGACCTTTCAGCGCCTCGGGGCGAAGATTTTAAGGTTGTGTGGGTCAATTGACCAAAACTCTAAAAACATGACCAAAGGTGGCCGTTTATGCAAAGTCAGCCTTCCGGTGTCCCTTCTGGGAACATTCGGCTATATTTGACAAAAGCGGCACCCCAACTTATTAATGATTAGAATTAAAATTTTAACATTTTTTGGCTATTTTTGCAAAAGGGGAGGTTGGACCCGACGAGGGTTGCCTACGTATCTCACATCCGCTGAGAATCAAACCAGCATAGTTCAGTAAAATGAACTATATCATTTTAAACGAAAGAAACTCTTTTCCATCTTTCTTTTTTTATAAAAGAAAATTACCAGAGTTTTGGTATTATTTGGGAATTTTCGAAATATGTGTTTAAAACCCTTGACCCTATACACCGATATTTTCCTTTTCTTTAAAACCAATCCTTTTTTTTAATAAGTCGGTCAGCATGCAGGTTCGAAACAAATAAATGCACAAACAAGATGCATCAAGTTGGTTTTTTTTTTCAGGTACACCTGTCCTAGACAGACCCAACCCATGTGTTGAGCCTCCTAAGTCAATATGCACATGATGCAAATAAACGTTCTACTAGGGATCCGGCATGAGGTTTTGTTATTCTAGGTTAACATCCTATTGGAAAAAAGTATCTAGACTGGTTTTACTCGAGCGGACAACTCGAGCCGGGGAGGGTCAGTGCACCGGTAGCATAGCTATCCGGCTTCCCCGCCTAAACATGTGTGACTAAATCCTTCACCGGGTGCCAAGCATCTCATCTATCTTAAGAAAGACGGGCTATGTCCAACAAATGGCCTATATTAAATTTCAAAGAGACTCAGAGAAGAAAGTGGGTATCGGCACAATTTATATACAATTCACAAAATATCAAAGCGGTAGAAGCAATATTTAGCACATTAAGACAAACATATAATAAAATCAGATAATAAATAAGCCAAATTCAACAGTTATTCAAAGCTTGAATTCTTAAACCCAGAACCAGTGGTTCTGGTTTTGTTTCCCCAGCAGAGTCACTAGAGCTGTCACACTTTCTTTTTGCACACTTACCCCCGAAGGATAATGCATAAGGGAGTTTTTCTAATTTAAGTGACAATATTCAAAATGGGATTATTTATTTATTTTAGAGTCGCCATTTGGAATAAGTTATGGTGTCCCACGTCACCGATTTATTTAAATCTCAAATCGAGGAAATTTTCGACTTTCCAAATGAAGTTTGCAAACCAGAAATTCTAAGTAAGGAATTCTGTTGACCCGAGGGAAGGTGTTAGGTACCCCCGGATCCCGTGATTCTTGCACGGTCGCTTCAATTATTGTAATGGCTAAATATCTGATTTTAAAACATGTTTAATACTATAATGCAATTTTAAATCATTTACTGCGTTTGGCTATTTTTTAAGAGAAAAGTGAACATTGTTATTGAGGGGCCCTGCAATTTCATTTTTCTATTTAGTGAGGCTCGTAACATTTTTTATTTAAAAGGATAATCATAAAGTGACTACATTTTTTCTATTTAGTTTGTCTCTAAAAGAAAAGAAAAAATCCTTATTAATTACATGCTTAAAAGGCTACTCTATATTTGTACAAAGGCGTTCCCTCACAAGCCGACTAAATGACAAATTTATTCTACAAATTATAGAGCTAACTGCAATTTGGCAAAACTAATAAAACGGAAAATAACAACAAATATTAATCAACAACTTGCTTTTCTATTTCATTTCAAAACTTCAACTTCCAATTCGAGCTTACATCAATACATGATTTTTAGAATGTGTGTCTGGTATTGAAAGGAATGGGAAGATGGGAAATCAACAGGGCAGTGAAAATACGACAACAATAACAGTAACAACCAGCTGTAGCTTCAACACCTCAATCTAGAAAATCCTAGCAATACGGAGAAAAAAACCAGTAAAAATAGAAAAGAAAAATATAGAATTTCTCTTTGTATTGTATTTCTAGCTTTGAAATCTTTTCAATTCTCAAAAGAAACTCTCAAAAATTAAATTTTATCTGTGTATACTTCTGTATCCATAGTGTATATCAAGTGTATACTACTCTCTTTTTTCCCTTTTCTTCTCTTCCTATTTTTACCTCTCTTTGTTCCACCTTTTTTTTCTTCATAAATCTTCTCTTCTATTTATAGGCAAGAATTTCAAAAAATTTCAGATTTTTTATTAAAAAGAAAATATTTTTAATTTAAAGAAAACACATTAATCCATGTTTTGCTCTCCTTGTTTTCTTTCTTAATTTTCTTGACCCCCTGTCACGACCCCAATCCCGGTCGTGATGGCGCCCAACACAACTGCTAGGCAAGCCCGACCATTTACCCTCTCATCCCGAGCTTGAAGCTCAAATCAATTAACTGGATATTATTATCAACAATAAAGCTAAACTGAATAACTACTCAAAGATCTAGGGTCACGAGTCTGGAGCATCTAAACATGATCGGATAACAATATCTAAACCATATACTCAAGTCTGAATAATGTATATACAAAGGAAAACTGGAATAAAGAGTAGCCAGGTCCTGCGAATGTCAGCAGCTACCTCAACAAGTCTGATAACTCTGTAAAACGAGACTCCTCAGCTAAACCTCCAGCGTACATGAATCCGCACACAAAGGTGCGGGGAGTAGGGGTGAGTACTAAGTACTTAGTGAGGAATAAATATATACAAGTAGCTGAAAGTAAGAAATCCACAGAATACCACAAAAAGAAGCTAAACTACAGTCCGATCCTCCTACGAACTAGCAACAATAGTACAATACAATTATCACAGATTAATTCAACAGATAAAGATGCAATGCAATGCACATAACCGCTACGACGTGTAGCCCGATCCATTTAACGCCGACGGCACTCACTGGGGGTGTGTACAGACTCGGGAGGGGCTCCTACAGCCCAAGCGCAATACCGCTGTGGCGTGCAGCCCGATCCTCATATCAACCGCTGTGGCGTGCAACCCGATCCATCCTCAGTCCACATCAAGTATATAAGTCACACAACAGCTCAAATTATTTATTCCAGGTTCCATCTTATAAATTCTTATTTATTTTTTCCAAAACATGTGATTTAGCATTTCAATACGGTGATTTCAAGCCAGGACTGAGATCTGTGATTAAACAAATATAGCTATCACATATATAACTATCCCATAGGGATACTACATGTCGGCACAAGGCCCCAAACACGGCTTACAGCCCATAATTATATCAAACACGGTATTTTTCAACCACAATTATCATATCATACTCATTCGGGATGGACTAAGTCTCAATCCCCAGTCACAATCAGTCCCGCACCTGCCACGGGGTGCGAGCCACGCCCTACTAGCGTCACAATGTGCTAAGCCGGGGTTTCGAACCCTCAGGCTACCATATACACAAACTACTCACCTCTAGCCGGTCGAAGACTCGTCTGCGATGCCTTTTCCTTTTTGAATTTGCCGCCTCGTGCGAAGAATCTAGTCAAACCACAACAATTATATCAAATATGGGTCAAAGAAACATAACCCAATTCAATTTATACGAAATACGCGATAATACACCAAGTTGGTAAAACCCGACCAGGGCGCATTGCTCAAAAAATTCAGAAATTAGTACCAACGCGATCCTCATCTCGCCGCGAGTCCGTGCATATAAACTTTATCGAAATCGGACTCCGTTTGCCCATTCAGATCAATGATTTTCCGTAATTTAGGCCTAGGGCTAAAATCCCCATTTAATCTTCCATTAACAGTGAAATACTCAAGGATTCCATGATAAAATAACTTAATTAGGCCATAAAACTTACCTCCTTGTTGAGATGAGAATAACGCCGCGAAAATCACCTCAATCGGAGCTCTAGAACTCAAGATGCGGCTAAAATACCAAATTTTCTTTTTTCCGATTACTGTTCACACGTGCGGGTAACGCGTGTCTGCTACTGTTCACGCTGCTAAAAAAATTCAGCAACTATCCAAAATAATTGCAGCAACTTTTATTTTCACTAAAATTACTTTAACTCCGTCGTACGAACTCCGAATTTGACGATTCTTTTTCCTGTGGCTCCGTAATTTTGATACGGATCCACTGGTTCAAACAAAACTGAATTTGGATCTCATTTGCTCAGTGCAACATCAATTTCGCTTGTTAAACAATTAAATCACATTTCGCGTCAAAAACCCAATCGCGACTTGATGAAATTAAACCAAAATTTCCGGATCAGTCCTATAATTCATTATTTAAATTCTCGCACTCTCGAAATCAAATTTGGATCTCTAGAACTAAATATAGACCTTTGGATCATTACATTTATGTTCAAAACGGCAAAAATCTTCTAAAAATGACCCGTTGGGCATCCGAAATACACCCGAGACCCTCGGGACCACAACCAAAAACTCAAACTCAACCTAATACTTCATTCAAACTTGGTCGGATCATAAAAACGCTACCTTAAACATCAAAAATCACCAAAATCTTAGAACTCGATTCAAACTTAAACTTAAACTTTCAAAATTCACATTCGATCAAAAACCTGATCAAACGATGTCCGAATGACCTGAAAATTTGCAGACATATCCAAAATCACATAAGGAAGCTACTGCAACTATCGGAATTCCATTCCGACTCCCAAATCAAAATATCACCAATCGATCGGATTCCGCCAAAATTCCAACTTCGCCAAAATAGGCTAACTTCTTCACCGGACCTCCAAAATTACTTGTGATTACGCTCCTAAGTCTTAAATCATCCCCCGAAACTAACCGAATCATCGGAATTCAGTTCCGAGCCCTCTAACGCATAAGTCAACCTAGGGTTGACGTTTCCTACTTAAGCTTTCCTTAAAGAGATTAATTGTCCCATTTCCTACCAAAATCGATCCGAATTCACTCAAAGTTTGCACACAAGTCACATTCGATTTTACGGACTTGCAGCAACTTTCGGAATCGCATTCCGACCCCGATACCAAAATTTTCACTTCCGGTCGAATTTTCTCATAAACCTTCAAATTCCTATATTTAGCCAAATCACTTCAAAATGACCTCCAGGACATCCGAATTCACTTTCGATCGCGTTCCCAACACCAAAATCACCGTACGGATCTATTCCGAGACTCGGAATCCCAAATGGATGCCTTCCAACCCAAATTTATGAAATTCTTCTAAAATACTAACTTCCACCATATACGCCGAAATGCTCACGGTTATCAAAAACCAAATCCGGACATACGCCCATGTTCAAAATCATCATACGAGCATGGTGGAACTTTCAGATCCCAATTCCGAGGTCATTTACTCAAAATTCCAATCCTAGTTCATTTCTTCAACTTTAAGCTTTCAAAAGGAGAATTTCCATTTAGATTTGACTCCAAATTTCCTGAATTTTAATTCTGACCATACACACAAGTCAATATACCTAAGATGAAGCTGTTCATGGCCTCAATCTGCTGAATGACGTGTCGAAGCTCAAAACTACTGGTCGGGTCGTTACAATCTCCCCCAGTTAAACATACGTTCGTCCTCGAGCGTGCTGAGAACTACAATGATGTAGTCTCAAATAACTTGTTTAACACATCATGCACCTTCCCGTGCTACCTCTACATAGTTGAGCACGTTAGCTATATAATTCTATAGATATAATTTTTTATTCAAGCGAATCGGCCATTAGGCCATATTCCAACACCCTGAATTTCCTGCCAAGTCTGTTTCCATCATTCGACCACCATATCAATCTCCACACGTTGTACCCAAACATTAATGCATAACTTTGTTGAATTTACACTTCGCATCACTTTACTCATATGACCATAATAACATTCTTTATTTACTGTAGTTGCCTACAATACCCAAATACCGATGGAAACCTATTATTAGTTGAAGTCTTATTCCAACACTTTCATATACTACCAACGATAAATAAAACACGAGCTAAACCGTAACAATTCCTCAAATCAACCATTTATGAAGCCATTTCTCTTTTGACTGATTTTACAACGGATTTTGGAGCCAAACCTCGATATTACCTTTCTATCTAGCTGAAATCACATATGTTCGCACTCATTAACAACTCCAATGATCATTTCGATTATAACACACCACAGTGGTAATATGACACCTCCTCATCGGCCTAAGCCACGACGAGCAAAACACGGGCTCCAATAAGAAATGATCTGAACACACTCGAATCATGACAACTGACTCACACAGAAGAGCTGTAATTCAATTTCCTCAATTCCATCACAACACATAACTGAGATCTCGTCTCACATCATAGAATTAGAGTACCTGAACCCTCATCGAATGTCATAACATCACGTGGCTTTGCCAAGACTCACGGTTCTATCCAAGCACTATTACTCATGGAGCACCTTAAGTCACCATGCTTAAAACGGTCAGCCACGCACATATTTAGGTCTGAACTCAAGCAATCAATCACACCTGCATTGATACATTAATATATGCTATCAAATCCTAAATGGATACAACCGATGTGCCATTTGCCGAGCGACACCCAACACTGACTTTCCTCAAAGACTAGGAAGTATTGTACACAAGGTAGCGTATAGAAAAGCTATTCTCCATATCACACGGTTGCGGCATGCAACCTGCTCAAAATAACCTACCTGTGGCGGCGTGCCACCCGATCCAAATAACCTGTGGCGGCGTGCCACCCGATCCACGCATAAATCTCGCAAAAGAAATGCACACCGAGTCAAATTGCTCATTACAATAAACATATATATAGCCTCAAGCTCGGCCACAAGAAACGCATCCTACAAAGTTCCCCAATACCGGAACTGAATCAATAGTAGAAACCTCTACACTGATATCCGCCACGAAGGCCCAACTGACAAAGCAATACCTACCAGCCGCCCGCTGGTCCTGGGTACAACTACCCTGCTGGAGCATACTCTGATGCACTCTGCTAAGCAATTTGTGCCATTTCCTACATAGTCCATATCACATTAGTCAAGGCAACCTGACTTATGAAAACCAGTCTGAAATAAAGTATCATACCCCAAATTCATCATATCAAACTACGAGAGAGCCACTAGGGCTACCAATTTCCAATAATAGCTAAACGATGCTGATACACTCGTATTACCACCACTGCATAGGCGGATTATGAGAACTTCTAGTCTCCATCACCCACATAACACATGAATTACTATGGCTGATTCCACACTTCCCCGTACGAATACATAACATATCGCAAACTCTTTCTTCCAATTCATTGCTTAAGTTTAACTGCCAGGACTGAGACCTTTTACCCATGTCGAGCTACGCAACTGCCAGCAGTCAAGAGCTTTGTTGCACCATATCTGCAAGACTCATTACTTCGAATACATACCAGGAGTTAATCGTATCCTTATCATTCTGTTCCAGGTTTATTAACAAGTTGCTCCATTTACCCAATTTCCTTTCTGATTCATCTTAAATTTAATATTCTCTTTATTGTAGCACTACAATATCTCAACTCATGTTACCACACGAGACTCATACATAAGACTACACGGTCTAAGGTTCACAGGCCGCTGAATACTCTCTCAATGTTTCTAAGAAGTACCACATTCTACAATACTTTGTTTTGAAGAACTTCCTGCGATTTTGAATTCATTATCATTACTCCCCAACACAGATACATAGAATCCCCTCATTCACATAACATACACAAGTCTTGATTATTTCTAAACCATCGTCTTTAGCCATATACACAATCTTAAGACACTTTACCGTTACAAGCAAAGTCTTAAACACCGCAAGGCCATTCTCGGGCGTCATTCACGCTTATTCAATTATAATTCAACTGTCTTACTGGACAGGACCACTCATGCCCTGTTCGAACTCTGGCACCGCAAAACATGATTACATGCATTTAGCTATCTTTCCTTCCTATACACCGAACATTCTTACCAGCAGCAGTTCAAACCATCCTATTATTTCTTCATATCTACGAAGCACTATAACCTTTATCAAAATTCCCCAACATACTTAGAGACATAACCAACATAGCACACAACAGTGCAATCAGTTAATCAATAACAACCTCCCCAACTTGGCTCGGAGCCATACATCGAAGCACTTTTAGCCGCTCATAGCATTCTTTACTCAAATGATACCACAATGTTATGGTGATATTAAACTCAAGTCATTTACAAGCTTGAAAAAGACTCGAATCATTAGAGACCTTAACCCTTCTGTAATTCTTGCATTTTTACACACACCAACGTTAAGCCTACTCTCTTTAGGTGACAGAAATCTTTTCTAAGTCCCAAATTTTTCAAAAATTTCGGCAGAGTTTTCTTTGTAAATTGGCCTATCCAGCTGCAGAGAATCACCAAACCATCCGAACAATACATCCACAACTCAACAAGACATCACAATGTATTTCAACAACATTAAATCTCAATACTATACGAATCATATTATCACAATTTATACCTGAACCTGCGCTACACCGGCTCGCATCATAACACATATCAAATACCCTTCAATTACACATCTGAATCCACCCACCTACTTTGCATCAATCTAGTATTTCAGTACAACACCTTCCACCAGGATATACATAGCATAATCACTTTAGTCTTCCCGAGTCTAAACTCGTTTTACTACACGTAAGGCACTTTACCTTCCAACTAAGAGATATGATAAATATTCACCACGTCCATAGCTAGGGGCTACACAACAGGTTACAATAAGTATCTGACACCTGACAGCTCGTACATTATTAAGCTGTCATTTCCACAGTTAGGAACAATACCAATCACACAAAATTTCATAATACCAGTTTGTAAAATCAACACTTTGGTGCTCATGCCATAGACAAAGATCTAGCCTCAAGTCCTCCCGACTGGCCCAACATGAACTCGCAGAGATTATATCTCGCCCCTCGATCGGGGAATCACAAGCCCTCAAGGAAATTATATTACTGAGCGCTCGAAGTGTACACAGACGTGTGGAAGGAATTTCAAAGATTATATCTCAAGCTGAATCAAGTACGCACGATAAGAATTCCAACAAATGTGAAGTGTTTCCTAAAGGTTTGCAGCCTCCCGAGGATAAGTACATGCATCCTGTACCGATCCACAAGACTCTACCAACCGTCTCAAGACTCATGAGGCCTAGTAACCTAGGCTCTGATACCAACTTTGTCACGACCCCAATCCCGGTCATGATGGCGCCCAACACAACTGCTAGGCAAACCCGACCATTTACCCTCTCATCCCGAGCATGAAGCTCAAATCAATTACCTGGATATTATTATCAACAATAAAGCTAAACTGAATAACTACCCAAAGATCTAGGGTCACGAGTCTGGAGCCTCTAAACATGATCGGATAACAATATCTAAACCAAATACTCAAGTATAAATAATGTATATACAAAGGAAAACTGGAATAAGAAGAGAAGCCAGGTCCTGCGAATGCCAGCAGCTACCTCAGCAACACGGATAAATACCGATAAAAGCTGGAGTGCTCGTCTATCCCTCCTGTGTACCTGAATCTGCACACAAAGGTGGAGGGAGTAGGGTGAGTACTAAGTACTTAGTGAGTAATAAATATATACAAGTAGCTGAAAGTAAGAAATCCACAGAATACCACAAAATGAAGCTAAACTACAGTACGATCTTCCTACGAACTAGCAACAATAGTACAATACAATTATCACAGATTAATTCAATAGATAAAGATGCAATGCAATGCACATAACCGCTACGGCGTGTAGCCCGATCCATTTAACGTCGACGACGCTCACTGGGGGTGTGTACAGACTCCGGAGGGGCTCCTACAGCCCAAGCGCAGTACCGATGTGGCATGCAGCCCGATCCTCATATCAACCGCTGCGGCGTGCAGCCCGATCCATCCTCAGTCCACATCAAGCATATAAGTCACACAACAGCTCAAATTATTTATTCCATGTTCCAGCTTATTTATTATGAAAATACTTAAATTCGTATTTAACTTTTCCAAAACAGGTGACTTAGCATTTCAATACGGTGATTTCAAGCCAGGACTGAGTGTGTGATTAAGCAAGTATAGCTATCACATATATAACTATCCCCTAGGGATACTACATGTTGGCACAAGGCCCCAAACACGGCTTACAGCCCACAATTATATCAAACACGGTGTTTTTCAACTATCATACTCATTCGGAATGGACTAAGTCTCAATCCCCAATCATAATTAGTCCCGCACCTGCCACGGGGTGCGAGCCACGCCCTACTAGTGTCACAATATGCTAAGCCGGGGTTTCGAACCCTCAGGCTACCATATACACAAGCTACTCACCTCTAGCCGGTCGAAGACTCGTCCGCGATGCCTTTTCCTTTTTGAATTTTCCGCCCCGTGCGTAGAATCTAGTCAAACCACAACAATTATATCAAATACGGGTCAAACAAACATAACTCAATTCAATTTATACGAAATACGCGATAATACACCAAGTTGGTAAAACCCGACCCCGGGCCAGCTACTCAAAAAATTCCAAAATCAGTACCAACGCGATCCTCATCTCTACACGAGTCCGTGCATATAAACTTTATCGAAATCGAACTCTGTTTGCCCATTCAAATCAATGATTTTCCGTAATTTAGGCCTAGGGCTAAAATTCCCCTTTAATCTTCCATTAACAGTGAAATACTCAAGGATTCCATGATAAAATAACGTAATTAGGCCATAAAAATGACCTCCTTGTTGAGACGAGAACAACGCCGCGAAAATCACCTCAATCGGAGCTCTAGAACTCAAGATGCGACTAAAATACCAAATTTTCTTTTTTTCGATTACTGTTCATGCCTCCAGCACTGTTCAAACGGGCGGGTCACTGTTCACACGTGTCTGCTACTGTTCACACGGCTAAAAAAATTCAGAAACTATCCAAAATAATTGCAGCAACTTTTATTTTCACTAAAATTGCTTTAACTCCGTCGTACGAACTCCGAATTTGACGATTCTTTTTCCTATGGCTCCGTAATTTCGATACGGATCCAGTTGTTCAAAAAAACTGAATTTGGATCTCATTTGCTCAGTGAAACATCAATTTCGCTCGTTAAACAATTAAATCACATTTCGCGTCAAAAACCCAATCGCGACTTTATGAAATTAAACCAAAATTTTCGGATCAGTCCTATAATTCATTATTTAAATTCTCGAACTCTCGAAATCAAATTTGGATCTCTAGAACTAAATATAGACCTTTGGATCATTACATTTATGTTCAAAACGGCAAAAATCTTCCAAAAATGACCCGCTGGGCATCCGAAACACACCCGAGACCCTCGAGGCCACAACCAAAAACTCAAAATCAACCTAATACTTCATTCAAACTTGGTCGGATCATAAAAACGCTACCTTAAACATCAAAAATCACCAAAATCCTAGAATTCGATTCAAACTTAAACTTAAACTTTCAAAATTCACATTCGATCAAAAACCCGACCAAACGATATCCGAATGACCTAAACATTTTCAGACATATCCAAAATCATCTAAGGAAGCTACTGCAACTGTCGGAATTCCGTTCCGACTCCCAGATCAAAATATCACCTATCGATCGGATTCCGCCAAAATTCCAACTTCGCCAAAATAGGCTAACTTCTTCACCGGACCTCCAAAATTACTTGCGATTATGCTCCTAAGTCTTAAATCATCCCCCGAAACTAACCGAATCATCAGAATTCAATTCCGGGCCCTCTAACTCATAAGTCAATGTTGGGTTGACTTTTCCAACTTAAGCTTTCCTTAAAGAGATTAATTGTCCCATTTCCTACCAAAATCGATCCGAATTCACTCAAAGTTTGCACACAAGTCACATTCGATTTTACGGACTTGCACCAACTTTCGGAATCGCATTCCGACCCCGATACCAAAATTTTCACTTTCGGTCGAATTTTCTCATAAACCTTCAAATTTCTATATTTAGCCAAATCACTTCAAAATGACCTCCGGGCATCCGAATTCACTTTCGATTGCTTTCCCATCTCCAAAATCACAGTACGGATCTATTCCCAGACTCGGAATCCCAAATGGACATCTATAACTCTAAAATGCCTTCCAACCCAAATTTATGAAATTCTTCTAAAATACTAACTTCCACCATATACGCCGAAATGCTCACGGGTTATCAAAAACCAAATCCGAACATACGCCCAAGTTCAAAATCATCATACGAGCATGCTGGAACTTTCAGATCCCAATTCCGAGGTCATTTACTCAAAATTCCAATCCTAGTTCATTTCTTCAACTTTAAGCTTTCAAAAGGAGAATTTCTATTTAGATTTGACTCCAAACTTCCTGAATTTTAATTCTGACCATCCACACAAGTCAATATACCTAAGATGAAGCAGTTCATGGCCTAAATCTGCTGAATGACGCGTCGAAGCTCAAAACGACTGGTCGGGTCGTTACACCCCTAATACTTTATGTTATGTGATTATAATTATTTTTGGCTAAAAATCTGATTTTTTTTTTTTTTGCCAAGGGGTTTTGGGTTGGGTAAGGGTGCTTAGGTTTGAGATTGTAACTTAATTTGCAAGATGTCCCAATTTTATTTTGTTCTTCTCCATTATTTAACTTCCTAATTAATAAAGCCCAAAATACTAAGATTAATTTATAAAAACTAAAATTATCTTAAAATACTAATTAACTCATAATAATAATTGTCACCTCAATTTAAATGGTAATTAAAATACAATCACACAATTTGGACATTAAAAAAATGCAAAAGATGCTTATTTTTGTGATTTTCATTTTCTAAGATTAAATTAATTACTCCTAATTGTAGAATTAAATCCTAAATACAAATGCGATATATTTTTTTTATTAGTTTAACAAATAAACATGCAAAAACAAATGACACTAAATTCATAACAATTGCAAACAAACTAAAAATTTATTTTATTTAGAATTTTTTGGAAGTAATCCTCATAGGGTAAGAATTACGTGCTTACAATAACCTAATACTTCATTCAAACTTGGTCGGATCATAAAAACGCTACCTTAAACATAAAAAATCACCAAAATCCTAGAATTCGATTCAAACTTAAACTTAAACTTTCAAAATTCACATTCGATCAAAAACCCGACCAAACGATGTCCGAATGATCTAAACATTTTCAGACATATCCAAAATCATCTAAGGAAACTACTGCAACAGTCAGAATTCCGTTCCGACTCCCAGATCAAAATATCACCTATCGATCGGATTCCGCCAAAATTCCAACTTCGCCAAAATAGGCTAACTTCTTCACCGGACCTCCAAAATTACTTGCGATTATGCTCCTAAGTCTTAAATCATCCCCCGAAACTAACCGAATCATCAGAATTCAATTCCGGGCCCTCTAACTCATAAGTCAATGTTGGGTTGACTTTTCCAACTTAAGCTTTCCTTAAAGAGATTAATTGTCCCATTTCCTACCAAAATCAATCCGAATTCACTCAAAGTTTGCACACAAGTCACATTCGATTTTACGGACTTGCACCAACTTTCGGAATCGCATTCCGACCCCGATACCAAAATTTTCACTTTCGGTCGAATTTTCTCATAAACCTTCAAATTTCTATATTTAGCCAAATCACTTCAAAATGACCTCCGGGCATCCGAATTCACTTTCGATTGCTTTCCCATCTCCAAAATCACAGTACGGATCTATTCCCAGACTCGGAATCCCAAATGGACATCTATAACTCTAAAATGCCTTCCAACCCAAATTTATGAAATTCTTCTAAAATACTAACTTCCACCATATACGCCGAAATGCTCACGGGTTATCAAAAACCAAATCCGGACATACGCCCAAGTTCAAAATCATCATACGAGCATGCTAGAACTTTCAGATCCCAATTTCGAGGTCATTTACTCAAAATTCCAATCCTAGTTCATTTCTTCAACTTTAAGCTTTCAAAAGGAGAATTTCTATTTAGATTTGACTCCAAACTTCCTGAATTTTAATTCTGACCATCCACACAAGTCAATATACCTAAGATGAAGCTGTTCATGGCCTAAATATGCTGAATGACGCGTCGAAGCTCAAAACGACTGGTCGGGTCGTTACACCCCCAATACTTTATGTTATGTGATTATAATTATTTTTGGCTAAAAATCTGAAATTTTTTTTTTTTTTGCCAAGGGGTTTTGGGTTGGGTAAGGGTGCTTAGGTTTGAGATTGTAACTTAATTTGCAAGATGTCTCAATTCTATTTTGTTCTTCTCCATTATTTAACTTCCTAATTAATAAAGCCCAAAATACTAAGATTAATTTATAAAAACTAAAATTATCTTAAAATACTAATTAACTCATAATAATAATTATCACCTCAATTTAAATGGTAATTAAAATACAATCACACAATTTGGACATTAAAAAAATGCAAAAGATGCTTATTTTGTGATTTTAATTTTGTAAGATTAAATTAATTACTTCTAATTGTAGAATAAATCCTAAATGCAAATGCGATATATTTTTTTTATTAGTTTAACAAATAAACATGCAAAAAAAATGACACTAAATTCATAACAATTGCAAACAAACTAAAAAATTATTTTATTTTGAATTTTTTGGAAGTAATCCTCATAGGGTAAGAATTACGTGCTTACAATAACCTAATACTTCATTCAAACTTGGTCGGATCATAAAAACGCTACCTTAAACATAAAAAATCACCAAAATCCTAGAATTCGATTCAAACTTAAACTTAAACTTTCAAAATTCACATTCGATCAAAAACCCGACCAAACGATGTCCGAATGATCTAAACATTTTCAGATATATCCAAAATCATCTAAGGAAGCTACTGCAACTGTCAGAATTCCGTTCCGACTCCCAGATCAAAATATCACCTATCGATCGGATTCCGCCAAAATTCCAACTTCGCCAAAATAGGCTAACTTCTTCACCGGACCTCCAAAATTACTTGCGATTATGCTCCTAAGTCTTAAATCATCCCCCGAAACTAATCGAATCATCAGAATTCAGTTCCGGGCCCTCTAACTCATAAGTCAATGTTGGGTTGACTTTTCCAACTTAAGCTTTCCTTAAAGAGATTAATTGTCTCATTTCCTACCAAAATCGATCCGAATTCATTCAAAGTTTGCACACAAGTCACATTCGATTTTACGGACTTGCACCAACTTTCGGAATCGCATTCCGACCCCGATACCAAAATTTTCACTTTCGGTCGAATTTTCTCATAAACCTTCAAATTTCTATATTTAGCCAAATCACTTCAAAATGACCTCCGGACATCCGAATTCACTTTCGATTGCGTTCCCAACTCCAAAATCACAGTACGGATCTATTCCCAGACTCGAATCCCAAATGGACATCTATAACTCTAAAATGCCTTCCAACCCAAATTTATGAAATTCTTCTAAAATACTAACTTTCACCATATACGCTGAAGTGCTCACGGGTTATCAAAAACCAAATCCGGACATACGCCCAAGTTCAAAATCATCATACGAGCATGCTGGAACTTTCAGATCCCAATTCCGAGGTCATTTACTCAAAATTCCAATCCTAGTTCATTTCTTCAACTTTAAGCTTTCAAAAGGAGAATTTCTATTTAGATTTGACTCCAAACTTCCTGAATTTTAATTCTGACCATCCACACAAGTCAATATACCTAAGATGAAGCTGTTCATGGCCTAAATCTGCTGAATGACACGTCGAAGCTCAAAACGACTGGTCGGGTCGTTACACCCCCAATACTTTATGTTATGTGATTATAATTATTTTTGGCTAAAAATCTGAAATTTTTTTTTTTTTTGCCAAGGGGTTTTGGGTTGGGTAAGGGTGCTTAGGTTTGAGATTGTAACTTAATTTGCAAGATGTCCCAATTCTATTTTGTTCTTCTCCATTATTTAACTTCCTAATTAATAAAGCCCAAAATACTAAGATTAATTTATAAAAACTAAAATTATCTTAAAATACTAATTAACTCATAATAATAATTGTCACCTCAATTTAAATGGTAATTAAAATACAATCACACAATTTGGAAATTAAAAAAATGCAAAAGATGCTTATTTTGTGATTTTAATTTTGTAAGATTAAATTAATTACTTCTAATTGTACAATTAAATCCTAAATGCAAATGCGATATTTTTTTTTTTATTAGTTTAACAAATAAACATGCAAAACAAAATGACACTAAATTCATAACAATTGCAAACAAACTAAAAAATTATTTTATTTTGAATTTTTTGGAAGTAATCCTCATAGGGTAAGAATTACGTGCTTACAATAACCTAATACTTCATTCAAACTTGGTCGAATCATAAAAACGCTACCTTAAACATCAAAAATCACCAAAATCCTAGAATTCGATTCAAACTTAAACTTAAACTTTCAAAATTCACATTCGATCAAAAACCCGACCAAACGATGTCCGAATGACCTAAACATTTTCAGACATATCCAAAATCATCTAAGGAAGCTACTGCAACTGTCGGAATTCCGTTCCGACTCCCAGATCAAAATATCACCTATCGATCGGATTCCGACAAAATTCCAACTTCGCCAAAATAGGCTAACTTCTTCACCGGACCTCCAAAATTACTTGCGATTATGCTCATAAGTCTTAAATCATCCCCCGAAACTAACCGAATCATCAGAATTCAGTTCCGGGCCCTCTAACTCATAAGTCAATGTTGGGTTGACTTTTCCAACTTAAGCTTTCCTTAAAGAGATTAATTGTCCCATTTCCTATCAAAATCGATCCGAATTCATTCAAAGTTTGCACACAAGTCACATTCGATTTTACGGACTTGCACCAACTTTCGGAATTGCATTCCGACCCCGATATCAAAATTTTCACTTTCGGTCGAATTTTCTCATAAACCTTCAAATTTCTATATTTAGCCAAATCACTTCAAAATGACCTCCGGACATCCGAATTCACTTTCGATTGCGTTCCCAACTCCAAAATCACAGTACGGATCTATTCCCAGACTCGGAATCCCAAATGGACATCTATAACTCTAAAATGCCTTCCAACCCAAATTTATGAAATTCTTCTAAAATACTAACTTCCACCATATACGCCGAAATGCTCACGGGTTATCAAAAACCAAATCCGAACATACGCCCAACTTCAAAATCATCATACGAGCATGCTGGAACTTTCAGATCCCAATTCCGAGGTCATTTACTCAAAATTCCAATCCTAGTTCATTTCTTCAACTTTAAGCTTTCAAAAGGAGAATTTCTATTTAGATTTGACTCCAAACTTCCTGAATTTTAATTCTGACCATCCACACAAGTTAATATACCTAAGATGAAGCTGTTCATGGCCTAAATCTGCTGAATGACGCGTCGAAGCTCAAAACGACTGGTCGGGTCGTTACACCCCAAATACTTTATGTTATGTGATTATAATTATTTTTGGCTAAAAATCTGTTTTTTTTTTTTTGCCAAGGTGTTTTGGGTTGGGTAAGGGTGCTTAGGTTTGAGATTGTAACTTAATTTGCAAGATGTCCCAATTCTATTTTGTTCTTCTCCATTATTTAACTTCCTAATTAATAAAGCCCAAAATCTAAGATTAATTTATAAAAACTAAAATTATCTTAAAATACTAATTAACTCATAATAATAATTGTCACCTCAATTTAAATGGTAATTAAAATACAATCACACAATTTGGACATTAAAAAAATGCAAAAGATGCTTATTTTTGTGATTTTCATTTTGTAATATTAAATTAATTACTCCTAATTGTAGAATTAAATCCTAAATGCAAATGCGATATATTTTTTTTATTAGTTTAACAAATAAACATGCAAAAAAAAATGACACTAAATTCATAACAATTGCAAACAAACTAAAAAATTATTTTATTTTGAATTTTTTGGAAGTAATCCTCATAGGGTAAGAATTACGTGCTTACAATAACCTTCTTATGATCTTACTCCATGATCTCGAATGTTTGATATCATGTTTGTGATATTCTTTTGTATACCTTTATATAGCACTATAAATAAACAATGAGAAGTGATAGTGTATATAATTAAATACATGGAAGAAATAAAAATCTCTCATCTCTTTCTCTTTCTCCTTCTCCCTGCATTTTTATCGATTTTATTGTTTCATATGTTATGAGCTTAGTTTCTTAACAATTTTTACTTTACTTGTTCATGACACTAAATCAACAGAAAGTCATTTTTTTCCGGTTTATGCTTATCATTATCTACTAATTTCTTAAGTCATTTCCCAAGACTTTTTGAAATGTTATTATTATTTCCGGTAAAATTATAAAATATACATTTGATTTAATGAGCGTGTATAGTTAAAAGTGGACAATTAAAAATGAACGGGATTAGCAATTTTTATTTTTTATCCATTGAAAAAGACGTTTTCTAGAACAACAAATTGAAATAAAAGCTCGCGTACCTCTCTCACGTGCTGCTTACCTGATCTCTGGTCTTAACAAACCGTTTCCAGCTGTTGAGAAAGAGGCTGTAAACAAACATTGGAGTATAGTTTTCTCATTTCTTAGGCCTAAGCCGCCCACAGGAACTCGACTCTTCCTTTGCTGTTTTAGTTTCTTCTCCTCTTCCAAAGTAAAATATTGAAATCAGATCCTATTGATAAATCATATATGGTCCATCAACTTTCAATTTATACAGCCATCTGAAACTTAATTCAAAAAAGAAAAAGAAATTAAGGGTCCAAACTTTGACGCAGTAATTCGATTAACTATTAAGGGATCCAAGCCTTAGTTAAAAGGAGCTTGAACCTGGCTCTATCTCCCATAGCAGCACTCATTATTCAGAGCTAACCAAATCTTACATCTCCCAAATTGGGACTGACCTTAGTGCATTCTTTTAATAAATAGCCGATTATAATTATTAGTATATACTTTTTCTATCATATATATATATATATATATATATATATATATATATATATATATATATATATAAATTTTAAAAGTATTATATTTGTTTTAAATTAACCTACAAGTTGTTTAACCAAAATATGAAATTTCGATTAAAACTAGAAAATAAAAGAAAAATCGGGTTACTGATAATCAAGAGACCAAAGAATATAATAGGGAATTAGAATGAACAGTCAAGAAAAATTGTATTTCAGTATGCTTTCAATAGTTGATCGTGTCCACAAATGGTATAACTTCTTCCTTTTATAGCCGACCCTAGGTAGAAGATTGAAATCTAGGCTTTAATGATATAATTATGAGTAATAAATGATATTGAATAGGTCGTTACACAATTATTCCAATTAAATGTCAATTCTTCAACGTATCAGGTATTTAATGTTTGAATTTGGACTTCTTCTTGTCTTCAGATCTATGCCTTAAATGTTTTTTGATTCGTTGCCCTTGCATGTTTTGAATTGATATGGAACTCGTATCTACTCACTTTTCCCTTTTACCGTGTCTCCTATCATTAACTTCGTATCTTTTTTGAATATTCAAGAATCCACATTCTTAAATGCCTTATTTAGATACGTGATACGTATCTAAACTATTCCTCGTGTCCTATTTGAACTCCTCTTTTCGATTAAATATTATTTTGTTGACCTTTTGACCAATCCACGTGTCATGCCAAATCACTCTTAGTAAAAATTCATTTTTTTCCCAATATAGATAGTCCCCCACTTCCCATTTATTTATCATTTAAATATTTGGGATGTGGATTCTCATTAATAAGGGAATTTTTGTCACAATAAATACTATGTCAGTATTGACGTTTCAATTATCCCTTCTATTTAATGCACCACATACGTGTCACTTCTTCACTAGCTCTGTGGTTCTGTAACCTTTTTCTTCACTATTCACGAAGTGATGGTTAACTTTATTTTAGGCATTTCATCATTATTCTTCTTAGTTCGCCAGTTGATTTCCGTATACTCTTTCGATTTCTTCTTCTTCGGTTATCTTCTTCATCAAGTGACTTCTCACTTCCTCCTTCTGTTTATTTTTTTGTAAAAATTTATTCAACGATGACATCATCATATCCTATCCCAAAAAGAGTTCCCATACTTGATAGTTTTCTCAATGCTCCTGCAAGACATAGAAGAGGTAGAGGAGGTGCCCCTCGTGGTGCAGGGTCGACGCGTGGTGGTACATCTGGTTCTATCATCCCTTCTATTTCTGGCATCTCCTCTAGAGGGGCTTTGTCCAACAAATCCTCTTCTAAATGAAAAGAACCTTTTGAACCTCTTCAAGAACCAGCGGTAGACAAAATCGTACCGTCGGATCTATCTTTTGAGCATGACAAAGAATCTCTTTGTGAGCAAATGCTTAAATTAGAAAAAAGTTGATCCCAATCGTTCGGAAATATTGTCAATGGAAAGATAGTACTCCCATAGTTATACTCAACCCTAACCAGAGAATATCTTCTTATAGAGCTGGTTTTTCTTGCGTTTACACTTATCCTTTCACTCTAGGATTTATCCCCGCCATTGATCCAGTCATTCTTGAATTTTTCCGTTTCTTCAAAATATGTTTAGCTCAAGTTGGTCCCTTGGTATGGAGAGTTGTGGCATGCTTAAGGTTTATGTCGGTCAGAGCAGATGTGGATTTTACTTTTCCTCATCTGATTCACCTTTACCATCCCAAACTCTTTCGTAATGGAGTTTTTACATTGTCTGCAAGAGGTAAGAGGGTTTTGATAAACCCTGAGGATATTAATGACCGTGGTTGGTACACACGATTTGTATGTGTTCCCACAATTGATATGGTGGGTGGATCAAACATGCCTTTTTATGAAAAATGGAACATGACACGTAAGTATTCACTTCTTACCGTGTCTGTTTTTGCTATTTTGATACTTCTTTTTTTTTTTAAACATTTTGTTCTGCTTTTTGATAGCTACCATGGGAAATGTGGAACTCATCCCTGGCTTTTGTGCTTGGGTAGATGCTATCTTGAAAGTCGTGCCTATGGAGTCACGAACTTGGAAGTCAATTTCAACCAAATATGGTTGGAGAGTTAAAACTCATGGTATACATTTAGTGCAACAGTTTTTCGTGCAACAGATTTCTTTATATAAAATATACAAGGTTTTTTTAATTGTAACATGTTTTAGCACATAACCATAGCCATATCTTTATACACTTAGAAAGGGTTTGGAAAGTGTTTACAACATTTGAAAAATATTTTATGTAAAGCAACATTGAAAAATGTTATATACGTAGCTATTCACAACTGAATCTTGATACGTGGCAATTTGTAGCTGAATTTGGTCAACTTTTGCTTGATGATGGTATCTCATTGTCTCCTTGCAACATTGCTTGACACCCATATCTAATTTTCCACACGAAGCTATGTATAATGTATAGTCCCCCAAGTGTTCGAGCGTTGAAGAATGAGGCCTTAAACACTTGTTTAGTACTCACATGTTGGTCCTTTTCCTGAAACAAAAAATATGCGGGACTCGAAGGTACAATTTTAGATGAAGACTGCCTATCCGTATGTATTTCTATCAGATTGATATAACCCTAGGCTTAGAATTTAAGGATATTCTATTTTGCCAGGCAGGTTGTGGCTCTTCCTTTGGCACGGGTTAGAATTTTGCCTAGCATCTAAAATTGTTAGTAAAAACCTTAATAATTTAAAAGGAAAAGAATTTAGCTTGAAGATACCTGACCATGTCCACTTCCTTAAAAGCAATATCTTTTTAAGGACAAAGTCCCTAGTTTTGAAGAACCTGGGATTGCACTGTCTTTTAATTTCTTGCTTTCGATCTTTCCTGGCTATTACAGTCCTCAGTATTTGATTAAATGACAAGTTTGAGAGTTTCTCTTGGCCATAATCTGGTTTATTCCTAGTTCCCTTACCAATTTTTCAAACCTGTAATCGTAGCCTCATACTCTACTTCATTGTTAGTCGAAAAAAATGACATTTTATGATGAGTCTGAAAGTTCCAAAAGAGGTATGTGAAATATCTCTAGTCGTGCGCTTTTTATATTATATGAACCATTACCAAATGAGATTCATGTTGATGGGTTTGGATCATTTATGACTTTCTCACCCTTCTTCTGAATGTGATATTTTGACTGAAACCCGCTATGGAACCAATGCACTCTCAAGATTTTATTATAATTTTAGGGATTAAAAATTGAGTCTAAATTTCATAGATGCCATAATTAAAGCTAATTTTTATGGTTGTTGGTATCATTTTCCAGCATTTAACAAAATACTTACTTATGTAACAGATAGGAGACTATTTACCTTAATCTGTCCGATTTTAAAGAATGCTTACCACAACTTCTGATAAAAATAAATGGATAGCTTTTCTCCTACCTTCCTATTTATGATCATGCAAGATGGATCTTTATTTGTGAATTTTCACATCCGATGGTGTCCCTATTACTTCAACATGGGGCCAAGCAAAACCATCTACGTTAGTTTTTAATAATTCAATTAACTTACCTCTCATGTCTGAACTCAAGCCGGCTCCCACGTGAACTCTTCGTCCAGACCACTGTTCAAATAGTATCACAGGCTTGAACTCTTTAGCTGATGTTTTTATACCTTGTCCCTCTTCAGGTTTTTGGATTATATCAGATTTTGAGTTAAAACCTGACTTTTCTTGATTAGCCGGATGTTGATATGAATTTCCGTCGATGTTGTATACATTACTAGTATCTGAAACAGCATTAACACTACTATATATATGTTGTTCCCCATGATTTTGGCGGATTCCCCATGGTGATGGGAATTTCATGACTTGATGAAGGGTTGATGGGACAACGCCCATATCATGAATCCACGATCTTCCCATGATTATATTATATGCCATTTCCACATCTACTACCTGAAATTTGGTATCTTTCTCAATACCTTCTGCAAAAGTTGTTAGGTTTACCTCTCCTTTAGTTACTATACTGGAGTTATTGAATTCTGATAAAGTATGCGCCTTTGGAATCATCTTATCCTCCATTTGGATCTCCCGCAACACCCTTAGTAGGATGATATTTGCTGAACTTCCTGGATCAATCAAAACTCTTTTTATTTTAATATCATGTACGAGTAAAGATATTACCAGCGCATCGTTTTGGGGGTGATCGCTCCTTCCATGTTTGCGTTGTCATAAGCGATAGCTTCATCTTCTAATTTCTGGCGTGTACGTTTCCCATGCATGATTGTGAGTTTAGAAACTTTGTTTGAAGCTGGATATGCCACCTCATAAATATCTTCTCCCCCGCTTATAACATTCACGGTTCTCTTAGGTGACGGGGGGTTTTGGTGGCTCTTGTCTATTTTTCATGTAGGCCCGCTGTAACAATCCGGTCGGTCGTTTTTGAAATTTACGCCCCGATCCCCAATCTAACTATTCCCCTAAGTTCATTTCTGCTGTTGTAATTTTTCGGGAGGTTCAGTTTTAGAATTTGAAGCGTTTTGGGACACTAAGTCCCTAAATGAGAGCTTTATAGTTGAAAAATGGCCCGTATTCAGAACAATGTTAAGATGACCTCAGAATGGAGATCCGATGGTTCCATTAGCTCCGTTAGGTGATTTCGGGGTTGGGAGCGCGTTCGGAATGTATTTTGGAGGTCTGTAGCTCAACTAGGCTTGAAATGCCGAAGTTTGAAATTTTTGGAAATCCGATTGACAGGTGAGTTTTTTATCCGAGCATCGAAATGGAATTCTGATAATTGTATTATCTTCGTTAGGTGAATTTGGATATGTCTGCAAATTTTCAGGTCATTCGGGCATCGTTTGGTCGGGTTTTTGATAGCATGTAGGTTTTGAATGTTTAGGATGAAACTTAGGCTTGAATTCGCTTTGATTTGGTGATTTCCGTGTTTAAGGGTGTGTTTTTATGATTGGAACAAGTTTGTATCATGTTTTGGAGTAGGTTGGTGGTTTTCGTTGGGGTCCCGGGGGTCTCGGGATGAACCCGGGGGTCCAATCGGACAAATTCTTGCATTTTAGAAGTGCTATTAACTGTTGGTATGTGCTGCAGACGAATGTTCTATGCGATCACAATGGTCTGATGCGATCGCATAGAAGGTTTTGGAGGAGGCCAAATTTTGTTCTATGCGATCGCGGGCAAGGCTATGCAATCGCATAGTTTTGGATGGTTGTGCTTTGCGATCGCGTATGGGCCCATGCAATCGCATAGTGTAATGAGTATGGGTTCCCAGGCCCAGCATTTTGTTCTATGCGATCGCGGAGCAGGGTATGCAATCGCATAGGTCTATTTTGGTGAACAGTGTGATCGCATTGAGGACTATGCAATCGCATAGGGTAGTTTGGCGAGGGTTAAAAATTTGTTCTATGCGATCGCAACAGTGTTCATGCGATCGCATAGATTAAAAATGCATGGCAGTGAATTTAAGTCTAGAACATTTCAGTCGCGGCCATTCACACAAAAACCTCCATTTTTGAGTCTTAGAGAGAGAAACTGACAGGAAATTGCAGGGGTTTCACAGGGTAATCATCGGAGGTAAGTTTTATGGCACAAATACATGATTTTATCTTAGAATCTTCAATTATTTCACTGTAAATGGGAGAATTTATGAGGGGTTTTTACCCTAAGCCTGGGTTATGGTATATCGTCGATTTGAATGGGCAAACGGAGTCTGAACTTGGTAAATTTTGATATGCATAGACTCGTATTGAGATAAGGAACCCAAAAATGTAACTTTTGTAATTTTTCGAGAAGCGTACCGAAAATCGAGTTTTGGCAACTTGTGGTTTTTGGAGTAATTCGAATTGTTTCGATTGGGTAATGCCCAATTGACCTATTTTAATGTATTTCTATTGATTTTGATTAGATTTTACACATGTGGAGGCCGATACTCATGGCAAGAGAGTTGTCTCTTAGCAGTTTCGTACCGGAATCGAGGTAAATGGCTTGTCTAACCTCGTGTGGGGGAACCTTCTCCCCTAGGATATTATGTGTTAATTTAAATGCCTTGTACGCGAGGTGACGGGTATGTACATGTGCAGATTGTTGGAACTCACCTTACTTGAATTGCTCAATTCGTGATATTTCTGTTGTTAGCTGATTAAATTGTGACATTTACCTCATATTCGTTAGAAAAGCATGGTTAGATAGGATTTATCTGTCTAAGTGCCTAATTGTCTTACTTGAACTTCTTGATATTGTTGATACTCGCTTTGGTGTAAGTTTAGTTATGCATATCATATTTCTCTGTGCTTTCCTTTTTATTGTTTGTGTTGGTGGACTGCGGGTTCAATTCTCGGAAATCCAAGGGCTGCGGGTTCGATTCCCGGAGATCCGAGGGCTGCGGGTTCGATTCCCGAAGACCCGGAGTTTATTGAGATATTGAGATACGGATTGCTGGTTCAATTCCCGAAGATCCTACGGCTGCGGGTTCGATTCCCGGAGACCTAGAGATACTGATGTAGAGACTGCGGGTTCAATTCCCGGAGATCCTGAGTTGTTGGATATAGAGAGGGACTGTGGGTTCAATTCCCATAGATCCTGGTCTTGCTTATTTGAGTTTATGTTGTGTTGGTTACTTGTTGTTAGCTTAATTGTAGACGGTTGCAGTAATTATTTTATTGTTGTTATTTCGAAAGTATTATCATTTAAACCGCTTATTATTGTTATCATCATTATTTTATTGTTCTCTCAGTAGGGCCATGACCTTCCTCGTCACTACTCCATCGAGGTTAGGCTTGGCACTTACCGAGTACCGTCGTGGTGTACTCATGCTACTCTTTTGCACACTTTTGTTGTGCAGATCCAGGTATATCAGGACAGGCTCATACAGGTGATCTAGCAGCTCTTCAGGAGGCTCGAGGCATGATCTGCTACGTTCGCGGATCCGGGGAGTCCCCTTCTACTCTCACTAGTGACAGCAGTTATTTCCCTTACTAGTGACAGCAGTTATTTCCCTTACTCTCGTTGTATAGACATTTCCTGATGTATGGAGCCACAGTTGTACTCTTTCTTAGTCTGTGTTTCCCGTGGGTTTCCGGGTCTTGGTAGTATGTTACTTAGTGTGTTTTGGCGAAGTGTATGTGCCGAGCGGCACTTATTACATTTCATTTACATTATTTCGATGTTATCTTATTCTTTTGTTCATGAATTCGTATATTCCGCATCGTGTTAGGCTTACCTAGTCGCGAAGACTGGGTGCCGTCACGACAGGTTCATGATTGGTGAACTAGGGTCGTGACAGGTTGGTATCAGAGCTCTAGGTTCGAAGGAGTCACGGGACACAAACCGGTTACTTAGATTTTCGCTGATCCATACGGAGACGTCTGTATTTATCTACGAGGGGCTATGTAATTGTTTAGGAAACTCTTCAATTCTTTGAATTCTTTATCGTGTGCCATTTATTCAGTTGGAGCCTATATCAAATGTTTTTTTGCATCCACTCGTGTATTGAAATTGCGCACTCGGTATCAAGTATGCGCCGATGGTTCGTGACGCTGCAGAGGGATTACAAGGGAATCAAGACTTTACTCAACCATTGTTACCGTGTGTCATCCATATCGATAATGCAAGAGAATTGAGAGATCTCCAATTGTGCACATGGGGGTGCACTAGGTTCTGACATTCAATTGATAAGTACGGTCTTGAGAAGGTTTACTTAACTGCCAAATCGTCACAGTAATGGTAGAATCACAAGGTGGATGTAGATCTAAAGATAGTTGGTGGTAATAAAGACTATGTGGTTCATATGAGATATCTATTTAGCGAAGGAATCAACCAGCAGAGATACTGGGGGAAATGAGTTTAACTGTCTTAAGAAGGACATGTACCAAACGAATGTCTTGGGTTGTCTTACGTTGATGATGTACAAATTATAAAGGTTAGTATCATGGATTAGTAGGATGTATCTTATGGCTTCGCGCCAAGTGAAAGAATTTCACTATCAACGACCAAATTATGGGTCATGTGTCATATCAAATTTGGCCTGCGATGTATTTAAGTGCTATTCAAAAGTTCTTTGAAACTTGTTGATGAGTAAGAGTCGAGATTTGTAGGGTATGACGTTGGGACTTTTGATGTTCCTATGTCCATAGTAATTCTACATTTCATTATCAGCAGGGAAAACTTCGACAAAGGCTACATGGTGCTTCATAGATGTGTGAGAATCACAGTAGGTCTTAAGCTGCCAGTGGTAAAGAATGCTCGGTACATGGAGCGGGAAGATATTTAGTTGTATTGCAATGAGGTCATACCCTATGGTGTTAGAGTGCTAATAGGGCACATGTGGTTATGTTCGTTGGATCAAGTGAACTGCCGTTGAATAAGAGTAAATGATTTGAGAGAATGGTTCTATGAGTTCGACAGTCGTGTAAGTGGCTTTAGGCTAAGTGGGAGAGTCCCACCGCTTATGATTGGGTTGGATGGTTAATTACCTGCGTGAATTATGGATACTAGCGTATTAATGGGTTATTGCAGCCATGGGAAAGGACCATGAGTGGTAATTTGAGTATATGAGTTGTTGAATGCATGTTATGGTTAGCCTTACTGGCTCATGTTCAAACTTGAGGGAAGATTCATGATTTATGCCTCGTATAGGTGCAAGCTTCGGGGGAAGTGATCCCGCTGGGTGCTTTATCGAGAGGGTATTCATATTTTATAAAACAAATTTAGTAGAGTTGGTTGCATACTGGGACAAGTCAGGGCCGGATGACTCTCAATAGCGGTCCTGGCAAATTCAAGAGTTAAAGTGTGGTGCCTGATGATTCTGAGTCTATAGGTACAGTTGAGAGTCAAGCTTTTGAAGAAACTTATAAAGAAAGGCACAAAATGTTCTATGATGTTTTTGACTTGTGGTGTAGCATTTGAGAGACATGAAATGGTCGTCGTTTTTTAGACAACATGGTCTCATGATTTAAGGTCACTCGGGGAGAGTGCGGTTGGAATAAGTTAGGTATTGAAGGGAGATATTAACATTTCTAAGGCAGTCAAGGATGAACTAGAAGGAAGTAGATTGATTAGCCATAGTCGAGTTGGCATATCGGTGTCAGCGATTGGTTCACGCAGCGTGATCGAGTTATGCATGTGATTGTGGCGGTGCATTTGAGGCTTGTCGGCAGCAGTGATTGATGGCATTCTTAAGTATTCTTCTGTTAGGGCCTGTTATGAGTAAGCGGACCTCGGAAAGGGTTATGGTGGCTTGGACCACTACTTAGAGATTGGCATATTCAACGGTTATGAGAACTCGCCTATGTGTTGCTAGTTCTCCTGAAGTGAGTTAAATGGGAAGTCTTATATGATGAAGTATTAGCCTATCGTCAGTTCTATAGTTGTGATGGAAATCGTAGTTATCGTATATCGGCACGTGAGGTGTAGTAAGTGGTATGGAATTTGAAGTAAGGACCAAGGTCATAGTTTGGTCAATGAATGTGATATAAAGAGCCCGGATGAGCAGGAAAGGAGTTACAGCATTTTGAATAAGATGGGTATTAACGTCAGTATCACTTGAGATCGGTGTTCTATGAGAAAGGCTTTGCATCCCGGTTAGGGACTACTGATCAATTTTCAGCGTTAGTGCAGCCGGTGGTTTGAATGTGTAGGACCGTTAATTATTTGGAAGATGGTGGGAGCTTGTCCCACAAGAATATTGTGTAGGTGTGACATGTAGTCACTTGATTAATTAGAAATTTAAACCAAGTATGAGGATCTTGGCAATATCATCCATTTGAGAATTTATGCCTGAAGGGCACACTGCTTATTGGGTTATAGACATCTGAAATATTATTGGCTTAGCTTGACACGATCAGGATAGACCTAAGATCGGTGGACAGATTTAAATGTGGAAGTGAGCCTTACGTCAGGCCAGTTGTGTTAATCTAAACAATGCGCTCCTTATGGAGGGATAGTCGCGGTCTTATTTCGTGGTTAGTTAATTCATGTAAAGATATATTAGCCGTACAAGTTGTGAGACGACTTGGTAAATTCCTTATGTGTTGAGGTTCCGCTCAGCGGTGGTGTTATATGAGAATGATGGCTTTTGAGACTTAGATTATGTATCGTACCTCAGTTGTGCTTGAGTTTGTAGCCTATAACGCTATATATTTCCTTGTGAACGATATTATGCACCTTAGTGTGCTCATGACCGATATTCAGTATTTTGATGTGATGAGCTATTCAGCTCGATGTATATCACGGGCAAGGCTATGCGATCGCATAGTTTTGGATGGTTGTGCTCTGCGATCGCGTATGGGTCCATGCGATCGCATAGTGTAACGAGTAGGGGGTCCCAGGCCCAGCATTTTATTCTATGCGATCGTGGAGCAGGGTATGCGATCGCATAGGTCTATTTTTGTGAACAATGCGATCGCATAGGGTAGTTTGGCGAGGGTTAAAAAATTTTTCTATGAGATTGCAACAATGTTCATGCGATCGCATAAAGTAAAAATGCTTGGCAGTGAATTTAAGTCCAGAACATTTCAGTCGCGGCCATTCACACAAAAACCTCCATTTTTGAGTCTTAGAGAGAGAAACTGACAGGAAATTGCAGGGGTTTCACCGGGTAATCATCGTAGGTAAGTTTTATGGCACAAATACATGATTTTATATTAGAATCTTCAATTATTTTACTGTAAATGGGAGAATTTATGAGGGGTTTTGCCCTAAGCATGGGTTATGGTAAATCGTCGATTTGAATGGGCAAACAGAGTCCGATTTTGGTAAATTTTATATGCATAGACTCGTGTTGAGATAAGGAACTTGAAAATGTAACTTTCATAATTTTTCGAGAAGCGTACCGAAAGTCGGATTTTGGCAACTTGTGGTTTTTGGTGTAATTCAAATTGTTTCGATTGGGTAATGCCCAATTGGCCTATTTTGATGTATTTCTATTGATTTTGATCAGATTCTACACATGTGGAGGCCGATACTCGTGGCAAGAGAGTTGTCTCTTAGCGGTTTCATACCAGAATTAAGGTAAGTGGCTTATCTAACCTCGTGTGGGGGAACCTTCTTCCCTAGGATATTATGTGTTAATTTAAATGCCTTGTACGCGAGGTGACGGGCGTGTACATGTGCAGATTGTTGGAACTCACCTTACTTGAATTGTTCAATTCATGATATTTCTATTCTTAGCTGATTAAATTGTGACATTTACCTGATATTCGTTAGAAAAACATGGTTAGATAGGATTTATTTGTCTAAGTGCCTAATTGTCTTACTTGAACTTCTTGATATTGTTGATACTGGCTTTGGTGTAATTGTAGTTATGCATATCATATTTCTCTGTGCTTTCCTTTTTATTGTTTGTGTTGGTGGGCTGCGGGTTCAATTCCCGGAGATCCAAGGGCTGCGAGTTCGATTCCTGGAGACCCGGAGTTGTAGAGTTTGTGGACTGCGGGTTCGATTCCCAGATATCCAAGGGCTGCAGGTTCGATTCCTGGAGACCCGGAATTTATTGAGATATTGAGATACGGACTACGTGTTCGATTTTCGGAGGTCCTGAGATAGTGAGGTACGGACTGCGGGTTCAATTCCCGGAGATCCTAGGGCTGCGGGTTCGATTCTCGGAGACCCAGAGATACTGATGTAGAGACGGCGGGTTCAATTCCCGGAGATCCTGAGTAGTTGGATATAGAGAGTGACCGTGGGTTCAATTCCCATAGATCCTGGACTTGCTGATTTGAGTTTATGTTGTGTTGGTTACTTGTTGTCAGCTTAATCGCAGACGGTTGCAGTAATCACTTTATTGTTGTTATTTAAAGATTATTGTCATTTAAACTGCTCATTCTTATTATTGTCATTTTATTATTGATTTCTCTCAGTAGGGCCCCGACCTTCCTCGTCACTACTTCATCGAGGTTAGGCTTGGCACTTACTGAGTACCGCCATGGTGTACTCATGCTACTCTTCTGCACACTTTTGTTGTGCAGATCCAGGTATATCAGGACAGGCTCGTACTAGGTGATTCCGCACCTTTTTTTTGACTCTTTTACTTTATTTTTACCTTAAAATAAAAAAAAATATAGAGTTTTATTAATGTTTTGTAGTCATTTTAAACTTGAAAAACACAAAAATATTACTTTATATTTTATCTTTTTATAAAAACAAAATTATAAAACAAAAAATAAAATAATTAATATTTTTATGGTTACTTTAATCTTGAAAAAAATAAAAATAGTTTTGTTTTAATTGCCGCTTTTACTTTTATAGTTATTTTGCTCACATAGGATTAATCAAATAAAATCGTGTCCTTATTCTCGGTTTCGGGCGAAAAATAATATTCGGGTTCAAACTACCCGATTTTAGGCTTAGTTTTGGACCTAGCCCATAATAATCCGAGTCCACGTGAGACCCAAGACCTTGCACATGAAGACCATCTTCATGTGTTTTCATTTTTTAAAAGAAGAAAAACGGTTGAAACATTTTAAAAGAAGGGGCGAACGATCAGATTTAAGGGAAGGGAATAAAAGGTTGCGTGGAAAGAGGAAAGGGACACAAACTAAAAAACAAAAAAAAACAATATACTACTCTTCATTGGAGGATATACAAACAGATGCATATGGGGAAGGCACTGAACGTTTTTAAAACAAAGGGCACTAGCAATTTTTTAAAGATAAACAACATTATCATTTCAAAAAGAAGGAGAAAACGTTAAAAAAAAGAGATAGAGTTTTGAGCCTCATTTTTAAAAGGAAACGGGCAGTAAGAGGTAGAGGTCTGATATTTTGGTGAAGAAAACTTCTTCTTCAGGAGCTCAAGGAGAGAAAAACCACCCGAACCCCACGCCGTCGCCCAACCAGTCGCCTCAGGTCTACTTCCTCAACTCCTCCTTCCGACCAGACCCGTCGTCGACCACTGTCGAGGTCCAACGACCGTCTGCGAACAACCATCTCCTCATCATCAACATCCCAACCATAGCTGGCTGGAGATTGAAAAACAGTAACGATAGGCGGAGGACAAGCGAGGCAGTCCGGCTAAAGTTCGACGAGGTTCCGTCAAAGGTCGCTGAGTTATTGTTTCTTTAAGCTGCTGGAATAGTTCACGTGACGTAGATTAATTTTATGATCCATGCGACCCAGGTAATTTCATTGAGCCAGTAATTGCGTGTCTTAATTTTGATGGAAAAATGATTTGCAAGCTTAATATGATTTTCTTGTTTTAAGCACCTTGAATTCTGTTGTTACTTATTTAATTAAGACATGGGATTTCCATTTAATTTGCACTACTTTATTGGTTTAGTTTCCAGTTGGTTTTGTTATGTTTGGTACATCATTTCCTATATTATATTCTATTAGTTAGTTTACGTATGATTATCAATTAAGCATAGATAGTGAATGAGGATAATGTTATGGCCACTTTTTTTTTAAGTATAAAGATTTGACAACTTTATTAAGTAGTGTGATATACGGAAGTGAGATTCCTACCTTCGTTTGCTGATATGGCGTTGTGCCTTGGATGTTGCGGTCGGACGCTTGTTTAGCAATTGAGTTAAATTAGAACTCAAGGCGTGACGCGCCAAATAAAATGACAATTGCGAAGCCCTCATAAATGTATATATAAAATACTTAGATTTCGAGATGTGTCGTTTCTTAGCGAATTTCATGGCCTTCTCAAAAGTGTAAATAAGTAATCGCTCTAGGCGTGTATTTTAATAATTTTACCTTCTTAAATACGGGTGTGCATTTCATGCGGCCCAAATCCAAATCCCAAAAATGTTGAATAAGAATGTGTCGAGAATCCGGGTGCATTTCATGTGACGTGATTCGAAACATATTTTTAGGCAACATTCTCTTTCGTAAATAATAATAGTAATAAAAGCGGTAAAGGGATATTGATTTGCATTAAGTGCATAACTGTAAAAAATCAGATAAATAAGCCGAATACGACAGTTGAGCGACCGTGCTAGAACCACGGAATTCGGGAATGCCTAACACCTTCTCCCGGGTTAACAGAATTCCTTATCCGGATTTCTGGTTCGCGGACCATTAAATAGAGTCAAACCTTTCCTCAAATCGGGTTTCAAACCGGTGACTTGGGACACCATAAATCTCCCAAGTGGCGACTCCGAATCTCTCAATAAATGAACCCCGTTTTGGTTGTCCTTTAATTGGAAAAACTCCTTTGCACCCTCGCGGGTGCGGTAAAAAGGAGGTGTGACAGGGACAACCAGTCCATTCCCAATATGACATCAAAATCTACCATATCCAAGAGCAACAGATCGAGCTTGGAATAATTGTTGTATTTGGCTTATTTATTATCTGATTTTATTATATGTTTGTATTAATGTGCAAAATGATATTTTTATCGCTTTGATATTTTTGAACTGTACATATAAATTGTGCCGAAACCAATCTCCTCTCTGAGTCTTCTAAATCATGAAGAAGGGTGCACTTCGTGTGACTTCTTTTCTGTATAGTGTCTAAATCCCACCTTAGAACGAGGTTTGGATAAGTTGCAAAACCGGTGAAGCTTCTGTATTCCCGGGTTGCTGCCTCCTCCTCGGCTCGAGTTGTCCGTTCGGGTAAGCCAGGTCTAGAACAATAAACCCGGGTTTTTAAACCTAGAATAACAAAGCTTCATGCCGGATCCCTAGTAGGAACGTTTATTTGCATCATGTTGCATTTGACTTAGGGGACTCAACACAGGGGTTGGGTCCGTCTACGACAGGTGACCTGAAATGAAAAGACCATCCTGCTGCATCCTGTTTGTTTTATGCATATATTTGCTTCAGACTTGCAGGCTAACCGTTTTTTTTATATTGAGGAAAATGAAAAAAAAATAGTCTCAAAATAGTTTGTTTTTTTTTACTTACTTAAAAAAAGAAAAAAACGTGTGTTGTAAAATAAAAAATATGTGATTTCAAATAGTTTGTTTTTTTTACTAAAAAAAAAAAAAAAAAAAAAATTTAAACTTAAAAAAAAAAAAAAAATGTGTGAAAAAATAATAAATAGTTTGTTTCCTTTAAAGATGTAGTTTGTTTGACCGAACTACGCAGGTTTGATTCTCGCCATTAGGTGAGATACGTAGGCAACCCTCATCGGGTTCAACCACCCCTTTCAAAAAAATCAAAAAAAAATGTGTGTTTAATTTTGTCAATAAATCAAAGTGATGCCATTTTTGAAAATAGCCGAATGTTCCGAATGGACGCCGAAAGGCTGTTTTTGCAAAAATGGCCACTTTGAAATCTTTCCTTTTTCTTTTTGAATAATGGCCTTGAAATATCCCATGTGGAAATGTTGAAAGGCCGTATCCCCAAAATCAAGTCCGGGTTCACACCCCTTTTGCAAAAAAAAAAAAAAATGTCAAATTTTTGATTTTGTTATAAATAAGTCGGGTGATGGCTAATTTTGTCGAAATAGTCATAATTGACGCTAAAAATATTCTTATTCTTGTAGAAATCTCTGGCACAATGTGTGAAAGTTTTTCATCATGAGTTTGTAGTTGGAGTCGGCTTTTATAATTTTTCTTCAAAAAAAGAAAAAAAAAATCAAATAAACATCTCTTTATTTCTTGCATTAATTTGCAAGAACTACGCTCGATCTGATTCATGCGGGGTCATGATACGTAGGCAATCTCCATAAGATTCGACCACAACTGTATATGTAGATATATTAAAAAAAAATAAATAAATAAATTGATAAGGAAAAACAAAAAGAAAAAGAAAAAGAAGTAAGCAAAAAATATGGATAAGGACTGACTAATTCCATTTCTACCATATTTTATTTTGAATTGTTGAGAATTGAGGTGGTTGGTTTGTGGTGAACCGGAAACAGAAGATCCAGGAAAACCCGATTATGATCCAAGATAGTGACACCAAGAATATCGCATAGAGTCCTTTACTTGCACGCCATGATGGACGCTTTGTGGGGATGTATTGACTAAAGCTGAAAATGTCGAAGCAAATAAGTGGCCTTGGTAATATTGATGCGAAGCTCAGTGGCCAAAATATCGTGCTTGGTAATCGGGAAGACTCTCCATTTCTTGGTCAACCATAATGGAGTTTTTGGTGGCTTATTTTGTTGTCATTTCTGTCGTCCAGATTATTTCAGGGTTGTAATCAGGATATTGTCATGTAACTCAAACCCTTTTGTCGTTCTATTTTGTCCAGTTTTCTATTGGTCGTAATACCTCATTTACTATTGTATAGGTTTGCTCCAAGGGTGTACCCCAGTTTATTGTGTTTGTTTTGTCGTATTAATTCATTTCTAGTTCGTCTAATGCAACTCTCTTGTTTGCCATTATTTCGAGTCATTTTTCTTTGATTTAAGTCTTTCTTCTTTATAGTCATTTTTCTGTCAACACTAGTGACATGGCATGCACGCATAATTGTGGCCTAATCTTAAAAGTTAATCATGAAGGAATTGGAAGATAATCATGGCATTTTAAAAGAAATAATGATTTGAGATTATTTGGAACCCGAGTCACGTGAAATTTGGGGCGGGTAAAATACAAAGAAAGCCTTAAGGGCAAAATGGCCATGCTGACATGGGGTTCGCTCGTGATACTGAAATGGAAGTGTCGTCCAGCAATACTTTAAAATGACGGATGAAAAGGCGAATGGACGATATGGTTATCAATCAGGGCACAAACAGAAGATGTCGTGAATATGTTGTTTGAACTTGGCATGTTTTGAAAATTGGAATGACGAAGGCATTTTGTTCTGCTATCCAAACACTTTATCCATCGTCAACCCTTTGAGCTTTATTTTAAAATCTTTCATACCCCTCCTTCGGAATTAGTTGCAAAGACTAGAAACACAGGTTTGAAAGACAAGAGAAAAAAAAAGGATAAAGAAAAAGAAAAAAAAAAGAAAACAACAAAAAGAGATAAAGAAAAGAAAAGAAAAGAAAAAGAAAAATGAATGAAAAAGAGCAACTTGAAAAAAAGGGAATTGGGAACTACGTTTGACCTGATTCCTTAAAGAGGATACGTAGGCGCTTCACAGCTCGGTCATAGTGTAAATAAAGTAATAAAAATTCCCCAAGTAAAAAACTGGGGCAAAGAAAAATTGTGTTGATTATAAATAAATTTAGGTCCGAAGGTTGTAAATTTTGAACCCAAAATTGATTTTGTTTTGAGCCTTCAATACCCTTTCTTTCTAGCCCTATCCAAATCCCACATTACGGTCCAGAAAGACCTTCCGATCAGTCTTCAAAAGATGCCACGTCAGGCGAGTGAGAGAGTCCTATCAGAATATAACACTCTGATTCTCAGCAGAAAAGACTCCGATTCCCAACAGAAAGGAAACACGAGAGAGTCTTAGTAGTGACACTCCAATCCCCAGCTAAAAGTGATACAAATGAGAGAGTCTTACCGGTGAAAACCTTCACAGGCACCATAAGGCGACGAAAGCTGAGAGAAAACCAAATGAGAGAGGCTTGAAAGTTAAAACCCTTTGGGCACTACAAGTCGAATAAAGGTGATAATCAGATGGAAATCACAAGACAGAAATTGTGAAAGGCGATTAACGACAGAGGATAGGCCATATGTGCATGTCATGACCAGTAGAGTTGGTATCCGCGTTTGATAAGTTTTATAGTTGTTTCTGGTTAGAGAGTCAGTCCTCCCTTGTCTTCTATTTGTTGTTTCTTTTTATCTTTCTCCTTTTGTCAAAATTCTCCATCAAAGTCGGTCTAGTCAAAACATAGTGAGAAATGACTTCAAAACTTGCCACCAACTTTCCAATTATTATGCAAGGCAAGGAAATGCCATTGACGACAGAGAAGTATGGTGCAAAGAAGATTATTAAACTGGGGCAGAAAATTTTCTTTTCAGTTTGAAAATTTTCTGGAAGTCAATACCCACTTGGGGAAGAAGGAAAGTCTTAAGGGAAATGGTCTTCGAACCAGTGTCATCCTCAACAGCCTTCAAGAAGAGTGAAACACCAATTTTGAGGAGATCAGTATCCCCCAGCAATGCTATCTTCAGCAAGTTCCGAGGTGGTCGGACAACACAGAGTGGTAAAGGAAGCAAAGAAATCCCATCTTCAACAAAATAACCCCCAGCAAGTTGAGAAACACAGAACAGGGAAGGGATAAAAGGAAAAACCCATCCCCAGCAGGAATATCATCTCCAGCAAATGAAATCATTCCCCAACAAGTTTTGGGAACCCCGAGTGAGGGAAAGGAGAAAAGGAAAAAACCACCACACAGGAGCGGCACAACCGCTCACAAGGTTTTGAACTAACAAATTTTCTTTGATTTGAAACAGGGAAAGAAAGTGCTATTGATAGCAGAAAGTCATGCCACAAGGAAGAACACCAATACTGGGGCAGAAAATTTTCTGCCGTTGTTGAAAATTTTCTCGGAGAAACGAGGAAGGCAATTCAAGATGACATGTCGGGTTTGTCCACCTTCAAATAGGATGTTTCAGGTTTGTCCACCTTCGAACAGGACGTCTCAGGTTTGTTCACTTTCATACATTGATATAATGGGAGTATTCGCCCTCGAATAGGATACAACGGGAGTATTCGCCCTCGAATAGGATACAATGGGAGTATTCGCCCTCGAATAGGATACAATGGGAGTATTCGCCCTCGAATAGGATACAATGGGAGTATTCGCCCTCGAATAGGATACAATGGGAGTATTCTCCCTCGAATAGGATACAATGGGAGTATTCGCCCTCGAATAGGATACAATGGGAGTGTTCGCCCTCGAATAGGATACAATGGGAGTGTTCGCCCTCGAATAGGATACAACGGGAGTATTCGCCCTCGAATAGGATACAACGGGAGTATTCGCCCTCGAATAGGATACAATGGGAGTATTCGCCCTCGAATAGGATACAATGGGAGTATTCGCCCTCGAATAGGATACAATGGGAGTATTCGCCCTCGAATAGGATACAATGGGAGTATTCGCCCTCGAATAGGATACAATGGGAGTATTCGCCCTCGAATAGGATACAATGGGAGTATTCGCCCCCGAATAGGATACAATGGGAGTATTCGCCCTCGAATAGGATACAATGGGAGTATTCGCCCTCGAATAGGATACAATGGGAGTATTCGCCCTCGAATAGGATACGATGGGAGTATTCGCCCTCGAATAGAATACGATGGGAGTATTCGCCCTCGAATAGGATATTTTACGTTTGTTTTATTTTACATTGTCCTTTGCATATTTCATAAATTATTGCCAGAATGCATTTTTAATTCAAAAGTTGCTACTAAAAGCAGGCGCCTACCTGTATAACAAAAGGCAAGTCTTCAGTCTTTACATTGCAGGTCTTGAAACCAGTAACCCACCATAAAGCAGAGGGTCACAACAAGAGATCCCAGCGCAAATTCAAGCGCATGAGTCAAAGGGAATGAGGGAATGAAGGAAATTGTTCCCAGCATCATTATCCTCAGCAGGTAAGTAAACAATTCCAAAGATATCCCCAGCAGTCAAGGGAAAAATAACACGACCTAGGAGGAAAGCAATTCCGAAACAAGGTAATTCAGAAGAAAGGATGGGATGGAGTTAATGAGTTGTAGTTGAAGTCAGGGTGCCCGCCTGAAGAATGGAGTGGCGATTTTATTTTGAAGTAGTAGTTGAAGTCAGGGAGCCCGCCTGAAGAATGGATTGGCGATTTATTTTGAAGTTGTAGTTGAAGTCAGGGAGCCCGCCTGAAGAATGGAGTGGCGATTTTATTTTGGAGTTGTAGTTGAAGTCAGGGAGCCCGCCTGAAGAATGGAGTGGCGATTTTATTTTGGAGTTGTAGTTGAAGTCAGGGAGCCCGCCTGAAGAATGGAGTGGCGATTTTATTTTGAAGTTGTAGTTGAAGTCAGGGAGCCCGCCTGAAGAATGGAGTGGCGATTTAATTTCGAAATTGTAGTTGAAGTCAGGGAGCCCGCCTGAAGAATGGAGTGGCGATTTTATTTTGAAGTAATAGCTGAAGTCAGGGAGCCCGCCTGAAGAATGGAGTGGCGATTTAATTTCGAAATTGTAGTTGAAGTCAGGGAGCCCGCCTGAAGAATGGAGTGGCGATTTATTTTGAAGTTGTAGTGGAAGTCAGGGAGCCCGCCTGAAGAATGGAGTGGTGATTTATTTTGAAGTTGTAGTGGAAGTCAGGGAGCCCGCCTAAAGAATGGAGTGACAATTTAATTTTGAAATTGTAGTTGAAGTCAGGGAGCCCGCCTGAAGAATGGAGTGGCGATTTATTTTGAAGTTGTTTAAGGAAAGCGGTAGAGTGTAACGGAAATCCCCAGCATGAATCAGAAGGAAGGCAACCAGAATGCGAGTCAACAGTCCGAGGGGATCAACAGAAGTTAGTCATAATGAAAAAAAAAAAAAAAAAAAAGAGGCATGAAGCCAATCCAAAATGCAGAAGTTGATGAAAGATGTGGCATGCTCAAGACATGGCCGAGGTCACAAGAACTGTATACCTGGTCTTGATTCGAAAAGCAGCACCTGCAACTAGCAAGTATCAAGGTTCAAATTTAGAGTCCGCATGAAGCACCAACCAATACTCAAGATCAAGCTTCAGAAGACTTATAGATAGGAATCTTGTAACTAGTAGCTGATAGGCTTAGTTAGTCTTTCTCATGTTTTGATTTTTGATGTAATAGCAGGACCACGGACCGGAACTTCGATGGAACGGAACCTCGACGGAACGACACCTCGACTGGCTCTCCACCTCGGTATACCCCTTCCTCACTCACTTTCGAACTACACGTGGCCCGATTCCTTTATAGCCAAGGATATGTAGGCAGCTCAGATACAAGGGCTCGGTCACATTCCTCTTCTTTTAGTTTAGTCCCTCCGAATAAGGGTCGGGTCAAAAACACTTGTCTAGTCGTTCTTTGTCTGAAAACTCTTTGTGTTTTCAGTCAAAGAGGGGCAACTGTAAACGCGTGATTTTTGACCCTCCCCGAGATTTTTTATATTTTTAGCGTAAAATATTTTGTTTAGTCCTAATATAGCTATCTTAGCTAATTTTGACTCTTTTACTTTATTTTTACCTTAAAATAAAAAAAAATATAGAGTTTTATTAATGTTTTGTAGTCATTTTAAACTTGAAAAACACAAAAATATTACTTTATATTTTATCTTTTTATAAAAACAAAATTATAAAACAAAAAATAAAATAATTAATATTTTTATGGTTACTTTAATCTTGAAAAAAATAAAAATAGTTTTGTTTTAATTGCCGCTTTTACTTTTATAGTTATTTTGCTCACATAGGATTAATCAAATAAAATCGTGTCCTTATTCTCGGTTTCGGGCGAAAAATAATATTCGGGTTCAAACTACCCGATTTTAGGCTTAGTTTTGGACCTAGCCCATAATAATCCGAGTCCACGTGAGACCCAAGACCTTGCACATGAAGACCATCTTCATGTGTTTTCATTTTTTAAAAGAAGAAAAACGGTTGAAACATTTTAAAAGAAGGGGCGAACGATCAGATTTAAGGGAAGGGAATAAAAGGTTGCGTGGAAAGAGGAAAGGGACACAAACTAAAAAACAAAAAAAAACAATATACTACTCTTCATTGGAGGATATACAAACAGATGCATATGGGGAAGGCACTGAACGTTTTTAAAACAAAGGGCACTAGCAATTTTTTAAAGATAAACAACATTATCATTTCAAAAAGAAGGAGAAAACGTTAAAAAAAAGAGATAGAGTTTTGAGCCTCATTTTTAAAAGGAAACGGGCAGTAAGAGGTAGAGGTCTGATATTTTGGTGAAGAAAACTTCTTCTTCAGGAGCTCAAGGAGAGAAAAACCACCCGAACCCCACGCCGTCGCCCAACCAGTCGCCTCAGGTCTACTTCCTCAACTCCTCCTTCCGACCAGACCCGTCGTCGACCACTGTCGAGGTCCAACGACCGTCTGCGAACAACCATCTCCTCATCATCAACATCCCAACCATAGCTGGCTGGAGATTGAAAAACAGTAACGATAGGCGGAGGACAAGCGAGGCAGTCCGGCTAAAGTTCGACGAGGTTCCGTCAAAGGTCGCTGAGTTATTGTTTCTTTAAGCTGCTGGAATAGTTCACGTGACGTAGATTAATTTTATGATCCATGTGACCCAGGTAATTTCATTGAGCCAGTAATTGCGTGTCTTAATTTTGATGGAAAAATGATTTGCAAGCTTAATATGATTTTCTTGTTTTAAGCACCTTGAATTCTGTTGTTACTTATTTAATTAAGACATGGGATTTCCATTTAATTTGCACTACTTTATTGGTTTAGTTTCCAGTTGGTTTTGTTATGTTTGGTACATCATTTCCTATATTATATTCTATTAGTTAGTTTACGTATGATTATCAATTAAGCATAGATAGTGAATGAGGATAATGTTATGGCCACTTTTTTTTTAAGTATAAAGATTTGACAACTTTATTAAGTAGTGTGATATACGGAAGTGAGATTCCTACCTTCGTTTGCTGATATGGCGTTGTGCCTTGGATGTTGCGGTCGGACGCTTGTTTAGCAATTGAGTTAAATTAGAACTCAAGGCGTGACGCGCCAAATAAAATGACAATTGCGAAGCCCTCATAAATGTATATATAAAATACTTAGATTTCGAGATGTGTCGTTTCTTAGCGAATTTCATGGCCTTCTCAAAAGTGTAAATAAGTAATCGCTCTAGGCGTGTATTTTAATAATTTTA
The DNA here is from genome assembly GCA_032618575.1 of Nicotiana noctiflora. Taxonomy (NCBI): domain Eukaryota; kingdom Viridiplantae; phylum Streptophyta; class Magnoliopsida; order Solanales; family Solanaceae; genus Nicotiana; species Nicotiana noctiflora. The sequence goes on along the minus strand of JASVEL010005433.1, from coordinate 216,861 downwards.
CCTTCTTAAATACGGGTGTGCATTTCATGCGGCCCAAATCCAAATCCCAAAAATGTTGAATAAGAATGTGTCGAGAATCCGGGTGCATTTCATGTGACGTGATTCGAAACATATTTTTAGGCAACATTCTCTTTCGTAAATAATAATAGTAATAAAAGCGGTAAAGGGATATTGATTTGCATTAAGTGCATAACTGTAAAAAATCAGATAAATAAGCCGAATACGACAGTTGAGCGACCGTGCTAGAACCACGGAATTCGGGAATGCCTAACACCTTCTCCCGGGTTAACAGGAATTCCTTATCCGGATTTCTGGTTCGCGGACCATTAAATAGAGTCAAACCTTTCCTCAAATCGGGTTTCAAACCGGTGACTTGGGACACCATAAATCTCCCAAGTGGCGACTCCGAATCTCTCAATAAATGAACCCCGTTTTGGTTGTCCTTTAATTGGAAAAACTCTTTTTTATATATCGGGTCCACGCGGGGTGCGACACACTTTTGTTGTGCAAATCCTGGTATATCAGATCAGGCACATTTCAGGTGATCTAGCAGCTCTTCAGGAGGCTCGAGGCATGATCTGCTACGTTCGCGGATCCGGGGAGTCCCTTTCTACTCTCACTAGTGACAGCAGTTATTTCCCTTACTCTCGTTGTATAGACATTTCCTGATGTATAGAGCCACAGTTGTACTCTTTATTAGTCTGTGTTGCTCGAGGGTTTCTGGGTCTTGGTAGTATGTTACTTAGTGTGTTTTGGCGAAGTGTATGTGCCGAGCGGCATTTATTACATTTCATTTACATTATTCCGCTGTTATCTTATTCTTTTGTTCATGAATTCGTATATTCCGCATCATGTTAGGCTTACCTAGTCGCGAAGACCGGGTGCCGTCACGACAGGTTCACGATTGGTGAACTAGGGTCGTGACACCTGTTTTCCTTTCTTACTAAATAACTTAGTGAGATAGCCCTATTTCAATAGATGATCTACTTCACTCTGTAAAAATCGGCATTCTGAGGTCTTATGCTCGTGATCATTATGAAATTCACACCAATGATCTGGATTGCATTTGTTTGGATTTGAACGCATCTCCTTCGGCCACCGTTCCTTATCTCTCATGCCTCGCAAAACAGCTACGAGCTCGGAGGTGGTAACATTGAAATTGTATCCACCGAATCTTGCCTTCAAACTTCCATCGTCATTAAATGGCTCTTGCCTGTTTCTATCATTTCTAAATCTTGAGAAAGAACTGGATTCCCTGCTTCTCAATTTTTGATCATATCGTTGATTTTCTTGTTTCGTTCTTGAATCTTTTCCTGCGGGGCCCAGATATGGATCATATTTATTCTTACCTGATCTCTTTTCGGTTTCGGACCTTCTGGATCTGCTCCTTTCATCATGGGAATTATGGAGTACGGTATCTTCTTCAATTCTGAGTTTTGTGCTATACCTGTTATAAACATCATTCCATGTAGTTGTAGGAAATTCACGAAGGCTTTCTTTAAGCTTTCTTGTGGCTTAAGAGGTTTTGTCGTTCAAATTACTTGCAAAAGCTGTTGCAGCCCAATTATTTGGAACCCGAGGTAAAGTCATTCGTTCTCGTTGAAACCTATTAATGAAGTCTCTGAGTAACTCCGTGTCCGATTGTTTAATTTTGAAAATGTCATCCATTCATTTTTCAACTTTTTGTGCTCCTGAGTGCGCTTCTATAAAAGAATCAGCAAGCTCAGCAAAAGAATTAATAGAATTTTCAGGTAAGAGAGAATACCAGGTTAATGCTCCCTTTGTAGTGTTTCTCAAAATTTTTTGACCAATAAGGACCCAATTTCTTTCTTGGTTAAACCATTCCCCTTAACGCCCGTAGTAAATGGCATCACATGATCTCGAGGGTTGGTTGTATCGTCATATTTTGAAATATCAGGCATTTTAAACTTCTTGGGAATAGGAAGAGGAGCTGCACTTGGTTTCCAAGGGTGTTAAGAATATTTATCCGCATCAATCCCCTTGATTATTGGAGGAACTCCTGGTATTTTCTCAATCCATTCGCTTTGTTCCTTGAGTTGTGCCTGCAACGTTAGTACCATATTTTGTAAATAAGAGTTAATTGCATTACCTGTATCCATTTCTCGTGGTCTTTCATTTGTGTTATCGAGACCAGAATGAGGATTCTCCAATGTATTGTTATTGGGGAATGAGTGAGTGGCGAAGAAGGCAACCGGCTAAGTAAAGCCTGGAGAGCTTGGTTAACTCGTGCATCAATTATTCTCTGAAGAGCTTGTTCTGGCCTTTCGGAATGTTTTGACTGCTCTTGTTCGTCAGTATGTGATACAGGTACATGAGTACCCTCACGAGATTGACGTGGAGAGACATGAGAGGAAGGAACTATGTTAACATTGTTCAAGTCCCCTTGAGCGTGAGGGATCTGGCTTTCAACAACATTGTTGTTGTTGGTGGTGGTGTTTGACATGATGTTAACAATAAGTAAGGTGTGTAAGCTTAGAAATAATAGATTATCAGATTCCCGGTAACAGAACCAATTTGTTTAACTAAAATATGGAACCAATTTGTTTAACTAAAATATGGAATTTCGATTAAAACTAGAAAATAAGAGAAAAACCGGGTTACTGATAATTAAGAGACCAAAGAATGTAATAGGCTTTCAATAATTAGAATGAACAGTAAAGAAAAATTGTATTTCAGTATGCTTTCAATAGTTGATCGTGTCCACAAATGGTATAACTTCTTCCTTTTATAGCTGACCCTAGGTAGAAGAATGAAACCTAGGCTTTAATGACATAATTATGAGTAATAAATGACATTGAATAGGTCGTTACACAATCATTCCTATTAAATGTCAATTCTTCAACGTATCAGGTATTTAATGTTTGAATTTGGACTTCTTCTTGTCTTCAGATCTATGCCTTAAATGCTTTTTGATCCGTTGCCCTTGAATGTCTTGAATTGATACGGAACTCGTATCTACTTACTTTTCCCTTTTCCCGTGCCTCCTATCATTAGCTTCGTATCTTTTTTGAATATTCAAGAGTCCACAGTTTTAAATGCCTTATTTAGATACGTGATATATATCTTAACTATTCCTCGTGTCCTCTTTGAACTCCTCTTTTCTATTATATATTATTTTGTTGATATTTTTACCAATCCACGTGTCATGCCACGTCACTCTTAATAAAAATTTTTCCCAATACATAGGCTACACTAAAAAAAATGCAGACCTTCTGCCATGACTTTCTAGATTACTGACAAGTTCGATGTACAAAGTGAAATATCTTATAATTGAATTCAGACATTGAATTTTTTTATATATATCTAATAATCACATAAAAATTGTATATAACTCAAATCGTAATGAATTTTGTTTCCAAAGTTAGTAGGTCGCTATTTTTATTTTGGACAGAATGAGTAATATATAAACAAACAATATAACTGTACACTTCAGTGTGCCCCAACTTGTATCAACGTTTTGTATATACGATGATATTAAAATAATTTGGCCTAGCCTATTAATTAACGTCACAGAAATAAAAAGAAAAATCAGAAATCTGAGCTGCTAGTAAAAAATCTGCAGAACTTTGGAAAATATGAATCCATCTCAGGCTACATCAATCTAACACTGACCCAGTCATCAGCAGCAGAGCAGTCATATTCAGGTCTGCGTTCACCAACTAATACTCGCAACCTCTCAGCCGGCGCTGTGGACCATGACCCGCTGTTAAAATTCTGCAACTCTTGAATTGCCGGCGAGGGCAGAGATGTAATTGAACATGCTGCTGAGAATTCATCAGATACCCAATCTGGGAAATCAAATGGGCACCTAGGAGACGTCGAAGGACTGCCACTCCCGCATGTTTCGTCATTCAATGTAACAGTGGCATCATCATAATTTTGATCAGCAACAAAGGGATGATTTAGAAGCATCTCAGCCGTCCATCTCTTTCTGGGGTCCTTCACAAAACACTTTTCTAGAAAATCTTTTCCTGGTTCCGATAACTTCGCGGGAAATTCAGGCAACTCATCACCAAGTCCAATGGTCATCAGTAGTTGTGTCATATTTAAGTATTTCCAGACCGGAACTCCTGCTGCCATCTCAGCAATCACACACCCAAGTGCCCAGATATCGGCGGGAGTCCCCTGTTCGCCGCCGGTAACCATTTCCGGCGACATGTACAGTGGAGTACCCCTTAATTCACATCGTAATTTTTCACCTTTCTTTGATCCTACCCTCTTTGCCAACCCAAAATCAGCAATTTTGACTTGACCATCTTCGCCTAAAAGAATGTTCTGAAGCTTAATATCGCAGTGAACATAGCCACTCTTGTGGATATATTGTAACCCTCTGAGTAAGGCCTTGGTGTATTTTTTGATTTCAAATTCAGGTAAGCCTGAATTCTTAAGCTTATCCGAAAAATCACCTCCAGAAGCATACTCCAATAAGACATTGTATAGTTTTTCACCATTTTCATATGTAAAGTTGTCACCGAGGCAGCGGACAATATTGGGGCAACTTTTGAGCTCATCCAAAATTGACTTCTCGTTCATTAGTGTAGCTGAACGAGAAGCAGCAGAAGATTTGACCACCATAGCTTGACTACTCTGCTTTCTGGGTATTGCAAAACTGACTTTGCCAAAGCTTCCATGACCTACTGCTTCACCTCTAACCCAATCCATGACTCTTTTTTAAACTGGAAGTTTCTTGAGCTGAAATTTTGGTAATACAGGTTTTCTGTTTAAAAAAGTATCAGACGAAGAAGCAACTCATATTGAACTCTTTTTCACACGGCACTTCTATATATAGCGTGGGCAATTTCATTTTTCTTTCAAATTTTATTTTTGATACTTAGATTTAGTGTATTAATCTTCACACAAGTATTAAATGAATGTATACGCTACGCCTATTTATTTACTTTAATAATAATACTACTTACAGGCAGAGCAAGTGACGTATCTAGAATTTTTCAATCGTGAGTGCTAAACTATTTTTAATCTGTAAATTACTATTGAGATTGGGTGCTCCATTAATGTATTTCTATGAATTTACTATGTTTTCATACAAGTCATATTATTAAGCTCTAAAAGGAACAAGTGCTCAAGAACCCATAAGCCATAGAGTGGATCCGCAATTGATTTTTTGGCTTTTTTTTTGTGGTACAAAATAAGTGATTTATTCGGATTTCAATAATGACTTAATGATGTTTTTTCTACATTATCCTTGGAGTAAATAGTGTTGGAATATGTGTTAGGAGTATTTATGTGAGATAGTAAGTTTAAAATGATTAATTCTATTGCTAATTAATGCTAAAAGATGACTTTCTTAATATGTGTGAAAACATCCAAAAAATCACTTATTTTGAACATGATGGAGTAATAAATAAGAAAAACACGTGATACCGAAAAAATCTTCCTTCGTAGTTTGGCTAAACAGTTGCATCAAATTTTAGAGATCTGGTCCAATGAATCTTGCTATACATATTTGTCAACAAGTCAATAGAGAGGTGTTAAATATGATATTTCAGACTTAATTCTTATGTAAGTGTGTGAGTATACATCCAAGTTGTATGTTGATATTTTTAGGTTGAATACACAAGTAGACATTTAAAGTTACACAATTTTTTATATAGACACCTGAATTTAGGGGTATTTAATGAGCACATACATTACATTAACTTTGTTTCAATTAGATACTTCTTGTTGAATTGCCATTAATAGTGAGTTTCATCCAATATAAGCGTGTGAAAAGCCAAAAAAAAAAAAAATTCTTTTTTGTCTTTTTTATTTCTTTCTTCTTCTTTATGTCCAACACCATTTCCACTATTGCTTCCTCCACTTTCATCATTTTCTTCATCTTTTTTATCAGTGTTACTCATATCCAATTGAAGATCAAAGCAATTAATTTAAGTTTAAGCTCTCAAATTTATTCACCTTTCCGTTACAGAAATCTCAATTAATTTAAGCAATTGATAGTTCTATATTTTGCGGAAGGGGGAAGGAGTCATTGTTTTTTTATTTTTTTTATAAGGTGGAGGGTGTCATTGTTTTGACAGTTTTTCAACGTATTAATTCTTTCTTTTTTGGAGTATAATTTGTAGCTTGTTCTCTATTCCTTGATGATTATAAATTCTGCTTATAATTTTTAACATTTTAAATTAGTTTTATTCTAAGAAAATTACTTCTTTTTGCAGGTTCACATCTCAATCCCTTCTATCTAATAGATAAGGGCTAAAGCTTAAGCAATTAACATAGTATTTTGCCACCAAGCTCCCCCTCCTCACCACCAAATCCCCCGCCACCCTCCTCTTTAATCGCCATCGCCGAATCTTTCTTCTTCACCCCACCCATCTCCAGTCGCCACTCTTCTCCGGGAGCAGCCCCTTTATTAACTAAAACTGAAATGAGTCTGAGTTCTTCATTTCAAATTAAAACATCATTAGTGGGGTCTTTAAAAAGCTTGAAGGTTTAAAATGAGTTACTTAATTCGATAAAAATTTGTGAAATTAATATTGGGGTTGCCTTCAAATCGTCGTGAAAAATCTTTTGTTGAAGTTATAAATAATTTTGAGGAGTTTCTCTTAAAAGTTTAGATTAAAATCTTGGTTGGAACAAGAACACACATGAAGGTAGTGAAGAACACACATTAAATAGAGTTAAACATAGTTTTTCCTCTCTTTTAACTCAAAAAGATATTTGTTTTCACTTTATTTGCCATTTGCCACATCAACAACGAGTGTATTGCAAACATTTTGTATGTTTCACTAATTATCAAAAGAGTATTTAATTGGAAATGTTAATATAATGTACGTGCTCATTAGGAACTCCCCAAAGTTCAGGTGTCTAAACAAAAAATTGTACCAATTTTAAGTGTCTCCTTTTGCATTCAGCCATGTTTTTATTGTGTAAGTGTGAGTAGATATTGTAACGACTTGACTGGTCTTTTCGCTTTTTAAAATACCATTCTCCTAAATGAGACTTATCGCGCTTGGTTTAATTAATTTACGACCTGCGGGGACAGTTGGTTTGGGATTTGGAAGAGTTTGGATTGAAATAGGCAAACTTGTTTCCTTGAGATTTTCTTAAAAAGTCAAGTTTGACTATGATCAACATTTTTAGCAAACGGACCCGGAATCGTGTCTTAATGATCCCGGAGGTTCTATAGGAAAATATGGGATCTGGGCATCTGCTCGAAATCAAATTTCGAGGTCCCTAGCGCGAGTAATTAATTTTTGTTAGAAATTGTTAAACTAAAAATTCTAAGACTTTAATGAAATCGAATAATGCTTGATCATTTTGGTATCAGTCCCATGTGTTGGTTCTGGAATCTAGTATAGGCCAATATAACATTTAAGACTTGCTCATATAATTTGGTGTCAATACGAGTAGTTTAAGTACGTTTTGGCAAGTTAGAAATGAATTGAACTTGAAGTTCATAAGTTTGATTCAATTGGTTTTGGGGGGTCATTTTTAGATTTATCGTTATTCCAGGCGTTAATGGTTCGAACGAGTCCTTTTTATGAATTATAACTTGTGTGTATATTCGAGCGGGGCCCAGGGGACTCGAGCGTCAATCGGGCGAGAGTCGAGTGAAGTTGAAAATTTTGGGAATGAGCTGAAGCTACAACTATCTGTCATAACAGCACATGCGGTTGGCTAGCCGTAGGTGCGAGACTGAAGAAGCAGTCTACCTCACATAAATGCGGTGTCACGACCCAAACCCTGGTCATGATGGCGCCCAACACAATGCTAGGCAAGCCCGACCATATTATCCTTTAAACCGGCCAATTATTAATTCAGATTAATCAAATTAAACTTAAACAACAATTGATTATAACAGGTGATTAAGCGAGATAGTAACAGCATACAATATAAGGTCCCAACCATATCGTGGTGTCACGAGACTGAGCCTCTACAGAATTACATCCTAATACAAACAAGTCTAGGCAAAACAAATCAACAAGATGATAAAGAAGGATAAAACAGGCTTTGCGGACGCTGGCAGCTACCTCGTAGTCTCCGCAAAAGTAGATGATGATCTGCAGCTAAAATGTCTCAACTGCCCTTGGGCACCTGTGGATCTGCACAGAAAGTGCAGGGGAGTGGGGTGAGTATATTTCAACTCAGTGAGTAACAATAATAAACGATAACTGAAAGTAAGAACTCCTGCACTATCACTAGACAGTTCTAAGGCAAACTCTCACAAGTAAGTCATCACTACAGTGGTAATTCGATCACTAATCCACACCTATCTCGTTAAGGTCCCACACTGACTAAATTCCCTCTCGTACTACAACGGTGTACAGCCATCTCCATATACATGTGTCCCTAAGGCATATGTATCTAGTAAGTATGTTGCTGCGGCGTGCAGCCCGATCCAATATATATACTGCTGCGGCGTGCAGCCCGATAGAACACATGTACTATCACTAAACAGTTCTTAGGGTAACCTCACAGGTAAGTCATCTCTACCGTGAATAATCCCATTTCCAGTCCATATCTATTTCACAACGATCCCACACTGACGTAGTCCTCCCTCATACTGCCGTGGCGTGCAACCCGATCCAATATATATATACCGTCGCGGCGTGCGGCCCGATCCAATACATATACCGCCGCGCGTGCAGCACGATCCAATATGTATATAGTCGCGGTGTGCAACCCGATCCATTATATATATACTGTTGCGGCGTGCGGCCCCGATCCAATATGTATACTGCTGCGGCGTGCAACGCGATCCAATATGTATACTGCTGCGGCGTGCAGCCCGATCCAATATATATATACTGCTGCGGCGTGCAGCCCGATCCAATATATATATACTGCTGCGGCGTGCAGCCCGATCCAATATAAATATATGTATATGTATATAATACGTTCTAACGGGTCCTCGACCTTGTGTCAGTTAGTATAGGATTGGCCTTTCAGGTTCACTCAGCTAAGTCAGGGGAGCTTCCACCCTAAGTAAATCATCTCTCACGGTACGCATCTAGTACTGGCTCTTAACAGACTATTCAGCTAGTTTCACGGCTGAGTGTAAGTTTCCAACACGGTATAAAGGCCACCTAGCTCTACAGGTCCCTTAATGCTCTACAGATCGGCACAAGGCCCCAAACATGGCTATTAGCCCAATTTCACAGTTATAATCTCGTTAACAGTCGTAATACACAGTATTATATAAGCCGGGAAGGACCAAGTCCAAGTCCCCAATCACAATGTCACCACGCCCGTCACAAGACGCGCATTTCAACTCAACATAGCACTGTAAAGTGCTAGCACGGGGTTTCAAACCCTTAATACATTATTTACTACTACTACTCACCTCGAACCGGTAGAAGCTTCAATCCGCCTTGCGCTTGCCTCGCAAATCAATTTCCTCGGATGCCAAATCTGTTTAAAATCATAGAGAATGCATCAATATATGCTAATTTCACGCAATTCATTCGAAATAACCCAAATCGTATCAAAACCCACAAAGTTGTCAAAACCTGACTTTTGGTTCGCTTCTCGAAAAATTATAAAAGTTACATATTCGGAACCCTCGTCTCAACACGAGTCTAGACATATAAAATTTACCAAATTCGGACTCCATTTGCCCGCTCAAATCGGTATTTTACCAAAGCCCTGGCCTAGGCTAAATTTTCCAACAATTTGATCCAATTTTAGTGAAATAAAGGGGGATTTCAAGATAAAAACGCGTAAATGAATCATAAAACTTACCTCCGACAATATCCCGATGATTTCCCAGCTATTTCCCTTCATTTCCACCCTCTATGCTTCAAAAATGGAGGGTTTTGCAAATGAACCCGTATGTGAAATGTTTCTGATTTTAATTCACTGCCTGGAATTTTTCTTCCACGCGTTCGCGTGACTCCACTCGCGTCCGCGATGCACAGACCGGCTAACCCTTCGCGAATTCGGCCCTTAACCACGCGTTCGCGATGACCATTTTCCTAAGCCACCAGATTTTGTTCTTCGCGAACGCGACCTTGTTGACGCGAACGCGATGCCTTTCCTTCTTCTTCTGCGCGAACGCGACATCCACCCTCGCGAACGCGATGCCCAACTGGACTCTGCCTACGCAAACGCGGCCATGCCCTCACAAACGCGATGGCTTAATTTCTGCACAGTGATCTGCAATTTACAGCAGACTTTTCCTTGTTTCAAAATGCCGGATGATGGTCCGGATTCATCACGAGGCCCCCGGGACCTCAACGAAAATCACCAACATACTCAAAAACATGATACGAACTTGTTCCAAGCATAAAAACACCATCCTAAACATCAAAATCACCAATTACACACGGATTCAAGCCTAAGTTTCTTCAAAACTTCCGAAACTAACATCCAATCCAAAACCCGATCAAACGATCTCCGAATGACTTGAAATTTTGCAGGCACATCCAAAATCACACAACGGAGCTACAGGAACTGTCAGAATTCCATTCCGACTCCCGGATCAAAATCTCGCCTATCGATCGCATATCGCCAAAGTTCAACTTTAGCCAATTCAAGCCTAAAACTACACCGGACCTCCAAATTCACTTCCGATCGCTCTTCTAGCTCATAAATGACCTCCCGGAGCTGACCGAATCATCAGAATTCGATTCCGAGCTCTCTAACTCACAAGTCAACGTCCAATTGACTTTTCCCAACTATTCCTTCTCCTAAGAGACTTTCTGTCTCAATTTCAATCAAACTCAATCTGGATTGACTCAAACTTACCCAGCAGGCATATTACAACATCAACAAGCATATAACGAGGGTAACAGGGTGATAACTCACATGAGGACGGACCGGGTCATCACATTCTCCCCAACTTAAGCAAACGCTCGTCGTCGAGCGGACCAAGAGGTCTACTGGAAGTGACCCAAAAGCCGAATGACCTTACCAAGCATATATTCGGGGCGATACCACTTCACTCTATCTTTAATAAGTCCAATAACATAGTATAGCTGAATTTCCACAGTCTAATTGGACCATAAACCACATTGCACTTTCCAAAATCATATACCAGTCTGAATCCCACATCTATACTCAGAGTACACACGATCCAACTGTAATTGCCAACTCACCACTCCGGGTGAGATCACATGATGTATCAAACAACCCGATCACTCGATACGATAGTCTTGAATCACGACAACTGGCCACAATAACCAAATACTAGCAGAAAGAACCTTTCTCATTAGATAGAGTCTTGTTCCAACACCTTCATATCACGCCCACGGCAACCGAATACGCGATATATCGAACCCATCTCTCAGGTCAACCATTCATGAATCCATTTCACTTTTAACTGATACTAAAACAGATTTCGAAGCCGAACCTCGATACTACCTTTCTAACCAGCTGAAATTACATATACTCACACTCATTATTGGCTTCAACGATCATTTCGATTATAACACACCGCACTGGTGATATGACACCTCAACACCGGCCTAATCCACAATGAGCACAACATGGGCTCCAATAGAAACGTCTGAACACACTCGAATCATGACAACTCAAATCATGACAACTGTCTCCAGCAAAAGAGCTGCAATTCAATTCCTCTGTGCCATCATAATATAGAACTGAGATCGCGTCTCGCATTATAGAAATAGAGTACCTGAATCCTCATCGAAAGGTCATAACACCACGTGGCCTTGCCACAGCTCCCGATTCTATCCAAACACTATTACTCTTGAAGTACCTCAAGTCACCATGCTCAGAACGGTCATCCACGCACAGATCTAGGTCTGAACCCAAGCAATCAATCACACCTGCGGTGATACAATTGATGTACGCTATCAAATCCTGAAAGGACATAACCGATGTGCTATTCCCCGAGCGATACCCAATAGGACTATTCCTTAGAAGCTAGGAAGTATTGTATACAAGGTAACATATAGGAAGCTATATTTTCCATGTCACACTGTTGCGGCGCGCAACCCGTTCCAATAACATACCCGTGGCGGCGTGCCACCCGATCCAGATACCATACCCGTGGCGGCGTGCCACCCGATCCACGAATACATCTAGCAAGGAAAATGCACATCGAGTCAAGTTGATCATTGCAACAAACATATATATATATAGCCTCAAGCTCGGCCACATGAAACGCATCCGACAAAGTTCCTCAATACTGGAGTTGAATCAATGGTAGATACCTCTACACTGACATCCGCCACGAAGGCCCAACTGACAAAGTAATACCTACCAGCCGTCCGCTGGCCCTAGGGTACATCTACCCTGCTGAAATATAATCTGATACACTCTGCTACGCAATTTGTGGCATTTTCCGACATAGTCCATATCATATTAGTCTAGACAACCTGACTTATGACAACCAGCCTGCAATCATATATCATTATTCAAATTTGTCATATCAAGTAACAAAATAGCCAATAGGGCTTCCAATTTCCAATAACCACTAAATGGTGCCGATACACACGATATACCACCACTGTGTAGGCGGATTACGACAACTTCTAGTCTCCAACACATATGTAACACATGGATCACTATGCCTGATCCCACTTTCAACCGTACGAACATGTAACACACATCAAGCATCCATTCATACCACGTACGCCATTCAAAAATTTCCCTATGCCAACAACGACTCAATTATTACAGTCGATCCAACAAGAAAATACCACCATACCACTAGATATTATCAATTTACATTACCTTGTCCTTTTGCACCATATACCCTGCCAAATTACTAGAATAGCAGTACCATTTTCTTAAATCATCAGAAAGATCGATTCTTAAATCACCTGCAGCTGTCCGCGCTGCTCAATAATTTTATTGACTTCCCATATATTATGAACTGATCTCAAAACCTTGAATATGCCATTATCAACTTTCCACAACACATCGCGTATACCATATCACACTAAGACAACATGAAAATTCATATCCATTTCCTCCGCTGCAAACATCGACGCACTCAACTAGTCAAGGACTTTTCATGATCCCATATAGAGAAAACTCATTACCCATTCCAAGCCATGCATATCAACAGGAAAAATGCACTCATTTTCAAACCACGGCAAAACACATCATAAACTCTTTCTCCCAATTACATTGCATAAGTTAAACTGCCAGGACTGAGTCCTTATACCCATATCAAGTTACACAACTGCCAGCACTCAAGAGCTTTGCTGCACAATATCTGCAAGACTCATTACTTCAACCACATACCAGGAATTAATCGTATTCCTTTTCATACCATTCTGGTTTATTAACAAGTTGTTCCATTTACCCAGTTTCCTTTCTGATTCATCTTTAATTTCATATCAGTCTTTACTGTAGCACGACAATGCCTCAACCCTTTTTACCACACAAGACTCGTACACAAGACCACACGGTCTAAGGCTCACGGGCCGCTGAATATTCTCTCAAATGTTTCCCCGAGTACCACCTTCTACAATACTTTATTTTGAAGAACTTCCAGCGATTTTTTTTGAATTTGTTATCATTACTTTCCAATACGGATACATAGAATCCCATCATTCACATGATATAACACAAGCCTTGATCTTTTCTGACGAAACCGCCATTTTTAGCCACATACACAATCTTAAGGCACCTGACTGTTACAAGCAAAATCTTGAACACTGCGAAATCATTCTCGGGCATCATTCACCCTTATTCAGCTGTAATTCAACTGTCCTATTGAGTAGAAACACTCGTGTTTTGTTAGAACTCTGACATCGCAGAACATGATTACTTACAGGTACAATTCGCTATCTTTCTTTTCTATACACCGAACATTCCTTACCAACAGGTAGTTCAAAACATCCTAGTATTTCTTCACATCTACGAAGCACCATAACCTTGTCAGAATTTTCCCAACATACTTAAAGACAGTGCCCACATAGCACACAACCATGCAATTAGTTATTTAATAGCAACCTCCCCAACTTGGCTCGAAGCCATTCATCAAAGCACTTTTAACCACTCATATCATTATTATTCAAGAGATGCCGAAATGTTACAATGAGATTAAACTCAAGTCATTTACAAGCCTTGACAGAGACTCGAATCATCAGAGACCTTAACCATTATGCAATTATTGCATTTATACACACACCACCAATAAGCCCACTCTCTTTAGGTGACAGAAATCTTTCTAAGTCCCAAATTTTCCAAAAATTTCGGCAGAGTTTCCTTTGTAATTTGGTCCATCCACCTGCCAGAGAATCACCAAAATCATCCTAACAATACATCTGCAACTCGACAAGACATCACAATGTATATCAACAACATAAGTCTCAATACTACACAATTATATCATCAGCATTAGTACATGAACATGTGCTGCACCTGCTCAAATCATAACACATATACCTTTCACAATGATACACCTAGCACAACCAATTCAGTTTTCTTGAGTTTGAACTCATACTACCACACGTAGTGCACTTTACATTTCCGCTAAGAGGCAATGAACATATTTCTCACGCCCATAGCTAGTGCTACATATCAAATCACAATAAGAACCGAATACCTTACAGCTCTCCCATTATCAAACTGCCATTTTCACAATTAAGATCAATACCGATCGTATAAACTTCATAATACCGACTCGTGAAATTAGCACCTTGGTGCTCAAGCCATAGACAAGGATTTCGCCTCAAGTCTTCCAGACAAGCCCAACATGAACTCATAGAGATTATATCTCGTCCCTCGATTGGGGAATCATAAGCCATCAAGGCAAATTTATCACTAAGCACTCGACTGCACGCATCAATGTGCAGGAGGAATTTCAAGAATTACATTTCAAGCTGAATCAAACACGCACGATGAGAATTCCAAGAATTTGAAACTTTCCTAAAGGTTTGCAGCCTCCGAGGATAAGTACAGGCGTCCCCGTACCGATCCACGAGACTCTACCAACCGGCTCATGACTCGCGAGACCTGTTAACCTAGGCTCTGATACCAACTTGTCACGACCCAAACCCTGGTCGTGATGGCGCCCAACACAATGCTAGGGAAGCCCGACCATATTATCCTTTAAACCATCCAGTTATTAATTTAGATTAATCAAATTAAACTTAAACAACAATTGATTATAACAGGTGATTAAGCGAGATAGTAACAACATACAATATACGGTCCCAACCATATCGTGGTGTCACGAGACTGAGCCTCTATAGAATTACATCCTAATACAAACAAGTCTAGGCAAAAGAAATCAACAAGATGATAAAGAAGGAGAAAACAGGCTTTGCAGACGCTGGCAGCTACCTCGTAGTCTCCGCAAAAGTAGATGATGATCTGCAGCTAAATTGTCTCAACTGCCCTCGGGCACCTGTGGATCTACACAAAAAGTGCAGGGGAGTGGGGTGAGTATATTTCAACTCAGTGAGTAACAATAATAAACGATAACTGAAAGTAAGAACTCCTGCACTATCACTAGATAGTTCTAAGGCAAACTCTCACAAGTAAGTCATCACTACAGCGGTAATTCGATCACTAGTCCACACCTATCTCGTTAAGGTCCCACACTGACTAAATTCCCTCTCGTACTACAACGGTGTACAGCCATCTCCATATACATGTGTCCCTAAGGCATATGTATCTAGTAAGTATGTTGCTGCGGCGTGCAGCCCAATCCAATATATATACTGCTACGGCGTGCAGCCCGATCCAATATATATACTGCTGCGGCGTGCAGCCCGATCCAATATGTATACTGCTGCGGCGTGCAGCGCGATCCAATATATATATACTGCTGCGGCGTGTAGCCCGATCCAATATATATATCGCGCGGCGTGCGACCGATCCAATATGTATACTGCTGCGGGCTGCAGCCCGATCCAATGTATATATACTGCTGCGGTGTGCAGCCCGATCCAATATGTATACTGCTGCGGCGTGCAGCCCGATCCAATATATATATACTGCTGCGGCGTGCATCCCGATCCAATATATATATACTGTTGCGGCGTGCAGCCCGATCCAATATAAATATATGTATATGTATATAATACGTCCTAACGGGTCCTCGACCCTGTGTCAGTTAATATAGGATTGGCCTTTCAGGCTCATTCAGATAAGTCAGGGGAGCTTCCACCCTAAGTAAATCATCTCTCACGGTACGCATCTAGAACTGGCTCTTAACAGACTATTCAGCTAGTTTCACGGCTGAGTGTAAGTTTCCAACACGGTATAAGGGTCACCTAGCTCTACAGGTCCCTTAATGCTCTACAGATCGGCACAAGGCCCCAAACATGGCTATTAGCCCAATTTCACAGTTACAATCTCGTTAACAGTCGTAATACACAGTATTCTATAAGCCGGGAAGGACCAAGTCCAAGTCCCCAATCACAATGTCACCACACCCGTCACATGACGCGCATTTTAACTCAACATAGCACTGTAAAGTGCTAGCACGAGGTTTCAAACCCTCAGTACATTATTTACTACTACCACTCACCTCGAACCGGTAGAAGCTTCAATCCGCCTTGCGCTTGCCTCGCAAATCAATCACCTCGGATGCCAAATCTGTTCAAAATCATAGAGAATGCATCAATATATGCTAATTTCACGCAATTCATTCGAAATAACCCAAATCGTATCAAAACCCACAAAGTTGTCAAAACCTGACTTTTGGTGCGCTTCTCGAAAAATTATAAAAGTTACATATACGGAACCCTCATCTCAACACGAGTCTAGGCATATAAACTTTACCAAATTCGGACTCCATTTGCCCGCTCAAATTGGTATTTTACCAAAGCCCTGTCATAGGCTAAATTTCCCCACAATTTGAACCAATTTCAGTGAAATAAAGGGGGATTTCAAGATAAAAACGCGTAAATGAACCATAAAACTTACCTTCAACAATATCCCGATGATTTCCCAGCTATTTCCCTTCATTTCCACCCTCTATGCTTAAAAAATGGAGGGTTTTGCAAATGAACCCGTATGTGAAATGTTTCTGGTTGTAATTCACTGCCTGGAATTTTTCTTCTACGCGTTCGCGTGACTCCACTCGTGTCCGCGATGCACAGACCGGCTAACCCTTCGTGAACGTGGCCCTTAACCACGCATTCGCGATGACCATTATCCTCAGCCACCAGATTTTGTTCTTTGCGAACGCGACCTTGCTGACGCGAACGCGATGCCTTTCCTTCTTCTTCTACGCGAACGCGATATACACCCTCGCGAATGCGATGCCCAACTGGACTCTGCCTACGCGAACGCGGCCATGCCCTCGCGAACGCGATGGCTTAATTTCTGCACAGTGATCTGCAATTTACAGCAGACTTTTCCTTGTTTCAAAATGCCGGATGATGGTCCGGATTCATTCCGAGGCCCCCGGGAGCCCAACGAAAACAACCAACATACTTCAAAACATGATACGAACTTGTTCCAAGCATAAAAACACCATCCTAAACATCAAAATCGCCAATTACACACGGATTCAAGCCTAAGTTTCTTCAAAACTTCCGAAACTAACATCCAATCCAAAACCCGATCAAACGATCTCCGAATGACCTGAAATTTTGCAGGCACATCCAAAATCATACAATGTAGCTATAGGAACTGTCGGAATTCCATTCCGACTCCCGGATCAAAATCTCACCTATCGATCGGATATCGCCAAAGTTCAACTTTAGCCAATTCAAGCCTAAAACTACACCGAACCTCCAAATTCACTTCCGATCGCTCTTCTAGCTCATAAATGACCTCCCGGAGCTGACAGAATCATCAGAATTTGATTCCGAGCTCTCTAACTCACAAGTCAACATCCAGTTGACTTTTCCCAACTATTCCTTCTTCTAAAAGACTTTCTGTCTCAATTTCAATCAAACTCAATCCGGATTGACTCAAACTTACCCAACAGGCATATTACAATATCAACAAGCATATAACGAGGGTAACGGGGTGATAACTCACATGAGGACGGACCGGGTCATCACATACGGCCAATCCAAAAAAGGCCCAAAGCTGCAGAAGCAGCTGTTTTTTCGCAGATGCGGAGCCGCAAAAGTGGCATGTGTCTCGCAGATGCGGCCTAGCGGCGAAGTTGAGATTTCGCAGAAGCGGGTGCCTTTCCGTAGGTGCAGTAGACGCAGGTGCGGCCCATGACTATATATGCGGAAATCACTGATGCAGTGAGCTTTATTTAGTACATGCTTTATCCATTTTTGCCCATTTTGCGCTTGTTTATTGGGCAATTTTGGAGTTCTTGAGAGAAGACTTTCACCTAGAATCTTGATTCTAAGTTAATACTTGAGTTTTAGGTAGATTAACATACAAAGATTATAAAATATCAAGGAATTAGAGCAAAACCTAGGGTTTTGATAAACTTAGATTTTACCACGGAATTGGCTGTGGAATGAAGTAGAAATTATATATTATTGATCCTTAGGTTATAGAGAACAACATCCTTTGATATATTTAAGAATCCGGGCACGTAGACACGGGGTCAGAAAGAAACTTATGTTTAAGGTTGGGGAATTACTTTAATAATTAAAATGTGGACTATTGAGCTTATATTGATTAGTTCCTACCGCGTTTGATTAGTTTTGGATCGTTCGACTCCAAATTGAGAGGTTCGAGTACATTCTTGGTATTGGAAGCACGATTTGGAGTGAGGTGAGTCTCCTTTTCAATCTTGTAAGAGGGTATTATCTCCATAGGTGAGTTAATTAATAATGTTTTTGCTAATTATGGGGGCTACGTACTCACGAGGTGCTGAGAGTCCGTGCGTAGCTACTAGTATATAAATTTTTCGGGTAGTTTAGGACCCGTATCATGTTATGTGTGCAAATTGCCATATTCTTTCATGTTAATGGGATCACTTTAGACTTGGTAGGAGTTGGAAACAATGTATAAAAACTCATGTACTCACTTGATAACTAGTATGAATTTATTTGGCTATGATTGTGCCTTATGTGTCCTCTTGGTGATGATTATTATTTGTGGACCAGACTGATCACCTCGGTAGAAATAGATGCATCTATGGCTCACGCCATTCGATACTCTAGCAGTGTATATTTCTTTGTATGTTGGATCGGGCCGTATGACCTCGGCATAATATGTGCATGTTTTCTATATGAATTCATATTCATGACTAGTCTCATTAAATGCCATGAAATGTAAATAGCCAATTATGAAACTATCTGGGGAATGACTTATCACTTCATACTATAAATTGCTCTCTCTCTCTCTCTCTCTCTCTCTCTCTCTCTCTATATATATATATATATATATATATATATATATATATATATATATATATATATATATATATATATATATATATATATATATATTCGTAGTAAAATGCGTCTTATATTATTGACCCTAGTAAGTTTCAAGTCGACCTCTCGTATCTATTTCTTCGAGATTAGATATGATATTTATTAGGTACATATTATTTATGTACTCATACTATGCCTCTGTACTTAATTGTACAGGATATGAGGCAAGTACATCTGGTTATTAGTCTGGTGCACATGCTTGATTTTAGTCCAAAATTCCACGGTAAGCTGTTCTTTTCCTATACCAACCAGCAATGTGATTGAGTCTTTTTTGTATTTTGTTGTCTATTCGAGTTCTGACAATAGGGTAGATTATTCTTTTGTATATTCTACTAGATGCCCCTGTACTTGTGACACTGGGTCTTGGTACACACATTAGTAGACTATTATTTTCGAATTTGTATAACTATTTCGGTCGATACAAATTATTTCTTATTTTAAATTTAAATTAGAGTTTTTGTTAATTGTTTTGAAAAAATAAAAATAGAACTTATTAATAGTTCCTCGTTGGTTTGCCTGACAACAGTGTTGGGCGCCATCGCATTCTGAAGTGAAATTGGGTTATGACAACATGGTATCAGAGAACTAGGTTCACGTAGGTCTCATAAGTCATGGGGCAAAGTAGAGTCATGCAGAATGGTACAAAGACATCTGTATTTATCTTCGAGAGGCTATAGGGTGTTAGAAAATTACTCTTTCTTCAATCCCTATCGTGCAAGGTTAGTGTACTAAATTTCTCTTTTCTATTCTCTCACATATGATGAGGACATACATGAACAATGTTCCAGACCGGGGAGGAGCTGCTTCCCCCTTTGCTAGAGGCAGTGGTAGAGGCAGGAGGAAGACACCGACCCGAGGTAGGGAACGAGGGCGTCCCATAGTTGTTCCAGTAGCACTACCAGTGGATCTCGTCGGAGATCCTATCATTGCGAAGCAAGGAGAGGTGCTTGTAACTGAGCCTACCCCGTCATATTTAATGACAGCACCAGGCTTCCAGGAGGTCACTGGCTGTATGTTGCAGTTCATGGACACCATGACTCAGTCTATTTTATTTCTAGTGGATCCAGCTACATTACAGGTAGGAGAGGGAGCATAAACCCCTACTTCTCAAGTTTTTGGACATGCAGCAGTAGTGTATTAGAATCTGGGTGTACTATCCGTAGATAGGCTCAGCTGGTTGTTGTAGTGGTGCCTGAGCCTTGACCAGTTACGAATGGAGATCCATAGTAGTTACTAGATAGATGGACCAGGCTACACCCTCGTATCTTCGGGGGGAGCATTGTGAGGACGCCTAGGACTTCATCAATAGGTGCAGGGATAGAATGCACAATATAAGGATATTGGAGTCGCATGGGGTTGACTTCACTACTTTCCAGCTGAAGGCCAGGGCCCGTAGATTGTAATAGCGGTATGTTCTTAGTAGGCCAGCAGGTTCTCCTCCTATCACTTGGGGTGAGTTCACACAATTATTTTTGGACATGTATATCCTACCCTCCGAGAAGGAAGAGCTACGATATCAGTTTGAGAAGATTGATCAGGGTCAGATATCGGTGACTGACTTTGAGGCAAGATTTTTTGAGTTATACCACCATGATTTGATGATAGTTCCTACTGATGCGGAGAGGGTGCAGAGGTTCATTGCAGGATTGCATTCTAGCATTAGGGCCAACATGGCCCGAGAAGTGGAGATAGGGACTCCTTATAAGTTAGTGGTAGAGATTGCTCGGAGGATCGAGGTCTACCATCTAAGAGGTAGGGAGCAAATGCAATAGGACACGAGTGGTAGATTCGTCGGAGAGTTCAGAGGTGTCCCGACTAAGGGTAAAGGTCAATTTGGAGGGGTTAGCCCAGCAGACCCCCATATTCAGCACCACCACTTGCTCGGGGTGCTCCAGTGCACCCCTATTTCAGCATTATGTCAGAGAGTTCTTATCGCACGCCAGCTATTTAGGATTCCTCTAGTGGGTACTTAGTTCCCATAGTTCTTATGGTTCTTATTTTAGTGCTATGCCGGAGGATTCATACAATCTACCCTTTATTTAGGCTTCTTCTAGTGGGTCTACAGGCCATTAGGGTCAGCTATGGGGATAGCAGTCTGCCTCTCCGCGAGGTTGTTTTGAGTTCGGAGACCTTGGTCATATGAGGAGGTACATCCCCAAGCTTCGGGGCGAGGTAATATAGAAGGGTCAGCAGCCTATGATTCCAGCACCGGTTACCCAACCTCCTAGAGGCGGGGGATAGAATGGTAGAGGCCCGTCTAGGGGTGGAGGCTGGACAGGGAGAGGTCAGCCCGCTACTGCATAGTAATGTGGAGGCCAGCCAACCGATGCTCTAGCCAGATTATATGCTCTTCCATCCAGACCATATGCATTAGCCTTAGATGTTGTTATCACATGTTTCATCATCATCCGTGGAAAAGATGTAGCGCCTCAAAATTTTAATAATATTTGTATTCTTGATTGAGTATTTTTATAACAAGAAAATATTTTACTTTGCACTTCCTAAACGTGAAATTGACAATATATAAAAATTTCTTACTTCAGGTTGTGTTAAAATTGACAAACAAGCTCCATGGTGTTACTATGTGTAACACTTAATATTATTTTGATGAATTGTTATTAAATATATTATATGCTTAAGTTTTAGGGTTTCCAACCTTTTGTATATCTAAATATATTCATAATTTTGGAAGCCACATTTTTCATACTTATCCAAAGTTTAGATATAACTTTGGAAGACTTGCCTTTCCACATCTTTCTCTCTTGTTTCATTCTTGCAAGATAAAGAAAAAAAAATGACCTACCCTATCTCCTTCTTAGCCTCTAAAATATTAATAAAACCACCATAAATTTCAACCAAATCAACTAGCAAATTTTTTTTTTGTGGTGAAGATCTAGTTGCTTCTCTCTTTTATGGTAAGTTTCTAAACTCATTTTTTCACTAAACATATATTAGTTTTTTCTATATATTATTTGAACAGAGCTCCGATTTAAGAGATCTAGCATTTTCTGGAAAGGTATTTCATAGATCTATAATTCTTATGAAGAAACATAAATCTAGTTTTGGTTGTATTTATCCGAAAAGGGATCAGAAAGTACAGGGCAGGTGCTACCCATATATTCAGTTGTAGATATACTCTATGTACTACTGTTAGTAATTTTAGCATAACATTATTTACAAAATATATATGGGGGTGATTCAAGATATTATGAAACTCTAAGACATAGATCTACAACTTTTATGAAGACTATAAGTTTAGATCTTCAAAACGGAGCCACAATGCGTAACAGTGATATTGTCCAGAATTTCTGTTTCAAATATTTTTGGGTAATTTTCACCAATATCATATTTTGTTTGACATGTTAAATCACTAAAATTATTTAGATATTTGATTATGTATTTAAGGTATATAAACCCTTAAAAAAAAGGAAAAGTGTTGAGAAAGTGGACGGATTTGGTTTGTTTATAGCGTAGACGATTCGAACGTCCCCAAGTTGTGATTGGACTGTTTTGTGGTAAAATACCAAGGTTTGTGTATAAACTTTGTACTATTTTTGCTTGCTGGAATATTTTAAAATAATGTAATATTTAATTTCATTATCTTCAATTTATATTGTTTTGTATTCGTATTATATCAGGTATTGTAAGATATTTTCTAAATCGCCCATTTGTACGGATTGTTTGACCATTTTGCATTCTTGTTGGGACTATGTCCTTCTTGTGGCTGTGACTTTTTCACTCCTCTTGGTATGCCTCTTGATTTAGATCTTTTTCCATCTTGAATTTGGATTTTAGTTTGTCTCAAATTATGTAACGACCCGGCCGGTCGTTTTTGAAATTTATGCCCCGATCCCCAATTAATTACTTTCCCTAAGTTCATTTATGCTAATTTGGTTTGCCGGGATGTTCGGTACTAGAATTTGGAGTATTTTGGGACACTTAGTCCCTAAATAAGAGCTTAATAGTTGAAAAATGGCCCGTATTCGGAACAGAAATTTGATGGTTCCGTTAGCTCCGTTAGGTGATTTTCGGGCATGGGAGTGTGTCCGGAATGTATTTTGGAGGTCCATAGCTCATTTAGGCTTGAAATGCCGAAGTTTAAAAATTTTGAAAATACGGTTGATAGGTGAGATTTTGATCCGGCGGTCGGAGTGGAATTCCGACAATTTCAGTAGCTTCATTAGGTGATTTTGGATATGTCTGCAAATTTTCAGGTCATTCGGCATTATTTGGTCGGGTTTTTGATAGAATGTAGGTTTCAAAAGTTTTAGTTAAAACTTAGGCTTGAATCTGCCATGATTTGATGATTCTTGTGTTTAATGATATGTTTTTATGATTGAAACAAGTTCATATCGTAATTTAGAGTAGGTTGGTGGTTTTGGTTGAGGTCCCGAGGGCCTCGGGGGTGTTTCCAGGGGTCAAACGGACCATTTTGAGTTGATGAATAGGTCAGATTTCAGCTGTTGATGTTGCAGACTTTTTGTTCTCTGCGATCGCATCCTCACTCATGCGACCGCGTAGTGTAATTCTAAAGGTGGAATTTTTCCTTCAATATGACCGCATAGTTCCTTCCTGCGATCGCATAGTTGATATTTTTCCTTCTCCGCGATCGCAGTGCCCTTGTTGCGATCGCATAGCCTTGTTATCTTACCTTACGCGATCGCAGGCCTCCCATTGCGATCGTATAGAGCATTTTTGTAGGCCTTCAAAACTTCTTCTACGCGATCGCATAGACCAATTTCAGGCCCCAAAATATTTCTTCTTCGTGATCGCATCTCACTTCATGCGATCGCAGTGTACAAAGGACCTCGGCAAATTATATCTTTTCAAAAATGAGGGTTCTACCATTTTTACAAAAACTCAAGCTAGGGAGCTCAGTTTTGGGAGATGTTTTGAGGGTTTTACAAAGCTAATTGTTGGGTAACATTTTCTTACTCCCTTATGATTATTATTCACTAATCTAAATTTGAATTCTTCCTTTAATTTCGAATTTTGGGTGTAATTTGGGGTAAGTTTCTTAGAACAAACTTTGATGATTTGAAGGGGCAAACGAACTCCGATTTTGATATATTTTATATGGTTAGACTCGTCAGAGCATGAGGGTTCTGAAAACGTAACAATATTTCAATTCCGAGCCGATAGATGGAGGGGTTTGTTTTGTCATTTTACCCATTTTTGCGCCATAGCTTTAATTTTAACAGTGTAATTAGTTACTTGCGATGTTAATTACACTATGTAATTGGTTTGAATAGATTTGGGCCACTCGGAGTTCGATACTCGTGGCAAGGGCATTATTTCTTAGCGGTTTTGTACCGAGATTGAGGTAACTGGCTTTTCTAACCTTGTGTGGGGGATCTTCTCCCCTGGGATATGTTATGTGTTGATTTAAATGCCTTGTACGCAAGGTGATAGGCGTGTAGTTGCGCAAATTATTGAAAAACCCACTTTACTTGAATTGCTCAATCAGTGTTATCTTTGTTATTTGATTGGTTTAATTGCAAGATTTATCCTGTGTTAGCTAGGGAAGCATGATTAGATAGGATTAACTGTCTAAATGCCTACTTGTCTTAATTGATTTTCCTGAAACGTGTTGAGACTGGATTTAATTGTTAACCATAGTAGTGTATTTCATTTTTTTTGCGTATTCTCTTATTTGATTGTGTTTGTATTATGTGGACAGCGGGTTCGACTCTTGGAGATCCGGTGCTCTTGATATAAGGACTGCGGGTTCAATTCCCGGAGATCCTGTGATACTGAGATAAAGGATTGCGGGTTCAATTCCTGGAGATCTTGTGACATGATATAAAGGACTTCAAGTTCAATTCCCAGAGATCCTGTGACACTAATATCAAGGACTGCGGGTTCAATTCCTGGAGATTCTGTGATACTAATACAAAGAAGTGTGGGTTCAATTCCTGAAGATCCTATGCTACTGAGTTAAATGGATTGCGATTTCAATTCCTGGAGATCCTGTGCTATTGATTTTGTACTTGCTGTGTTGATTTCTTTATTATCTTAATCGTATATGACTTGTAGCTTCTATCTTATTTGCTGTTATTTCAGTTTTACTCTTATTTACACTGTTCGATATATTATTATTATAATTCTCGGAAGTGCCCTGACCATCCTCGTCACTACTCCATCGAGGTTAGGCTTGGCACTTACTGAGTACCGCCGTGGTGTACTCATGATACTCTTCTGCACACTTTTTGTTGTGCAGATCCAGGTCCATCTGATCAGGTACACTATCGGTGATCGAGGTTATACTCAGGAGACTCGAGGTATGAAACTGCTGCGTCCGCAGATCCGGAGAGTCTTCTTCCGTTGTTTCCTAGTGGCACTAGATATTCCTTTTTGTTTTCGGTTGTACAGATATTCTTAGTGGATAGAGCCACAGTTACTATCTTAACCTGTGTTTTCTTGTGAGTTTCTGGGTCTTGGTGATTATATATTATGATATTTTTGGTAAAGTGTATGTTCCGAGCGGCACCTATTATATTTTCTATGTCATTCCGCTGTTATTTTTCTTGTTGTTCATAAAAGCTGTATATTTTGCATTGTGTATGGCTTACCTAATCGTGAAGACTGGGTGCCGTCATGACATATTCACGATTGGTGAACTAGGGTCATGACAAGTTGGTACCAGAGCTCTAGGTTCATAGGAGTCACGGGACACATGCCGGTTATTTAGATTCACGCTGATCGATACGGAGACGTCCGTATTTATCTACGAGGGGCTATGTAACTTTTTTGGAAACTCTTAATTTCTTTTGAATTCCTTGTCATGCGATATTTTGACACCAAATCTAAACTTCTGTCTTCTATTCTCTCACAGATGGTGAGGACACGTGCTACTCATGAGGATCAGGCACCCGCGCCCCTACTGCCGTTGCTAGAGGCCGGGCCCGTGGTAGAGGTCGAGGACGCGCCCGAGGTGTAGCCATAACACCCACGTGCACCGGTGGATCATGTTGGAGCGCAAGAACCTGGTACCCCTACTACAGCTACTACGTATCCATCACTCCAGGAGACTCTAGCTAAGTTTATGAACATGTACACTACTCTAGCTCAGGTGGGGTTGCTTCCTCTCGCTGCAGCCACATCCCAGGCCGGGAGAGTGGCCCGGACTCCCACGGCCTGCACTCCTGAGCAGCAAGTGCTCGTGGAGTAGGTTCTAGAGATTATTCTTATACCTCATGCCGCACCAGTACAGCCCGGAGGTGGGTCAGCTGCCTGTGAGGACGAGCAGCGCAGGTTGGAGAGGTTCAAGAAGTATGATCCCCAGTGTTCAGTGGTTTAGCTTCAGATGATGCCTTGGGATTTCTGGAGGAGTGTCATCGCATCCTCCGTACTTTGGGTATAGTGGAGACCAGTGGGGTTTCTTTTACTGCTTTTCATCTTCAACGGGCCACTTATGATTGGTAGCGCACATGTGAGTTGGATAGTCCAGCTGAGTCTGCCTCACTGACTTGGACACAGTTTTCTGATATATTTTTAAGGGAGTTTGTTCCCCAGAGCCTTAGGGATGCTTGGCGTGCGGAGTTTGAGCGATTACGCCACGACTCTATGACAATATCTGAGTATTCCATCGGTTACATCCGGTTAGTCAAACATGCACCGGCCTTGGTCGCCACGATCTGGGAGAGAGTGCAGAGGTTTATTGAGGGTCTTATCCCGCCTATCTGGTCTAGCATGGCTAGAGAGCTATAGACGAATGTGCCCTATCAGCAGGTGGTGAGTATTGCCAGACGGATTGAGGGTATGCCCGCTAGGGAGCGAGGAGAGAGGGAGGCCAAGAGGTCTTGTGAGTCGGGTCATTTCTCCGGTGCCCATACAACAGCAGTTGGTCGATATGGTAAGGGTTATTCCGGTCGTCCAGTTTATTCAGCATTGCTAGCAGCTGGTGGTACTCCAGCTTCTCCAGCACCTCAGGAGCCTTAATATGCTCCCCGAGTTTCCAGTAAGCTTCCTACGAGGGGTACCTCCAAGGGTCAGTCCAGCGGGAGAGGGGCCATTCAGGCATAGCCACCGCGTCCTCCTAGGGCTTGTTATGAGTGCGAGTATACTCGCCATCTGGTTAGGGAGTACCCCAGTCATGGGAGGGGAGCGCCTTCTCAGACTTCAAAACCTCAACATGGTCCACAAGGTCAGTAGGCCATCGTGCCAGCTCCAGCTGCTACCCCACCTGCCCAGCCAGCCAGGGGTGGGGATCAGGGTGATAGAGGCCTCCCTCAAGCAAGGGGCCGGGCCAGATTTTATGCTATTCCTGGTCGTGCTTGGTTAGTCACATAGAGGCATCGGTTCTATTCGATCCTGGTTCTACCTTTTCATATGTGTTCTCTTATTTTGCTTCACATCTGGGTGAGCCTCGGGATTCTTTGAGTTTCCCCATTTATGTCTTTATTCCAGTGGGTGATTCTTTGGTTGTGGATCGTATGTATCGGTCGTGTTTGGTCACTATTTGTGGTTTTGAGACCAGAGCTGATTTTTTATTGCTAGGTATAGTTGATTTCGATATTATTCTGGGCATAGACTGGTTGTCGCCCCATCATGCTATTCTTTATTGTCACGCCAAGACCCTGATGTTAGCTATGTCAGGCATTCCACGTATTGAGTGGAGTGGTACTCTAGATCACACCCCCAGCCATTTATTTTTTTTCTCAAAGCTCAACGTATGGTTGAGAAGGCGTGTGCTGCTTATCTATCTTATGTGAGGGACGTCAGTGTTGACACCCCTTCTATTGATTCAGTCCCAGTGGTACATGATTTCTCTGATGTGTTTCCAACTGATCTCTTGGGCATGCCGCCCGATAGAGATATCGGTTTTGGTATTGATTTATTGCCGGGCACTCAACCCATTTCTATTCCCCCGTATCACATGGCTCCTCCTAAGTTGAAGGAGTTGAAGGATTAGTTACATGAGTTGTTGGGTAAGGGTTTCATTCGACCTAGTGTTTTGCCTTAAGGTGCTCCTGTTTTGTTTGTGAAGAAGAAGGACGGTTCTATGCATATGTGCATTGACTATAGCTAGTTGAACAAAGTTACAGTGAAGAACTGGTATCCTTTGCCACGTATTGATGACTTATTTGATCAGCTACAGGGTGCTAGGGTATTCTCCAAGATTGATTTGTGCTCCGGTTATCATTAGCTGAAGATTTCAGAGCCAGATATCCCGAAGACTGCCTTCAGGACTCGGTATGGTCATTACGAGTTCCTCGTTATGTCTTTC
Organism: Nicotiana noctiflora; assembly: GCA_032618575.1. Classification (NCBI taxonomy): domain Eukaryota; kingdom Viridiplantae; phylum Streptophyta; class Magnoliopsida; order Solanales; family Solanaceae; genus Nicotiana; species Nicotiana noctiflora. The sequence continues at coordinate 188,364 of JASVEL010005433.1, read as the reverse complement.
GGGCTGACTAATGCCTCAGCAGCTTTGATGCACAGTGTATTCAGGCCATATCTTGACTCGTCCGTGATTGTTTTCATTGATGATATTTTGGTATATTCCCGGAGTCGGGAAGAGCATGAGCAGCACTTGAGGATAGTGCTTCAGACTCTTAGGGAGAAGCAATTATATGCAAAGTTCTCTAAATGTGAGTTTTGGCTGAGTTTAGCGGAATTTCTAGGCCACATGGTGTTGAGCGAGGGTATTCGAGTGGATCCAAGGAAGGCGGAGGCCGTGCAGGGATGGCCCAGGCCCTCGTTAGCTACTGAGATTGGTAGTTTTCTTGGTTTGGCGGGCTATTACCGTCTCTTTGTGGAGGGGTTCTCTTCGATACCAGCACCTATGACCAGATTGACCCAAAAGGGTGCCTCTTTTTAGTGGACAGAGTTGTGTGAGGCGAGCTTCCAAAAGCTCAAGACAGCTTTGATTTTGGACCCTATCTTGATGTTTCCTACCGGTTCGGGGTCCTATACAATTTATTGTGATGCCTCACGGGTTGGACTCGGAGCAGTATTGATGCAGGACGGTAGGGTGATTGCCTACGTATCCCGATAGTTGAAGGTGCATGAAAAGAACTACCATGTCCACGATTTTGAGCTAGCTACCATTGTTCATGCCTTGAAGATTTGGCATCATTATTTGTATGGGGTTCCTTGTGAGACTTACACTAATCATCGGAGTTCGCAGCACTTGCTTAAGCAGAAGGACCTGAACATGCGTCAGAGGAGATGCTTAGAGTTGTTAAAGCACTATAATATTACTATTCTTTATCACGCGGGAAAGGCCAATGTGGTTGCCGATGCCTTGTGTCGCCGGGCGGAGAGTTTGGGGAGTTTGGCATATCTACCAGCCTCAGAGAGACCTATGGCGATGGATGTTCAGGCCTTGGCCAAACAGTTTGTTAGATTAGATCTTTTAGAGCCCAGCCGGCTTCTAGCCTGCATAGTTTCTCGGTCTTCTCTATTTTGACCGCATCAGAGAGCGGCAGTTTGATGACCCTCATTTACTTGTTCTTTAGTATAGAGTTAGGCAAGGTGATACTCGAGATGTTACCATCAGGGATGATGGAGTGATGAGGATGCAGCGACGTATTTGTGTGCCCAATGTGGATGATCTTTGAGAGTTGATTCTAGCTGAGGCCCGTAGCTCACGGTATTCCATCCATCCGGGTTCCACGAAGATGTATCAGGACTTGAGGAAGCACTATTGGTGGAGGCAGATGAAGAAGGATATAATTGACTATGTTGTTGGTGGCTCAACTTCCAGCAGATGAAGTATGAGCAACAGTGTACGGGTGGATTGCTACAACAGATTGATATCCCAGAGTGGAAGTGGGAGCGCATCACCATGGACTTCGTATCTAGACTTCCACGGACTGTGAGGAAGTTTGATTCTATTTGGGTCATTGTGGATCGGCTGACCAAGTCCACCCATTTCATACCTGTGTGCACTACTTACTCATCGGAGCGGTTGGCGGAGATCTATATCAGGAGATAGTCCGGTTGCATGGTATTTTAGTTTCCATCATTTTAGACAGAGGTACTCAGTTTACTTCACGGTTCTGGAGAGTCGTGCAGCACGAGTTAGGTACTCGGGTGGAGCTGAGCATAGCATTTACCCCCCAGACAGATGGACAGTCTGAGCGCACTGTTTAGATTTTGGAGGATATTCTCCGTGTGTACGTGATTGAGTTTTGAGGTTCATGGGATCACTTCTTGCCACTCGCGGAGTTTGCTTATTACAACAGCTATCATTCCAGCATTCAGATGGCGTCGTATGAGGCCCTATATGGTAGGAGGTGCAGGTCCCTGGTGGGTTGGTTCGAGCCGGGCGAGGCCAGGTTATTAGGTACAGAGATGTTCCAGGATGCGATGTACAAGGTCAAGGTGATTCAGGATAGACTCCATGCAGCCCAGTCCAGATAGAAGAGTTATGCGGATCAAGAAGGTTCGCGATGTGGCATTTATGGTTGGCGAGCAGGTTTTACTTCAGGTCTCGCCCATGAAGGGCGTCATGAGATTTAGGAAGAAAGGAAAGCTGAGTTCGAGATTTATTGAGCCTTTTGAGATTTTGAGGCGAGTTGGGGAGGTTGCTTATGAGCTGGCCTTACCTCCGAGCTTAGCTAGAGTCCATCCGGTATTTCATGATTCCATGCTCCGGAGATACCATTGTGACCCATCGCACGTGTTGGATTTCAGTCCCGTCCAGCTGGACAAGGATCTATCTTATGTTGAGGAGCTAGTGGCCATTTTGGACATACAAATCAGGAAGTTGAGGTCAAAGAACATCGCTTCGGTGAAGGTCTAGTGGCGGGGTAAGCCGGCCGAGGGGGCCACTTGGGAGACCGAGCAGGATATGCACAGCCAATACCCTCATCTCTTCACTACTTCAGGTATGTTTTCTATGCTCGTTCGAGGACGAAGGGATGTTTAAGTGTGGGAAGATGTAACGACCCGACCGGTCGTTTTTGAAATTTATGCCCCGATCCCCAATTAACTGCTTTCCCCAAAGTTCATTTCTGCTATTTTGGCTTGCTGGGATGTTCGGTTCTGGAATTTGGAGTGTTTTGGGACACTTAGTCCCTAAATGAGAGCTTAATAGTTGAAAAATGGCCCGTATTCAGAACTGTGTTAAGATGACCTCGGAACATAAATTTGATGGTTCCGTTAGCTCTATTAAGTGATTTCGGGGTTGGGAGCGTGTACGGAATGTATTTTGGAGGTCCGTAGCTCATTTAGGCTTGAAAATTTTAAAATACGGTTGATAGGTGAGATTCTTATCCGGGGGTCAGAATGGAATTCCGATAGTTTCAGTAGCTTCGTTAGGTGATTTTGGATATGTCTGTAAATTTTCAGATCATTCGGCATCATTTGGTCGGGATTTTGAAAGAATGTAGGTTTCAGAAGTTTTGCTTAAAACTTAGGCTTGAATCCGCCGTGATTTGATGATTCTTGTGTTTAATGATATGTTTTTATGATTGGAACAAGTTCGTATCATGATTTGGAGTAGGTTGGTGGTTTTGGTTGAGGTCCTGGGGTCCTCGGGGTTTTTTCCAGGGGTCAAACGGACCAGTTTGAGTTGATGAACATGTCAGATTTCAGCTGTTGATGTTGCAGACTTTTTTTTTCTCTGCGATCGCATCCTCACTCATGCGATCACGTAGTGTAATTCTTAAGGTGGCCTTTTTCCTTCAATGCGATCGCATAGTTTCTTCCTGCGATCGTATAGTTGATGTTTTTCTTTCTCCGCGATTGTAGTGTCCTTGTTGCGATCGCACAACCTTGTTATCTTACCTTACGCGATCGCATGCCTCCCATTGCGATCATATAGAGCATTTTTTCAAGCCTTCAAAACTTCTTCTACGCGATCACATAGCTGTTCATGCGATCGCATAGACTAATTTCAGGCCCCAAAATATTTCTTCTTCGCGATCGCATCTCACTTCATGCGATCGCAGTGAACAAAAGACCTGGCATCTTTTCAAAAACGGGGGTTCTACCATTTTTACAAAAACTCAAGCTAGGGAGCTCGGTTTTGGGAGATTTTTGAGGGTTTTTAGAGGTAATTGTTGGGTAACAATTTCTTACTCCCTTATGATTATTATTCACTAATCTAAACTCGAATTCTTCCTTTAATTTCGGATTTTGGGTGTAATGTGGGGTAAGTTTCTTAGAACAAACTTTGATGATTTGAAGGGGAAAACGAACTTCGATTTCGGTAAACATTATATGGTTAGACTCGTGAGAGTACGAAGGTTCTGAAAATGTAAAAATATTTCGATTCCGAGCCGATGGATAGAGGGGTATTTTGGTCATTTTACCCATTTTCGCGCCGTACCTTTAATTTGAACAATATAATTAGTTACTTGCGATGCTATTTACACTATGTAATTGGATTGACTAGATTTGGGCCACACAGATTTGGATACTCGTGGCAAGGGCAATATTTCTTAGCGGTTTTGTACCGAGATTGAGGTAAGTGGCTTGTCTAATCTTGTGTGAAGGATCTTCTCCCCTAGGATATACAATGTGTTGATTTAAATGCCTTGTATGCGAGGTGACGGGCATGTACTTGCACTAATTGTTGAAAAACCCACTTTACTTGAATCTCTCAATCAGTGTTATCTCTGTTATTTGATTGGTTTAATTGCAAGATTTATCCTGTGTCACCTAGGGAAGCATGATTAGATAGGATTAACGGACTAAATGCCTGCGTTTCTTAATTGATATCCTGGAACATGTTGAGACTAGATTTAATTGTTAACCATAGCAGTGTATTTTATTTCTCTCTACGTATTTTTTTATTTGATTGTGTTTGTGTTCTGTGGACTGCGGGTTCGATTCCCGGAGATCCGATGCTCCTGATATAAGGACTACGGGTTCAATTCCGAAAGATCCTGTGATACTGAGATAAAGGACTACGGGTTCAATTCCCAGAGATCCTGTGATACTGATATAATGGACTGTAGGTTCAATTCCCGGAGATCCTATGATACTGATATAAAGGACTGCGGGTTTAATTTCCAGAGATCCTGTGATATTGATACAAAGGACTGCGGGTTCAATTCCCGGAGATCCTGTGCTACTGAGTTAAATGGACTGCGGGTTCAATTCCCGGAGATCCTGTGCTATTGATTCTGTACTTGTTGTGTTGATTTTTTTATTAGCTTTATCGTAGATGACTTGTAGCTTCTATCTTATTTGCTATTATTTTGGTTTTACTCATGTTTACACTACTCGATATATTATTATTATTATCATCATCATTATTATTATTATTATTATTATTATTATTATTATTATTATTATTATTATTATTATTATTATTATTATTATTATTATTATTATTATTATTATTATTATTATTATTATTATTATTATTTTTGGTAGAGCCCTGACCTTCCTCGTCACTACTTGATCGAGGTTAGGCTTGGCACTTACTGAGTACCGCCGTGGTATACTCATGCTACTCTTCTGCACACTTTTGTTGTGCAGATCCAGGTCCATCTGATCAGGCACACTACCGGTGATCGAGGTTATTTTCATGAGACTCGAGATATGAATCTGCTGCGTCCGCAGATCAGGAGAGTCTTCTTCCGTTCTTTCCTACTGGCACTAGATATTCCTTTTTGTTTTCGGTTGTATAGATACTCTTGGTGGACAGAGCCACAATTTTTACTATCTTAGCATGTGTTTGCCCGCGAGTTTACGGGTCTTGGTGGTTATATATTCTGATATTTTGGTAAAGTGTATGTGCTGAGCGGCACCTATTTTATTTTCTATGTCATTCCGCTGTTATTTTTCTTTTTGTTCGTAAAAGCTCTAAATTCCGCATTGTGTTAGGCTTACCTAGTCGCGAAGACTGGGTGCCGTCATGAAAGGTTCACGATTGGTGAACTAGGGTCGTGACAAATTATGAAACTTATCCGTGTTAAGTGCGAACTAGGAAGCCATTTTTAATATGGTTCTTGATTCTCTTGACTATTATTTTTTGACCCTACTTGATTTGGGGCTTCGGTCCATCTTGACATCTGATTATGCTTAGTATGATGACATGACATACATATTGGGCGAAATATTGATATTTGGTAAACGCTCTTGGATTGATAGTATACTCTTTCTCGACTCTTGAACATTGTTATTGATATTTGGAAACACTTCAAAGTTTGATATTTTATATGTTTGATATATTTGTTCACTTACTTTAAATTATGATAACTAAGACAGAAAAGTGGAATTAGAGAATTTAATGACTCTAAGCCCAAAGTTTATACACCACTAAGCTTTATGCTTAGCAATAGATGTTTTGAATCTAGGTAATGTACATGATGAAATCTGAAGACGACCATTATGAAGTAGTCTTTTGGGAGCACTTATGAAGATCCCATTTGCATATGCACCTTGTTTTTGCATAATTTTGGGACATCTACATGATAGACCCAGATTTAGATGCTCAAGTGGAATTTGGAGCATTCCAAAAACTTGGGGATCCAACTACAAAAAGATAGGTAGCCTGAAATATGCCATATTTATATATGTTATTTGGAGTTTTATTGGATTTTAAGACAAAAATCTTGTAACTTGAATTGGGTAACTTGTTTTGTTATTTTAGGGCGTGTTAATAATTCAAGTCTTGTAATATGCTGAATTTACACTTTGTATTATAAATATGTACGAAGGAGAAAGCTAGTTTCCTTTTTATAAAGTTTATGTATAATACAAACTTGCAGTGATCTTGAATGAAAGTATTAATTTGTTAGGAATTTGCAATAATCTGTTGATTGTTCAAGAAGTGTCATATAACCTTATGTTTTATTTTGATTGTATTTTATTTAAAATAAAATTATGAAGTGTATTTTCAAAAAAAAAAATATTGCACTTTGAATCTTTTCTCATGGGCCTATTTACGCTACTATATTATTCTGGATATTCTTAACTAATATCTTTTTAATATTTTATAAGTAGTAAATTAAATTTGTTTCCTAAGTAGTACCCTCCCAAAGAGGTTGCTACAAGAGATGCTTCGGTATTATTTGATCCAGGGTCCACCTATTCATATGTATCGTCTCTGCTTACTCATTATCTGGTTATTGTTTCTAAGCCTTTAGGCACTCCTGTTCATGTTTCCACTCATATGGGCAATTCTTTGATTGTGGATCGGATCTACCGGTCCTGTGTGATCATATTATGTGATTCTGAGACTAGAGCGGACCTCTTATTTCTTGATATGATTGACTTTAAGGTAATCCCATGCATGGATTTGTTATCCCCGTACCACGCCATCCTAGATTGCCATGCCAAGACTGTTACATTGGCAATGCAAGGATTTCCTGGATTAGAGTGGAGGGGTTCCACAATTGATACATTTAGCCGAATTATTTTATTTCTGAAGGCTCGACATATGGTCGAGAAGGGGTGTTTAGCTTATCTAGCTTATGTTCGGGATGCCACCGTTAGAGTCTTGGATGATGAATTCAGTTCAGTTGTTCGGGAGTTTGCCGATGTGTTTCCTTATGATCTTCTTGGCATACCACTAGATTGCGATATTGATTTTTGTATTGACTTGGCTCCAGGTACCTACACTATATCTATTCCATCATACCGTATGGCTCCGAAAGAGTAGAAAGAGTCAAAAGCAGTAGCTTGAGGAGTTGTTGGCAAAGGGGTTTATTAGACCTAGTGTGTCACCTTGGCGTGCACTAGTGTTGCTTGTGAAGAAGAATAAGGATGGCACCATGCGGATGTGCATTGACTACCATTAGTTGAACAAGGATACCATCAAGAATAAGTACCTGTTGCCATACATTGATGCTTTGTTAGAACAGTTGCAGGGTGCTAGGGTGTTCTATAAGATTGACTTGAGATCAGAGTACCCTCAGTTGAGGATTCGGGACTCAAATGTTTCGAAGACTACCTTCCATACTAGAATGGTCATTATGAGTTTCTGGTGATGTTCTTTGGCTTGACCAATGCCCCATCGGCTTTCATAGACTCGATGAACATGGTGTTTAGACCTTATATTGATTCCTTTATTATCGTCTTTATATATGAATTATTGATATACTCACGTAGCCTACGGGAGCACGAGCAACATTTGAGAGTTGTGCTTCAGACCTTGTAAGAGCAGAAGGTACATGCTAAGTTCTCCAAGTTTGAGTTTTGGCTAGAGTTAGTGGCATTCTTGGGGCATATTGTGTCTGTAAAGGGCATTAAGGTAGATCTCAAGAAGATTGAGGCAGTTCAAAGTTGGCCATGTCCTACCTCGGTGATAGAGATCAGAAGTTTCCTTAGTTTAGAAGGTTACTACAGGTGACTCGTACATGGCTTTTCATCTGTTCCATCACCTCTGTCCAGATTGCCCAGAAGGGTGCTACTTTCTGTTGGTCTGATGATTGTGAGGTGAGCTTCTAGAAGCTCAAGACAACGTTGACTACAACACCAGTTCTTGTCTTTCCTTCCAATTCATGGATGTATACGATATATTGTAATGCTTCACATATTGACATATGTTGTGTAGGATAGGCGAGTTATTGCATATGCCTCCCATCAGCTGAAGATTCATGAGAAGAATTACCCTGTGCACTATCTAGAGTTGGCGGCGATTGTTCATGATCTTAAGATATGGAGGAATTATCTATATGGGGTGTCATGTAAGGTTTACACTAATCATTGTAGCTTACAACATTTATCAAGCAGAGGGACCTCAATTTGAGACAACAGAGATGGCTTGAGTTACTGAAGGATTATGATATCACCATTCTTTATCATTCGAGCAAGGAAAATATGGTCACTAATGAATTGAGTAGGAAAGCATAGAGTATGGGTAGCTTGGCATCCATTCCAGCAGATGAGGACATTCAGTCCTTGGCTAACAAACATGTGAGGTTGGATATTTCAGAGCCCAGTCGAGTCCTTGCGTGGTTGTTGCCCAATTTATTGGGTAGATCAAGGCTGGTAGTTCGATGATCTGCATTTGGTAGTTCTTAGAGAGACGATGCTACAGGGTAGTGCAAGGAGGTTTCTATTGGCGAGGATGGTATCCTGTGACTCCAGGGATGCCTATGTGTTCCTAATATTGATGTCTGAGGGAGAGGATTCTAGCAGAGGCACATAGTTCGTGGTATTCTATTCACCTAGGTGCTATAAAGATGTATTGTGACCAGAGACATTATTGGTTGTGACGGATAAAGAAGTACATAGTAGAGTATGTGGCTAAGTGTTTGAATTGCTAGCAGGTTAAGTATGAGCACCAGAGGCCAGGTGGCCTACTTCAGCAGATGCCCATTCCTGAATGGAAATGGGAGCGCATCAGTGTGGATTTTGTAATGTGATTTCCCCAAACCTTACAGAAGTTTGATGCATTGTGGGTCATGGTTGATAGGTTAACCAAGTTGGCATACTTTATTCCAATTGTGACTATTTACACACCAGAGAGGTTGGCTTTGATTTACATTCGGGGAGATAGTCTGGTTGCACGGTGTGCCTATTTCCATTATATAAGATAGAGACCCTCAGTTCAATTCCCATTTTCAGGGACCTGTTGAGAGTGAGTCGGGGAGCCGTATGGATCTCAATACATCATTCCACCCTCAGACTGACAGACAGTCGGAACGGACAGTTCAAATTCTGTAGGACATGTGTAGGGCATGTGTGATTGACTTTGGAAGATATAGGGATTAGTTCCTTCCTTTGGCCGAGTTTGCTTACAATAAAAGTTATCAGTCCAGTATCGAGATGGCCCTATTCAAGGCTTTATACGGTCGTCGATGTCATACTCCTATCGGCTGGTTTGAGACCGAACATGCTAAGTTGTATGGTACAGATCTGGCGAAAGATGCCTTGGAGAAGGTGAAGTTGATTGATAAATGGCTTCGCACATTACAGTCCAGACAGAAGAGTTACGCAGATCAACAGGTGCGTGATTTATCATTCATGGTCGGCGTAAGGTTCTCTTCAAAGTCTCGCCGTGAAGGGTGTCATGAGATTTAGGAAGAAGGGCAAGTTGAGCCCAAGATTTATTGGCCCATTTTAGGTGTTGAAGCGAGTTGGAGAGGTGGCATAGCAGCTTGCTTTACCTCCCAGCTTATCGGTAGTCCACCTAGTTTTTCATGTGTCTATGTTTCAGAGGTATCACGCCGACTGGTCCCATGTGCTAGACTTCAGCACTATTCAGCTAGACGAGAGATTGAGCTACAGAGAGGAGCCAGTTGCCACTATTGATAGGCATGAGCGCCAGTTGAGGTCCAAGAGGGTTTTTGTAGTAAAGATCCAGTAGAGGGGCCAACCGATCACAGAGGCAACTTAGGAGTTCGAGGAGGACATGCAGAGCAGATATCCACACTTATTCGACACTTCAAGTATGAATCTAAATATGTTCAAGGATAAATATTTGTTTAAGAACCTAACTAATTGTTTTGCTTTTTAGAACCTCGTTCCCCTAAATGAGACCTCCCGCACTTGCTTTAATTAATTTACGACATGTGGGGATAGTTGGTTTGGAATTTGAAAGAGTGTGGGTTGAAATAGGCACACTTGTTTCGTTGAGATTTTTGTAAAAAGCAAATTTTGACTTTGGTCAATATTTTTAACAAACGGATCGGGACTCGTATTTTGACGGTCCCGAAGGGTCCGTAGTAAAATATGGAATTTGGACGTATTCCCGGAATCGAATTTAAAAATACCTAGCTCGAGTAATGAATTTTTGTTAGAAATTATTAAGATAGAAATTCTAAGAATTTAATGAAATCGAATAATGCTTGATCATGTTGGTATCGGGCTCGTGTGTTGGTTTCAGAGCTTGGTACATGTCATGTATCATTCAAGACTTATCCGCAAAATTGGTGTTAATCCGAGTAGTTTAAGTTTTTTGGCACGTTAGAAGTGAATTGAAGAACTTGAAGTTCATATGTTTGATTCAATTGGTTTTAGGGGGTGATTCTTAAATTTAGCATTGTTTCAGGTATGTAGAGGGTTCGAACGAGTCTATTTTATGATTTCTAACTTGTCGGTATATTCGGGCGGGGCCGAGGGTCCCAGAGAGTCAATCGGGCGCACCTATATATCATAACTGCACCTGCGGTTGGTCAGCCGCAAGTGCGACCGACGAAGCGCTCTACCTCTTGCAGATGTGGCCAAGCAAGGCCAGGCCCAAAGCCATAGAAGCGGTTGTTTTTTTCGCAGAAGCGGAGCTGCAAAATCGTCTCGTATCTCGTAGATGTGGCCAAGTTGAGATTCCGCATAAGCGGGCACCTTTCCGCATATGCTGTGGGCGCAGGTGCGGCCCTGGAGCGCAAAAGCAAAAAATACTGAAATAGTGAGCTTCATTTAATAGGGGCTCCGACCATTTTTGCCCATTTTGCACTCGTTTATTTGGTGATTTTGGAGCTCTTGGGAGAAGACTTTAACCTAGGATCTTGAGGCAAGTCCATCCCCCTTATTTCTAAGTTAATACTTGAGTTTTGGGTAGATTGACGCACAAAGATAAGGAAGAATCAAGAGATTAGATCAAAACCTAGGATTTTGATAAAACTTAGACTTTACCACGGAGTTGGTTATGGAATGAAGTAGAAATCATACATTATTGATCCTTAGGTTATAGGGAACAACTTCCTTCGAAAAGTTTCGAATCCACGCACGTGGACCCAAGATAAAATATTAGCAAACTTATGTTTAAGGTTGTGGAATTATTTAGTAATTAAAATGTGAACTGTTGTGCTTATATTGACTAGTTCCTACCTCGGTTAATTAGCTTTGGATAGTTCGATTCCAAAATTGAGGGGTTTGAGCACGTTCTTGGTATTGGAAGCACGTTTTGAAGCGATGTGAGTCTCCTTTAAAACCTTGTAAGAGGTAATTGTCCCCGTAGGTGAGTTAATTAATCACGTTTTTGCTCATTGTGAAGGCTACGTATGCACGAGGTGACGAGAGTCCGTGCGTAGCTACTATATATAAATTTTTTGGGTAGTTTAGGACCCGTATTATGCTATGTTTGTAAATGCCTATATTCTTTCATGTTAATAAGATATTTTGGAACTTGTTAAGAGTTGGAAAAAATATATAAAAATGCATGTACTCACTTGATAACTCGTATGAACTTATTTGATTGTGATTGTTCCTTATGTGCCCGGTAGATAATAATTATTATTTGTGGATCGGGCTGATCACCTCAATAAAAATTGATGCATCTATTGTTCGTGCCATTCGACCTTCTGGTAGTGCACATTTCTTTTTCTATTGGACCGGATCGTACGATCTCGATATAATGTGCGCATGTTTCTATGTGAGTTTATATTCATGACTAGTCTCATTAAATTCCCTGAATGTAACTAGCTAATTATGAAACCATCTAGGGAATGACATATCGCTTCATACACACACACATATATAGTAAAACACTTCTTATATTGGCACACATATTAGTAGATTATTCTTTTGGGATTTGTATAACTATTTTGGTCGATACAAATTAATTCTCGTTTTATATTTAAATTTGTGTTAACTGTTTTGGAAAAATAAAACTAGAACTTATTAATAATTTAGTGTTGTCTTGCCTTTTGTTTGCCATCACAACCTGATGTGAAATTGGATCGTGACACTTATCTGTTGTTATTGTCTTATTATTGAAACAATCTTTCAATATTTGACCAGAAAAGTTTTCGCAACGTGCTTGTTAAAGTGGGATAAATTATCTTATTTCTTCAAATTGGAAAGAAAGATCTTTTGCATTTACGGTCTAAAACTAAAACTTGAAACTCACGAGAATGGGATGTTAATTGTTAGAATCGTTCGAATGACTACTGTGCCACTAGTTATTTGTTCTAGAAAAAAAATTAACGCACATTCTATTATTGCATTTAAAACATCCCAATCAACAAAATGGAAAACAAAATGAAAGTGGTCCCGCTCGATGGATACATCATAGAAAAGTTGGTATCAACGGTTACCTTTCAAGATTCAAGTGTGAATTGAATCATCTCAAAATATTGTACATGAATGACGGCTAATAGGTGAGTCCAATAATCACAAAATCTGTTGCTCCTTGATAATAGGTGAATTGAACTATGATTAAGTCTTAAAGAACCACTTTCTTATAGAGTTTTTATCGTAAAAGTGATAACAAAATATTCTTATTAGTGCTTTTCTAATTTTGCAGGTTACATACAGTAGAAAAAGGCTATGGAGTAGTTTTGGATCATTCATGGAGGAAAAAGAGGCCAATCGCACAAAAGTCGCCAAATGAACCATGTGAGATGCACAAATATGAGCTGGTGTCACGATCACGGCGTAATCACAGTCGGACCGCAGTGAGAGCTATTTTGAGATTAAGAGAGGTCATTTGGCCGCGGTCCTAGCGTGACCGCGGTAGGACCGCGACATGCGATGAAAAGCTGAGGGACTAAAGTACAAATTCCGAAATTCTTAGCCCAAAACCCAATTTAAATACTAGAACTCGCCCAAGAGAGGCATATAATATTTTAGAAAGTACTTTGGCAAGAAAAACAAGTGTGAGAGATCACCCAAAACATAATTACTCTTATTCTTCTTTATTTTTCTTGCAATGTTATGGTTATGAATCTTTTAATATTTTATTCTACCATTTTCATGAGTAGCTAAAAACCTTTATATAAGATTTTGGTGGAACCCGTTGGGAATAACTTGGTTATTTTATCAATATAATTGGATTTGCTGTTAATCACTAAATGTTCATCTTATGTTTTGATTGTGGATTAGTTGAAAGGCCCCTCAATTATCCGTTCCAATTTAGTATGTATCTTCTTGAGAGAGAGTGCGTATTTAGGTGATTGTATGAACAACATCACTTCCGGAGTATAGACAATAATCATAACCGAGGGTTTAGGTGTTGTATTAGAGATAATAAAACCCCGAGTGCATTCTAAGTGAACCGTATTGTGAGATTAGCTAGCGTAACTTGAGAAAATGTGTCTAGTACATTATTATAATTAATTTAGAAATAATTATGATAGATGGAGAATTCATGATTGTTCGAGATAACTAAATCATAGTTATAAGACATATACAACCAAATAAATTACCAGCGGGGAAACCATTAGCTTAGACTTTCTTTCTATTTTTTACACATCAAGTTTAGTTAATTTTCAGTTGTTAATTACTTAGTCTTTAGGGTTTGAAAATCAACTATTGTGAATCAAAAAGTTTGAGAAAACAGATTGTGTGAATTTAGTGAATCTGACAGTTGGAATTGATAGGTTAATTCTCTGTGGTTCGACTCTGGGCGATAATACTCAGATTATATTTGCAACGCCCGCGTAGTCTTTTGTGAGACTCAGTTGAGCGTGATCAAATTTTGGCATCATTGTTGGGGTATTAACGGTGTTATTAATTACAATTAAAAGAAATACAAAAATTTCAAGTGTAATTTGTTTTCTCTATACCAATCTTTACATATAAATTCTAACGGCTGAAATCTTGTGGAAAGCAGGTGTATGCCTAGAAATTCTTTGAGGATTGGAGGACTAATAGATGGACTCTGAAACCCCGAGAAAATATTTATGGCATTGAACGGTACCAACAAAAGACTTCAACAAACTCAACCAACACACTAACTCGAATTTGACATGGGTGACGTGAACAACGCCAACGGAAACAACATGAATGAGAAAGTTGATTTAGAAGTTAGAGGAGTGGTACCTCTTGTGACAGAGGCTGAACTTTATGAGTGGGTGCAGCCTACAACTGACAATGTGGCCACTGCCATAGTTGTGCCTGCAATTCAAGCGGAGACATTTCAGATCACCAAAAACATGCTGCATCTTCTGCAAAATAAAAGACTGTTCTCCGGGTCAAGCATTGAAGACCCACAATAACACTTGAAAAATTTTCTATCAATTTCCATGATCCAAAGGCAGCCTAATATAACTCCCGAAGCTATCAAGTTCCCCATATTCCCATTCTCAGTAATAGGGGCAGCTAAGACTTGGTTTAATTCGCTCCCGATCAACTCTATTACCACTTGGGAGGAATTAGTCAAGCAGTTCTTGAATAAGTTCTATCTGCCTAACAAGACTGCACATCAAATTGATGAGATATTGTAGTACAAGCAGCATGCCACTGAGTCCTTGCAAGAAACTTGGGAGAGATTTAAAAGGATGCTTGTGAAGTGTCCTCATCATGGCAATCCAGACCAGATGCCTGGCCAGAGATTCTACATGGGTCTAACTGACAATGTGAAAGCAAATGTGGATGCTTCAGGTGGAGGTGTGTTCTTAAGCAAAACATTCATCAAATGAAAAATTTTCCTAGCTAAGATGTCACAAAATGTGGTGTGGATGACTAGAGGTGCAACACTGGCACCCATAGTGCATTCTATTCCATGGATCCCAATAATTCGCAGGAAGAGAACATGGCCACACTGCTAACAAAGATGAGCTTACTAACAAAGAAGATTGATGAGATGGGTACAAAACAAGTACACATTGTTGATACGATGAATGTAGGACTATGTACACCGTGTATTAATCAGTACTATATGTGTTCGTGGAGCGGAGAATTTGATAATCAAGGGGTCCAGGAAGATATGAACTATGTCAACAACTATGGGGACTAGAGACAAGGAGCACAATAGTGGAGACCACAGCAAAATCAGCAGTACATGCCTAATATACAGCAGCCCGGGAGTGTGCACCCTCAAAACCAATTAGTGCCAGTGCCTTATCAAAAACCATAGGGTTATCCATAGTAGAATCAGCAGCAATTGGTTTACCAACCACCCCTTTAGAAGCAAGACAACCACATGGTGGGGATCAAGGGTATGCTTCAACAACTTATTGGGCAAATAATAAAGTGCAGGAAAAATTGGCAGTACATGATTAAGACATAATGAATATTGAAATGCAGCTGGGCTAGTTGTCCATGGCATTGAACAACCATCCTCCGGGAACTTTACCGGAAGACACAAACTAAATCTCAAGGAGTAAAATCCGAATAAGCTGATGGCAGTCAATCTAAGGAATGGCAGAGATTTATATAGAGAGCAAGAAATTATACAGGCCAGCAAGAACACTACACCAGCTACTCCAGTTCAATTAGAGGAATAACAACTAGTGAAACTCACTGAAGTAGTAGTTGAGAAGACTCTGGAGGAAAAAGGCAAAGAAAATGAGACCGAGCAAGTTCTGGAATAGGTGGAACCTCTTGTGCCAGAAACTCCTAACAAGGAGAAGCCAACAAGCAATGTACAAAAGGTGATCCCTGCACCCTTCTCTCAGAGACTGGTCAAGCAAAAGAAGGCAGACCAATACAAAAAGTTTATAGAGATGCCGCGTCAAATCCAATTGAATATTCCATTGATAGATGCCTTGAGGGAGATGCCCGGTTATGACAAGATGATGAAAGATTTAATGTTAAGAAAGTTTGATTTTCAGGATCTATCCACCGTAACTCTGACACAGACCTGCAACGCAGTGGTGGCAAAATCGATGGCCCAAAAAATGTCCGATCCAGGTAGCTTTACTATTCCATGCACGATTGGGAGTTAAGCCTTTGCAAAGGCATTATGTGATTTGGGAGCCAACATAAATTTGATGCCGTTGGCAGTATACACCAAATTGTGCATTGGCCAAGCCAGGCCAACTTCTATACTGCTTCAGTTGGACGATCGCACTGTAAAAATGCCAACTGGTATTCTAGATGATGTGCTGGTGCAAGTGGGGAAGTTCGTGTTCCCTGCAGACATTGTGATTCTAGATTGTCAGGTGGATGTACAGATACCCCTTATTTTGGGGAGACCATTTTTAGCCACTGGGAGAGCACTGATAGACTGTGAGACTGGGGAACTTAAAATGAGATTAAACAATGAAGAGGTTGTATTCAATGTTCAACAATCAT
Source organism: Nicotiana noctiflora (assembly GCA_032618575.1). NCBI lineage: Eukaryota > Viridiplantae > Streptophyta > Magnoliopsida > Solanales > Solanaceae > Nicotiana > Nicotiana noctiflora. The sequence continues at coordinate 171,964 of JASVEL010005433.1, read as the reverse complement.
GAGGAGACCTAGCAAATACGCAAATTGCTCTCTAGTGGAAACAGTGGATGTAATTCTACAAGAGGATGATAAGACCCTAACTGTGCGGGATACATTAGAGGCATGCCTAACAAATTTAGAAGAAATGGGTGAAGAGGGGTTAGCTGAATGGGTAATGGTATTGGAAGGTCGAGGGTTTTGGTCAAGGGAACCTCAGTTCGAGTCCCTTGAGCTGGAGAAAAGGGTCACTCCTCCAGCCAAGCCATCAATAGAGGAACCGCCCAAGCTGGAGCTGAAGCCACTCCCAGATCACCTCAGGTATGCATTCTTAGGCCCTGATGTGACCTTACCTATTATTATATCATCCGGTTTGCTAGATGTGGAGGTAGAGCAACTTTTGCAAGTACTGAAGGATAACAAGATTGCAATTGGTTGGACCATGGCAGACATAAAGGGTATTAACTCAGCCTTCTATATGCATAAGATTCTACTAGAAGAAGGGCACAGACCTTCCAGGGAACATCAGCAAAGTCTGAAACCAAATATGAAAGAAGTTGTAAAGAAAGAGTCGATCAAATGGTTATATGCGAGAATTATTTTCCCCATCTCTAATAGTAATTGGGTTAGTCCTGTCAAGTGTGTACCGAAAAAATGGGGGATAACTATTGTGAAAAATGACAACAATGAGTTGATCTCAACTCACATAGTCACATGGTGGCGAATCTACATGGATTATCAGAAATTAAACACCGCCACCCGCAAGGATCACTTTCCCCTGCCCTTCATTTACCAATTATTGGAGAGGCTGGATGGAAGATCGTACTTTTATTTCTAGATAGATATCCGGGGTAAAATCATATATCAATAGCCCCCAAAGATAAAGAGAAACCATCCTTCACCTGTCCATATGGCATCTTTGCCTTTCGGAGAATGCCCTTTGGGCTTTGTAATTCACCTTCGACTTTTCAACGGTGCATGCTAGCTATCTTTACAGACATGGTAGAGGACATTATGGAAGTCTTTATGGATGATTTCTCCATGGTGGGAGATTCATTCGAAGACTGTCTTCATAACTTAAGCAGGGTGCTCAAAAGATGTGTGGAGACAAAATTGGTGCTAAACTGAGAGAAACGCCATTTTATGGTACAAGAAGGAATAGTCCCAAGACACCGAGTGTCTAGAAAAGATATTGAAGTCGAACATGCTAAGGTTGATATGATTGAGAAGTTACCACCGCCCACTTCAGTCGAGGTGGCGAGAAGTTTCCTTGGTCACACTGGGTGCTACCGGCTTTTCATAAAAGACTTTTCCAAAATTGCTATCCCATTATGCAAACTCTTTGAAAAGGATCAACCCTTTATGTTTTCTGACAATTGCAGGTTGGCATTGAGGAACTGAAGAAGAAGTTGGTAACTGCACCCATTATAGTTGCGCCCGACTGACAGCAACCATTTGAGCTCATGTATGATGCAAGAGACCACGAGCAGTCTTAGGGCAGAGAAACGATAAGCTGATGTACCCGATTTACTATGCAAGCGGAACGCTAGCGGCGCACATCTCAACTACACTGTGAAAGAGAAGGAGATGTAGGAAGTCATGTTTTCTTTTGACAAATTCTGAGCATATCTTATTTGTTCCAAGGTAATTGTGTATAATGACCATGCAGCTTTCAGGTACCTCATTGAGAAAAAAGAATCTAAGTCGCGCCTAATTCTTTGGGTGCTGCTACTGCAAGAATTCTACCACATAATTCGTGACCGTAAGGGCACTGAAAATCAAGTTGCTGATCATCTATCACGACTTGAAGGAGCTGAAAAATCAGTCGAGGTCAAAGAGATTTTGGAGACCTTTCCAGATGAGCAACTACTCATAGCCAGTCTTGAGGATGCGCCATGGTATGAAAATTTTACAAACTACCTGGCCTGCAGTATTGTTCTGTATGACCTTTCACCTATCCAGAAGAAAACTTTCCTTCGTGATTGCCGCATGTATATTGGGATGAACCTCATTTATTTCAAATATGTGTTGCTAACATTTTCTGGAGGTGTGTCCCCGAGATAGAACAATCTTCAATTTTGCAGGCTTGTCACGCTTCATCATATGGAGGACATTTTGGAGGGGTCAGAACAACTGCGAAAGTACTGGAGGCCGGATTCTTTTGGCCAACTATGTTTAGAGATGCACACCACTAGGTAAATGGCTGTAATGAATGCTAGAGGATGAGAAACATTTCCCATCACCATGAGATGCCAATGAAACCGATTCAAAAAGTAGAGGTGTTTTATGTTTGGGGGATTGACTTCATGGGTCTCTTTGTCAGCTCATTCGGCAATAAGTACATACTTTTGGTGGTGGATTATATGTCTAAATGGGTGGAAGCTGCAGCCTTGCCCACTAATAATGCATGAGTGATGGTCGGATTTCTGAAGAAGTACATATTTACCTGGTTTGAGATACCAAGAGCGATCATCCGTGACGGAGGCACTCACTTCTACAATAGGGCCTTCGAGAAATTACTTGCTAAGTATGATGTGCACCATAAGGTGGCTACTCCTTACCATCTGCAGACCAGTGGGCAAGTTGAAATGTACAACAGGGAGATTAAGAGTGTAGTAACAAAGATTGTGAATGCAACCAAAATTGATTGGGCAAAAAAGCTGGATGACGCACTCTAGACCTATAGAACTGCGTTCAAGTTGGTGTTTAGGAAAGCCTGTCACGTACCTATGGAGCTAGAATATCGTGCTTGGTGGGCATTGAAACAATTGAACATGGATCGTGAAGCAGCCGAATAAAATTGACTTACGAAGTTGCATAAACTAGAAGAGTTTCAGTATCAAGCCTTTGAAAGAATGAGGTTTTACAAGAAACGGATGAAGAAAATGCACGACAAGCACATCGCGGACAAAAACTTTAAACCCAGTGACATGGTACTCTTGTATAATTCACGGTTGAGATTTTTTCCGGGTAAGTTGAAATCCCGATAGTCTGGGTCATTCAGAGTGGTGCAAATGTTTGCAAGTGGAGCTGTTGAGATTTAATCAGAAGACGGGATGAACAAATTCTCTGTCAATGGACAAAGGCTGAAACATTACCTTGGAATAGCTTCAGAAAAAGGGGATACAATGGTGACCAATTTTAAAGAACCCCAATATGAGAACGAGGAGTTAGAACTCAACTACTTGCGTCGTGCCACGAAGTTAAATCAGGCGATGCATGGGAGGCAACCCACGAATTTGTTGTAAGTGTAGTGTACAACTTCATAAAAAAAGTATTAGGTAAATTCCCCGACCGCGGTCCCAGCGTAACCGCGGCCGAACCGCGGTCAAACAACCCCTCTGAAGTTTCCCACCGCGGTCCCAGCGTAACTATGGTTGGACCCCAGTAAAAAACCCCCTCTAAACCTTGTTGACCACGGTCCAAGCGTAACCGCGGTAGGACGGCGGTATTATACCCTCTATGAACTTTGTCTGTAGGACCGCAGTAGCCCAACGGCGGGACCAGGCCAGGTCAGTTACGATATTTTTTTTTTAAATTTTTTCTTTTTTCTTTTTATTTTCCCCCTTTCTTAATTACCCAACCCCCTATATTCCCCACTCAAAAACACACGAAAATCGTCCCCTATTCTCTTCTTCCCTCTTTTCCTTCATCTTCTTCCTCACAACAAAAAAAAAAAGAAATCCTAACCCCCAATCTCCCCCAATTTCTTCTTCTTCAACTCACTCCTTTCATCTCCAAAGTAAGATTTCTTATCTTTTATTCTCTTTTATTAAAATAGCAAGTGTAAATTAGTCTTACTACGCTTAGATTGTGTTGTAATGTAAAAATTATATCTTTTTTTTTGTTTTTCTCTATTATATGCTTCGTTTGGCCATGATTGATGATTGGGTTTCGTTGCGCTTAACTTGTGGGGGGGATTTGTAGTATGTTTGGAGGCATAACAACAATATTTAGGGTGAAGTTTGGTGGTTGGGCCTATGTGGCCAAAAATTTGGGGGTGTGTTGTAGATTTTGGAGCTCTTTGTGCTCATCTTAATTGGTTGTGGTGGTGGTTGTTGGCATATTTCACTGGTGAAGGGTTGTGTGGGGTATTATTGGAGATATTAACAAATTAATCGTGGTGTGAGGTAGTAGTAAGGGTTGGCCACCTGGGGCAACTTAGTATTTGGCTGTTCTGGCATTGTTTGGCTGATGATAACTATGTCATGCCATCAGGTGGCGAAGTCTGAGTAACCATTCGAATGGCCCATTTTAGGATGTTTTTAATAGTTGCCATGATTTGTTTGCAGGTACTATGGCATGAAAGAGGCAAAGAGGTTCGTCAAGTACTTCCCATGGGCCAACATATGATAAAGCTAGGTTCCAGTCTCAGGTGATAGAGGAGGCACTTCATGCGATGGCCACAAAAACCTTTGTCCCTGAGATTGCTGTGGATAGAGCAACCCCCCATATGGAAAGCCCTGATATGTATGAGGAGATTCAACGAAGGGAGTTGGAATTCTTGTTTGATGAGCCCGAAACGGCAAATTTTATGCTAGTCCGAGAGTTCTACGTGAATTGCCCGAAATATTTGTGCCGAGAGGTAATTGTGCATGGAAAGGTGGTGGAAGCCTCAATTCATAAGATTCACCAGGTTTTGCAGTTTCCCGAATTCAGAGGTGATATTGATCATTACCATGACGCCCATGGGGTCTCTTGGGAAACCATGATTGAAGAAATTTACGCAGATGGTCAACCAACCTTGATACAGGAAAACATCACCCTCCACTCCAAGTCCTTCACACACGAGGCCAAGTGTTTGTTCACCAGCATTTGCAGCCGGTTCTTGCCCACAAGAAACACGATCAATGTAAACCACCTACGGGCTCTACTGGTATGGTTCTTTGTCACCAAGCGAGACTTTGATACGGTGTAACTTATTGGTGATGAAATGATCCTCCGATCCTTGCTACAGTCTAAGGGGTTTTACTTCCACTCATTGGTGACAAGATTATGCCAGCTTAAAGGTGTCCCCACTAGTCCTACTGATGGCACATTGCCCGCAAAGACACCATTCAGGACTTCTAGGATCTCGGTGGGCAGAGATGCACCTACGACCATTGGGATTGATGATGAGGAGGATGCCCCAACACCAATGGCATCCTCCAGGAGATCTTATGACGGAGCTAAACCCTCTTGGCCTCCCCAGAATGGGGCATGACTCTCTGGATCACAGTCCACCCAGCCTATGTTACGTTCTATGGAGGAAGAGCTAGAGGACCTTCGATCCTCGGTAGATGGCCTGCATATGCGGATGGATGCTATGTCTCGGTGAAAGACCAATCTGAGAACTGCATGATGGCCTGGTTTTGTGCTTTGGGAAGAGCTTGTCATGTGGACCCCAACATAGTCTCCACTCCGACTGCGACTGATAGTCAGGGAAGTCTTCGTACCCTACAGCTAATTATTTATGTTATGACATGGGGACATGCCATTATTTTAAGTGTGGGGTGGGAGACCTACTGTTGTGTTGTGTTGCAATGTATATATATATTGAGCATGTTGTAGTATGTAGCCGTGTTGTTGTATTATCTTATTAGTAACTGACATATCCCAACGATGGACACTTGTCGACGGGTCTCTTGAGGGTCAAAGTTAGATATAAAAAATAATAAAAAAACAAAAAAAACAAAAGGGGTAAAGGACTGTTCTCGAGGATAGATCACTTGGACAGTACTCTTGAGGGAAGTAGTCCATTTAGATTTTTTTTATTTTTTTTCTCTTTTTAGATAGAGTAGTAATTCCCTCTTGGTTTACCTTTTGACCATGGTTCTTTTCCAAGTGCTTTTCTTTAACCGGGTTAGGTTGATTTTTTCTTTAATATTCTTAGGACTCCGAGGACTCTCTTAGACTAGGATGGGTAAGGGCAGGAATGCAACCTTTGATGTATACACCTGCTATTAATTAAACGAACTTGAGAGTGCAATGTCTAGGCTCGTTTGTAGACTCGTAAATTATGCCTTAATTATGCACACCTTGTCTTCCTTGAACGCTCATGTGAGTGTGCTGACGAACTAATTCAGAATGAGTGACTTGCCAAGTGTGTGTGGGAAATTACCTGTATTCTGTGCTTGCATGCGATACCTAGAACTTGTTCGGTGTGTTTGCACAACAAAATAGAAGTTTTTTGGTCTTAAAGATGATTGAGGCATTTTATGTGTAGCCAGTCCAATTACAAATCCACCTGTACGTATTGCCATAGTTAAATCCTTTGAGCTTAAGCCTGATTCTTTGGTAACCTTGTAATAACCTACATGCATGTGTTGAATAGCATGTCTGTTTGACCCTTTGCCTCCTGGAAGCACTTGAATTGTTAAAGATCATGTAAAAGTCAAAGTGTGGGGTGATAGGGGAGTAAAAAAAGGAAAACCAGGAAAATACTTGAAGGGTGCAATGGTAAATAAAACAGTGAATATAGAAGAAGGACCTTGTAAATAGGTGGCCCTAAAAAGCCAATTGAACCTAGAAAAATAGGGGTAGCTTATGAAACAAGTGTGGAAGAATGACCGGGATGAACATGAAAAATGGAATAAAGGAAAAACGTATTAAAAGTTATTAGGGAGGTTAGTCACTATATCCAAATATATCCTACCCGTCCCTTAGCCTACATTACAACTAAATAAATACCTCTTGATCTTAGACTAAAACAACTCGATTAGTAGAGTATTACACTAAGGGCAAACTTATGATGTATCTGTGTGGCATATGAATATTCTTTGCTGAGAGTGAGTGAATTCTTTCTATCTAAAGTTATATGTGCTTGATTATATATGTGTGGAACTTCTCTCAATTTATTGATGTGAGGGCATGTGACTCAGGAAGAAAAATCAAGTTTTCACCTCTGTTACAGTAACTAGAGTGAGCATGTGTGTGTCATGGCAATAGAGTCCACATCTGAGTAATGGCAGTTGCACTACTTAAGTTGTTCTTTCATAATGGCGGGTGTGACATAAAACTAGATAATGCATCGAGCGATTAGGCCTAGAAGTGTGGTTCAACTTGCTCGAAGAGGAGCAAAGCTTTTAGTGTGGGCTCTTGATAAAAGGTGAATTGAACTATGATTAAGCCTTAGAAGAACCACTTTCTTGTAGAGTTTTTATGGTAAAAATGATAAAAAAATGCTATTATTAGTGCTTTTCATGTTTTTCAAGTTACATACAGTAGTAGAAGGCTATGGAGTAGTTTTGGATCAATTATGGAGAAAAAAGAGGCTACTCGCACAAAAGTCGCCAAATGAACCATGTGAAATGCACAAACAGGAGTTAGAGGTGAACTGTCGTGTCCCGGCGTAACCACGGTCGGACCACATCAAGAAGCTATTTTAAGATTCAGAGAGGTCATTTGGTGGCGGTCCTAGCCTGACCGCGGTAGGACCATGACAAGCGATGAAAAGCTGAGGGACTAAAGTGCAAATTCTAAAATTCTTAGCCCAAACCCCTATTTAAACACTAAATCTCGCCCAAGGGAGGTATGTAATGTTTTAGAGAGTACTTTGGAAAGAAAAATAAGTGTGAGAGATCACCCAAACATCATTACTCTTATTCTTCTTTATTTTTATTGCAATTTTATGATTATGAATCTTTTAATATTTTATTCCACCATTGTCATGAGTAGCTAAAAACCTTGATCTAAGGTTTTGGTGGAACCCGTTGGGAATAACTTGGTTGTTTTATCAATATAATTTGATTTGGTTGTTAATCTCTAATTGTTCATCTGTGTTTTGGTTATGGATTAGTTGAAAGGGCCCTCAACTATCCATTCCTATTTAGTATGTATCTTCTTGAGAGAGAGAGTGCATATTTAGGTAATTGTATGAACAATATCATTCTCGGAGTATAGACGAGAGTCATAACCGAAGGTTTAAGGGTTAGATTAGAGATAACGAAACCCTAGGTACAATCTAAGTGAACCGTATTGGGAGATTAGCTAGTGCAGCTTGAGAAAGTGCGTCTAGTAAGTTATTATAATTACTTGAGAAAGAATTGTGATAGATGGAGAGTTCATGATTGTTAGAGATAACTAAATCATAGTTGTAAGACATATACAACCAAGGAACTTACCAACGGGGGAAACCATTGTCTTAGACTTTCTTTCTATTGTTTACACTTCATGTTTAGTTAATTTTCAGTTATTAATTACTTTCAGTCTTTAGTGTTAGAAAATCAACCATTGTGAATCAAAAAGTTTGGAAAAATAGATTATGTGAATTTAGTGAATCTGACAATAGTAATTGAGAGGTTAATTCTCTGTGGTTTGACTCTGGGCGACAATACTTAAATTATATTTGCAATGCCCGTGTAGTCTTTTGTGAGCCTCAGTTGAGCGTGATCACTCCTATTCCTATTTAATTGGTTTCTCTCAACAATTAGCCACCACTAGTTGCAATCACTAGTCTTCATTGCTCTGGTGAGTTTTAGTATTCTTTTTACTGTTACTTCCTAATTTATTGCATAGAAAAATGCATTTGACTAATCATAATACTAAAGATTAGCTCCTAAAATGCCTAGTAGTCCTTAAGCATTTATTTCATGCCGGAAGCTATTACTAAGAAAGTTCATATGCAATAAAACTTTATATGTACTTAAAATCCTTTTTGAGGGGAGTGCTTTTTTTTTTTTTTGGGGTGTTTGGAGGTGGGGGTCATGGAAGTATGAATGGTTAAAGTATCTAGTCAACAACTCTATCAACTCCTTGCTCTCCTTTCCCTACCGATACTCATAGGAGTATATTTTGTCGGTAAATTCGGCAAACGACATTTTTATAGTAGTTAAGTTATATTGGCTGCTTAATCATTTATCTTGCTACTCTATTTTTTTTCCAAGTAGATGTTTGAAATTTAGTTCTATTCAATTTGTGTGTTCTCATGGTGAAGGCATCCGCCACTGATATGTGAGCTCGTGAGAGAGAATGAGAATTGAATATTCTAGAAGATAGTTGAAGACTTAGTGAAATTATTTTTGTATGTTCAACTAACTCAATCTACAATATTATATACACGAGAGGGACCACATATCTAACTACCAAGTGTAAGTTCAAAACTTCCTCTAACTAATACTAACTGTAAACGGAATAAATGCAAATACAATATAAATTTCAATGTCCCCCCTCCCAAGTTGGAGCTTCCAAGAATAGAATAATGTTTAATCCCTGTAAGAGTCTTGGTCAAAATATTAGCTAGCTGTGCATTGGTAGAGATGTGATGCAGTGTAATCAATCCGTCTTGAATCTCGTCCCTCGCAAAGTTGCAATCTACCTCTATGCACTTAATTCTCTCATGAAAAACTGAATTTCTTGAAATGAGAACAACTATCGAACTATCACAAAACACAGAAATAAGATCATTGGAGACTACTGCTAGTTCCTATATCAACCTCTTCACCTACACTAGCTCTCCTACTACTTTCCTTATTGACATGTACTCTACTTTAGCAAAAGATAGTGATATTGTGATCTATTTCTCGGACTTCCAGCTAATATGGTTGTTACCAAGTAGGACAATGTACCCACTGATTGACTTCTTTGAGTCAGGAAAAGTGCCTAATCTGAATCACAATAAGCTCTTAGCCCAATTGGGATCCTTGGACAGAAAAATTCCCAATGTTGGATCATGATTTAGGTATCTCAAGACATGTAAAGCAGCATTCAGATATGGGTCCCTTGGGGCATGCATAAATTGGCTTAGGTGTTGGACACTATATGTTATGTCAAATCTTCTATTGGATATGAAAGTAGAGTCCCTTCTCTAGTCTTCAACTTGATTGTGGAATTAAGAGGAGATGACACAGTGGTGTAGCCTAAGCAATTATACTCCTTCGACAAGTCACTAGTGAACTTCCTTTGAGTCATCAGGACTCCACCAGACTAATACAGAATCTCTAGACCCAGTAAGTAATGCAATATTCTCAAATCTTTGATCTTTAATTGGTTGTTGTGACGACCCGGCCCGTCGTCACGAGAATTACCACCCCGTTATGTTATAAATACATGTTTTATGATTTTATATCAGTGTTAAAGCCTATCGGGTGAGTTAGGAGTGAATTGGATTGAAAATGAGGCATATAGCCTTTGTGAAGGAAACTTGAATAAGGAAAGTCAACCCGGAGTTGACTATTTGGTTAGAGGGCTCGGAATCGGATTCTGATGATTTGGTTAGTTCCGGGAGGTGATTTGTGACTTAGGGGAGCAATCGGAATTGAATTTGGAGGCCGGTGTAGAAATAGGCTTGAATTGGCTAAGGTTGAATTTTGGCGAAATCCGAACGGTAGGTGAGATTTTGATCCGGGGTCGGAATGGAATTCCGACAATTGCAGTAGCTTCGTTAGGTGATTTTGGATGTGCCTGCAAAATTTCAGGTCATTCGGACGTCGTTTGGTCGGGTTTTTGATCGAATGTGTAATTCGGAATGTTTTAAGGAATTTAGGCTTGAATTTGATGTGAATTATGGGTTTTGGTGTTATTAGACGTGTTTGAGGATTGGAGCAAGTTCAAATAAGGTGTTAAGATGTGTTGGTGTGTTTGGATGAGGTCCCGCGGGGGCCTCGGGGTGTTTTCGGATGGTTAAACGGAAGAAAATTGTGGAAAAATTGCAGGTTGGGATCCTGCTTCGTTGTTTCCGCTCCTGCGGAATTGTGGGCGCGAGGAGCGAGTCCGCGTGAAGCGGACGAGGGCGCAGAGAGCGGCTGGTTACGCGAGAAGCGGAAGTCATTCCGCCGAGAGCGGCATCGCCGGTGCGAGCCAATGATCGCGGAAGCGGACGGGAAGAAAATGGGCATGGTCCGCGGAAGCGGACATTTGACCGCTGGGCGAGTCCGCAGAGGCGGACTATGGTGCGCAGAGGCGGATGTTTCCGCAGAGCGGAAGTTCTTCGCGAGAAGCGGGCCCGCTTAGCGGCCGCTTCGCTCGCGAAGCGGAATTGGCCGGCTAGGCCGGGGAACCGCCGAAGCGACCCTTGGTCGCGGATACGGACGCGTAGGAGCGGAAATTATTCCGCAGAAGCGAAAATCGCGGTAAGTTAAGTGTATCCGAAGTTAGAAAAATTTCAGAACATTTCACACATTTTGGGTCTCGGCTTTAGAGGCGATTTGGGCGATTTTGAAGAGAAATTCAAGGGAAATCATCGGGTAATCAACTATGGACTTAAACTATGATTAGTATTGGTAATATTATGCAATTATATCATGAAAATGGAGGAATTTGGGGTAATTTATGGAGGATTTAGCCCTAGGCTTGAACTTTAGAAAATCAAGGTTTTGAATGGGCAAATGGAGCCCGAATTTGGTAAAATTGATATGCTTAGACTCGTATTGAGATGAGGGTTCCGAATATGTGACTTTCGTGATTTTTCGATAAGCGTACCGAAAGTCGGGTTTTGACAACTTTGGGAATTTGATGTAAATTGAGTTGTATTGATTGGGTGTAGTCCCATTGGCCTAATTTGTTGTATTTCTACTGTATTTGATCAGATTCGACGCGTGCGGAGCTTGATTCTCGTGGCAAGGGCATTGCGGAGTAGTCGTCGCGCCGTATTGAGGTGAGTAATAGATGTGGGTGATGACCGGCGGGTTCGAAACCCCGGTATACCACTTTGTGACGCTGTATAGCGGCGAGACACGCACACTCTTGAGAGTGCGGGGTCGATCATGAACTGGAGACTATATATTAGTCCGACCTGTTGATACCGTATTATTGGCTATTCTCGAGCCGTCGAACCTCCTTCTCGGATGGTTGCATATATATATATATATTGTGATAATGGCCACTCTTGAGCCGTTGAACCCCCTTCTTGGGCGGTTGATTATACATGTGGGCCGTGAGCCAGTTATTGGATCCCGCGAGGATCGTTATCATTGTCTTATCATATAGACATGCTAGTTTACTACTAGTCCGCAACTAGTTTTGTTATTATGCCAATTCCAATCTCTGGAACTTGACATTACTATTTTCCAACTGAAAAATGATAAAAGAGTTTTCAAAAAAAAAAACTATTTTTGAGCCTGCGAGGCTGTATCTGCATATTAGCTGACTAGTAGTGGATCGGGCTGCGCGCCGCAGCGAGATATATGTTGGATCGGACTGCACGTCACAGGAATATCTCTATGAGATGTGCTTGGGCTGTAGGAGCCCCTCCGAGTCTGAACCCCCACAGTGAGCACGGGTACCCAAAATTGGAGTCGGCTACGCGCCGTAGCGGTCATATCATGCATTGCATTGCATTTAGCTACATCTGCTAGCTGTTATGCTATTTATTGGTATTTGTTAGAACAGGTACAATGAAGATTGATTCTATGACAGGGTAGCCGATTATAGCTTTACATAGTGTTTTATTGCGGATTTCTTATCTGCGCAGTCTTACCCTTGTTTATTACCACTGAGTCTGGCAGTACTCATTTTACTCCCTGCACCTTGTGTGCAGATCCAGGTACCTCTCAGCAGTGATCCAGTAGCTGTGCGAGGCGACATCCGTGGGATATACGAGGTAGCTGCAGAGTCCGCAGGACCCGATATTCCTTCCTACTTGTCTTTTGATTTTGTATTGACATTTCTTTCCGCACTTGGTATCTTGTAAACCTTTATACACTTATGTTCTTTAGAGGCTCATGACTCTTGACCCTTCGGTCTATGGGAGTTGCTGTATTATGGGACTTGGTTCCCCGTTTTCGTTATATGTATCAATGTTATTTCGCAAATTAAAATGTTTAAATGGGCTAAAGAGAGATTCTAGCTCCGTTGTTCATATTGATTGGTCAGGATGGCTTAGCAATGTGCTGGGCGCCATCACGACCAGATTTGGGGTCGTGACAAGTTGGTATCAGAGCCTAGGTTTACTAGGCCTCGTGAGTCTTGAGCCGGTTAGTAGAGTCTTGTGGATCGGTACGGGGACGCCTGTACTTATCCTCGGGAGGCCGCGAACCTTTAGGAAAACTTCACTTTTCTTGAACTCCGTCGTGCGATCTTGTTGTTCTGAGAACTGAACTTCTATATTCTATTCTCTCGCGGATGGCGAGAACGCGAGCATCGGGACGAGGTGGACGACCTCCATTGCCACCGTTAGAGGCCGTGGGCGCGGTCGTGCTAGAGTTAGAGGTAGGGCGGGCTGAGGCAGGCCGGCTGACCCGCCCGTTGTACCGGTTCAGAGGAGCGGCCCCCGGTGGTTGATGCTCCGGCGGCCCCAAGTTCGGGGCCGGACTATATCTATTGCTATTCCCCGGTCTTCGGGAGACTCTTGCTCGGATATTATCGGTGTGTTCCGGTTTGGCTCGAGTAGTTTCGGCTACCGCTACCGTAGCGACATCTCAGTCAGGGGGTGGTCAGCGGACCCCTGCAGCTCGCACACCTGACCCGGTTGTTCGGGGACTTCAGACGCCAGAGGCGGTCCCCGCTCAGGTGGTTGCACCGGTTATTCCTCCAGCTGCACCAGCTCCAGCTCCAGAGCATATGGTTCAGGTTATGCCCGAGGACGAGCAGCGTCGTCTTGAGAGGTTTGGTAGACTTCAGCCACCCCATTTCGGTGGCGTTGAGGGCGAGGATGCCCAGGGTTTCTTGGATAAATGTCAGAAGATGCTGCGTACGGCTGGTATTCTTGAGTCCAGCGGAGTTTCATTTACTACATTTCAGTTCACTGGTCCCGCATTTGATTGGTGGGAGGAGTTTGAGAGGCGTAGGCCTGCAAGAGCAGCACCTCTCACATGGCAGCAGTTCTCTACTCTCTTTCTAGAGAAATATGTACCTCGGTCTCGTCGCGAGGAGCTACGTCGCCGGTTCGAGTGGTTGATTCAGGGCGACATGTCTGTGACCCAGTATGAGCTTAGATTCACTCGGTTGGCTAGGCATGCCACATGGATGATCCCCACTGATAGGGAGAGGATCAGGAGGTTCATTGATGGCCTCAACTACTCTATCCGTATTCTTATGACCAGGCGAGCGAGTTCTGTCATCATCGTTTGAGCAGGTTGCTGATATGGCACGCTCCGTTGAGGCGGATCGTCGCCGAGAGAGAGAGGAGCGGGAGGCCAAGAGGCCTCGTGGTTCTGGCAGTTTCAGTGGTGCTCCATCTAGAGGGCATTCCCGGCAGAGCCGAGGTCGCTCATCTAGACCTTCTCATTCAGGCCGCCCAGAGCAGAGCGAAGGTTCTTATGGTCGTGGTCGACAGGGGTTTCAGCAGGGTCAGTCATCGCTTGGTGCCCTCCCAGCCCAGAGTGCAGCACCTACTTCTCCAACACCAGGTGCATGTTATGAGTGTGGTGAGTTTGGCCACATGAGGAGACATTGCCCTCGACTACGTAGGGGCGGGACTCAGCAGAGGGATCAGCCCTCCTCTTCAGCACCATCTCAGTCTAGTAGAGGTGGAGGTCAGTCTTCTCGTGGTCGCCCCAGGAGGCGAGAAGAGATCTGGTGGAGGCCAGGCACGATTCAATGCACTCCCTGATAGGCGTGATGCGGTTGCCTCCGATGCGGTGATTACAGGTATCATTTCTGTCTGTCACAGAGATGCCTCTATTCTATTTGATCCAGGGTCCACATATTCTTACGTGTCCTCTTATTTTGCATATCATTTGGGTGTGACTCGTGGTAGTCTTGATTTACCTGTTCATGTATCCACCCCCGTGGGTGATACGATTGTTGTGGATCATGTCTATAGATCCTGTGTTATATCTATTGGGGGTCTGGAGACCCAGGCAGATTTGTTATTGTTGGGGATGGTGGACTTTGATGTTATATTGGGTATGGACTGGTTGTCTCCGTATCATGCGATATTGGACTGTCATGCTAAGACAGTTACGTTGGCCATTCCTGGTATTTCTCAGATTGAGTGGCGGGGTTCGACCGATTTCGTCCCTAGCCGTGTTATTTCATTCTTAAAAGCTCAGAAGATGGTTGAAAAAGGGTGTTTATCGTACTTAGCTTTTGTGAGAGATGTAGGAGCTGAGTCTCCTAGCATTGATTCTGTACCTGTTGTGAGGGACTTCCCAGATGTATTCCCCTCAGACCTGCCGGGCATGCCGCCAGACAGGGATATTGATTTTGGCATTGACTTGGTGCCGGGCACTCGGCCTATATCCATTCCTCCTTACCGGATGGCACCAGCTAAGTTGAAAGAACTGAAAGAGCAGCTTCAAGAGCTTCTGGATAAGGGTTTCATCCGCCCTAGTGTGTCTCCGTGGGGTGCACCGGTATTATTTGTTAAAAAGAAAGATGGTTCCATGTGAATGTGTATTGATTATAGGTAATTGAACAAAGTGACAGTGAAGAACAAGTACCCCCTACCGCGCATAGACGATTTGTTTGATCAGTTACAGGGTGCGAGGGTGTTTTCTAAGATCGATCTTCGTTCGGGCTATCATCAGCTGAAGATCGGGGACTCGGATATTATGAAGACTGCATTCAGGACCCGATATGGTCACTATGAGTTTCTTGTGATGTCTTTTGGGCTGACCAACGCCCCAGCAGCATTTATGCATCTGATGAACAGTGTGTTCAGGCCTTATTTGGATTCATTTGTGATTGTGTTCATTGATGACATTCTAGTCTACTCCCGTAGCCGGGAGGAGCATGCTCAGCATTTGAGTATTGTGTTGCAGAGATTGAGGGAGGAGAGGCTATATGCTAAATTCTCCAAGTGTGAGTTTTGGCTCGAGTCCGTAGCATTTACGGGACATGTGGTGTCTCATGATGGTATTCGGGGTTGATCGGAAAAAGATAGAGGCGGTGCGAGTTGGCCTAGACCGTCCTCGGCTACGAGAGATCGGGAGTTTTCTTGGCTTGGCGGGATATTATCGTCGGTTTGTTCGGGGATTTTCATCCATTGCTTCTCATTGACTAAATTGACCCGGAAGGGTGCACCATTCGTGTGGTCGGATGAGTGCGAGGAGAGCTTTCGGAAGCTCAAGACAGCTTTGACCACAACTCCAGTGTTAGTATTGCCATGAGCTTCAGGTTCATATACCGTTTATTGTGATGCCTCGAGAGTGGGGATAGGTTGTGTGTTGATGCGGGAAGGTAAGGTAATTGCTTATGCTTCTCGGCAGTTGAAGCCACATGAGAAGAACAATCCTGTTCATGACTTGGAGCTAGCCGCCATTGTTCATGCCTTGCAAATTTGGAGGCACTATTTGTACGGTGTGTCTTGTGAGGTGTATACCGACCATCGTAGTCTCCAGCACTTGTTCAAACAGAAAGACCTTAATTTGAGACAGCGGAGATGGCTTGAGTTGCCGAAGGATTATGACATTACTATATTATATCATCCGGGGAAGGCCAATGTGGTGGCCGATGCTTTGAGCCGGAAGGCGGTCGGTATGGGGAGCTTGGCATATATTCCAGCTGAGGAGAGGCCATTTGCTTATGATGTTCAGGTGCTAGCCAATCGGCTAGTGAGGTTAGATATTTCGGAGCCCAGCAGGGTATTGGCTTGTGTTGTATCTCGGTCATCTCTATATGATCGTATTCGTGAGCACCGGTATGATGATCCACATTTGGCTGTCCTGAGGGACAGAGTTCGGCATGATGATGCTAGAGATGTCACCATTGATAGTGACGGCGTATTGAGGATGCAGGGCCGGATATGTGTGCCCAATATTGATGGCCTTCGTGAGTTGATTCTGGAGGAGGCCCATAGCTCGCGGTATTCTATCCATCCAGGAGCCGCGAAGATGTATCAAGATTTGAAACAACACTATTGGTGGAGAAAGATGAAAATGGACATTGTCGGACATGTAGCACGGTGCCTCAACTGTCAGCAGGTTAAGTACGAGCATCAGAGGCCCGGTGGTGTATTTCAGCGCATTGATATTCCTGAGTGGAAATGGGAGAGGATCACTATGGACTTTGTTACTGGACTCCCTCGGACGGCGAGGAAGTTTGATTCTGTATGGGTGATTGTGGATAGACCGACCAAGTCAGCTCACTTCATTCCAGTTAGTACTACCTACTCATCGGAGCGGTTGGCAGCGATCTTTATTCGAGAGATTGTTCGGTTGCATGGAGTTCCAGTGTCTATCATATCCGACAGGGGTACTCAGTTCACTTCTCAGTTTTGGAGAGCATTTCAGCGAGAGATGGGTACGCGGGTTGAGTTGAGTACAACATTTCACCCCCGGACAGACGGGCAGTCTGAGTGCACTATTCAGATCTTGGAGGATATGTTGCGAGCTTGTGTGATCGATTTTCGTGGTTCATGGGATGAGTTCCTACCACTTGCTGAGTTTGCCTACAACAATAGTTATCAGTCGAGTATTCAGATGGCCCCGTATGAGGCATTGTATGGCAGGCGGTGTAGATCCCCCGTGGGATGGTTTGAGTCTGGTGAGGTTAGATTGATAGGGACTGAGCTAGTCCAGGATGCTCTGGATAGAGCAAAGTTGATCCAGGAGAGGCTTCGTACAACACAGTCTCGTCGGAAGAGTTATGCGGACCGTAGAGTTCGAGAGTTGTCTTTCATGGTTGGTGACAGAGTATTGTTGAAGATTTCACCTATGAAGGGTGTCATGAGGTTTGGAAAGAAAGGAAAGTTGAGTCCCAGGTACATTGGTCCTTTTGAGATACTTAGGAGAGTTGGAGAGGTGGCATATGAGTTGGCCTCGCCGCCCAGATTATTCAGCGTCCATCCAGTTTTCCATGTGTCTATGCTCCGGAAGTACATTGGAGATCCGTCTCATGTATTAGATTTCAGCACCATTCAGCTTGATGGTGATCTATCCCATGATGTGGAGCCTATTGCCATTTTGGGACGTCAGGTGAGAAAATTGAGGTCTAAGGAGATTGCATCAGTTAAGGTTCAGTGGAGAGGTCGACCCGTGGAGGAGGCCACTTGGGAGATCGAGTGGGAGATGCGGAGCAGATATCCTCACTTGTTTGAGACTTCAGGTATGTTTCTTGACCCGCTCGAGGACGAGCGTTTGCTTAAGAGGGGAGAATGTGACGACCCGGCCCGTCGTCACGAGAATTACCACCCCGTTATGTTGTAAATACATGTTTTATGATTTTATATCGGTGTTAAAGCCTATCGGGTGAGTTAGGAGTGAATTGGATTGAAAATGAGGCATATAGCCTTTGTGAAGGAAACTTGAATAAGGAAAGTCAACCCAGAGTTGACTATTTGGTTAGAGGGCTCGGAATCGGATTCTGATGATTCGGTTAGTTCCGGAAGGTGATTTGTGACTTAGGGGAGCGATCGGAATTGAATTTGGAGGCCCGGTGTAGAAATAGGCTTGAATTGGCTAAGGTTGAATTTTGGCGAAATCCGAACGGTAGGTGAGATTTTGATCCGGGAGTCGGAATGGAATTCCGACGGTTGCAGTAGCTCCGTTAGGTGATTTTGGATGTGCCTGCAAAATTTCAGGTCATTCGGACGTCGTTTGGTCGGGTTTTTGATTGAATGTGTAATTCGAAATGTTTTAAGGAATTTAGGCTTGAATTTGATGTGAATTATGGGTTTTGGTGTTATTAGACGTGTTTGAGGATTGGAGCAAGTTCAAATAAGGTGTTAAGATGTGTTGGTGTGTTTGGATGAGGTCCCGGGGGCCTCGGGGTGTTTTCGGATGGTTAAACGGAAGAAAAATGTGGAAAATTGCAGGTTTTGACTCTGGTTCTGTTGTTTTCGCTCCTGCGGAAATGGGGGCGCAGGAGCGAGTCCGCAGGAGCGGACGAGGGGCGCAGGAGCGCTTGGCATCGCAGAAGCGGAATCTTTTCCGCTGAAGCGGCGTCGCTGGTGCGAGTGGGTGACCGCAGAAGCGGACTTGATGAGTAAGGGGCATGGTCCGCAGAAGGGGACATTTGACCGCATGGGCGAGTCCGCAGAAGCGGACTATGGTGCGCAGAGGCGGATGTTTCCGCAGAAGCGGAAGTTTCTTCGCAGAAGCGGGCTCGCTTAAGCGGCCCTTTGCTCGCAGAAGCGGAATTGGCCGGCTAGGCCTGGAACCGCTGAAGCGACCCTTTGGTCGCGGATACGGACGCGTAGGAGCGGAAATTATTCCGCAGAAGCGAAAATCGCTGTAAGTAAGTGTATCCGAAGTTAGAAAAATTTCAGAACATTTCACACATTTTGGGTCTCGGCTTTAGAGGCGATTTGGGCGATTTTGAAGAGAAATTCAAGGGAAATCATCAGGTAATCAACTATGGACTTAAACTATGATTAGTATTGGTAATATTATGCAATTATATCATGAAAATGGAGGAATTTGGGGTAATTTATGGAGGATTTAGCCCTAGGCTTGAACTTTAGAAAATCAAGGTTTTGAATGGGCAAATGGAGCCCGAATTTGGTAAAATTGATATGCTTAGACTCGTATTGAGATGCGGGTTCCGAATATGTGACTTTCGTGATTTTTCGATAAGCGTACCAAAAGTCGGGTTTTGACAACTTTGGGAATTTTGATGTAAATTGAGTTGTATTGATTGGGTGTAGTCCCATTGGCCTAATTTGTTGTATTTCTACTGTATTTGATCAGATTCTACGCGTGCGGAGCTTGATTCTCGTGGCAAGGGCATTGCGGAGTAGTCGTCGCGCCGTATTGAGGTGAGTAATAGATGTGGGTGATGACCGGCGGGTTCGAAACCCCGGTATACCACTTTGTGACGCTGTATAGCGGCGAGACACGCACACTCTTGAGAGTGCGGGGTCGATCATGAACTGGAGACTATATATTAGTCCAACCTGTTGATACTGTATTATTGGCTATTCTCGAGCCGTCGAACCTCCTTCTCGGATGGTTGCATATATATATATATATATTGTGATAATGGCCACTCTTGAGCCGAGGAACCCCCTTCTTGGGCGGTTGATTATACATGTGGGCCGTGAGCCGGTTATTGGATCCCGCGAGGATCGTTATCATTGTCTTATCATATAGACATGCTAGTTTACTACTAGTCCGCAGCTATTTTTGTTATTATGCCAATTCCAATCTCTGGAACTTGACATTACTATTTTCCAACTGAAAAATGATAAAAGAGTTTTCAAAAACTATTACTACTTTTGAGCCTGCGAGGCTGTATCTGCATATTAGCCGACTAGTAGTGGATCGGGCTGCGCGCCGCAGCGAGATATATGTTGGATCGGACTGCACGCCGCAGGAATATCTCTATGAGATGTGCTTGGGCTGTAGGAGCCCCTCCGGAGTCTGAACCCCCACAGTGAGCACGGGTACCCAAAATTTGGAGTCGGGCTACGCGCCGTAGCGGTCATATCATGCATTGCATTGCATTTAGCTACATCTGCTAGCTGTTATGCTATTTATTGGTATTTGTTGGTACAGGTACAGTGAAGATTGATTCTATGACAGGGTAGCTGATTATAGCTTTACATAGTGCTTTATTGCGGATTTCTTATCTGCACTGTCTTACCCTTGTTTATTGCCACTGAGTCTGGCAGTACTCATTTTACTCCCTGCACCTTGTGTGCGGATCCAGGTACCTCTCAGCAGTGATCCAGTAGCTGTGCGAGGCGACATCTGTGGGATATACGAGGTAGCTGCAGAGTCCGCAGGACCCGATATTCCTTCCTACTGTCTTTTGATTTTGTATTGACATTTCTTTCCGCACTTGGTATCTTGTAAACCTTTATACACTTATGTTCTTTAGAGGCTCATGACTCTTGACCCTTCGGTCTATGGGAGTTGCTGTATTATGGGACTTGGTTCCCCGTTTTCGTTATATGTATCAATGTTATTTCGCAAATTAAAATGTTTAAATGGGCTAAAGAGAGTTTCTAGCTCCGTTGTTCATATTCATTGGTCAGGCTGGCTTAGCAATGTGCTGGGCGCCATCACGACCAGATTTGGGGTCGTGACAGTTGTGTGGGAATGTCTTTAGTTTTCTATCTCTTCTAAGTTATTGCCAGTGAAGATTACATCATCTATATGGACTGCTACAAATACCACTGAAGTTCCTTTCTTCTTATAAAACAGTGAGTAGTCACTTGCTGCTGAAAACCTTTGAAACATAAAGATTCTGTCAACTTTCAAACCATTATCTACTACCGTGTTTTTGCCCTTATAGAGATTTTCTAAGCTTTCACAGCATGCTAATGTCATCTACCATCAAACTCTATGTCTCCATGTATACTTCTTCATGCAAGTCCCCATGGAAGAAGCATTATTTGCATATAACTGGTAAAGACTCCATCCCCTATTTACTGCAATGGTGACCAGTGTCCTAATAGTAGTCATCTTCACAACTGGAGAGAATATCTTTGTGTAATCAACCCCTAATTTTTGAGTGTAGCCTTTCACCACAAGTTTTGCTTTGAATATATCTATTATTCCATTAGCTTTGTGCTTGATTTTGTCCACCCTCTTGCAACCTGTGGTTTTGTTTCCTGCAGGTAAGTGCACTAAATCCCAAGAATAGTTAGTATGTAAGGCTTGAAATTCCGGTATCATAGTTGCCCGTCATGCAGGAATCACAAATGCCTCCTCATAATAGTTTGGCTCACAATCATGTGAAATATTCCTTAAAAGCTGTTGACGTTTATGGTTAAAAGTATTGAATACAACATGATGTTTATTAGCAAATAATGTAGCAAGTTAAGTTTTGTTATTTTGGGATGTTCTAGGATGTAAATTTGGTATGGAGCAAAATTATTCCTTAAGGGGTGAATGAATTGTGTGAGTTCTGATTATCTTTTCAATTGTGGAAGATATATTTTGTTGGTGAGGGCAGAATCATCATTTTGTTGGGCATGTCTTTCGGGTGAAGTAATAGTTTGGTTTATAGTGATTAGGTCTTCAATTGATGAAGCATTATGGGTAGGTGACTTATTAGGTGATTCGAGGGTTATAGAATCTACGGAGTTTTCATTCCTATCAAACATGCATCGTCTCATGAGCAATAAAGGATTAGGATCAATTTTGAAGTGGAATCAGGAAATGATTTAGGAAAGGAGTGGGCTTAGCCGAGTGGAAAAGGAAATATATTTTCATGAAACAGAACATCCCTGAAAATATGAATCCTCTTTGTGGCCAAGTTAGGACCTTGTACCCTTTTGTTCCAAAGGGATATCACATGAAAACATGAGGTGTGTATCTTGGTTCAAACATATCCCTATGAGATTTCAAGGTGGTAGGATAGCATAAATAAGTAAAACTTATAAGATGTGAATAATTAGGCTTACTGTTATAGAGAATCTCAAAAGGATATTTATTTTTAAAGATTAAGGAAGGCAATCTACATATTAGGTATGTGTCAGTGAGGATGCACAACCTCCAATATCCCATGGGTAATTTGGACTATTAAAATAATTGCCTAGTTGTTTCAAGTAGGTATTTTTGTTTTCTCTCGACCACACAATTTTGTTATGGTGTTTATGGACAGGTGTTCTAGCGAATAATTCCTTTGGTTTGGAAGTATGAAATTGACTCATTATTAAAAAATTATAGGCCATTGTCAAACCTAATCATTTTGACTGTGTGTTGTGTTATACTTCAATACCACACAAGAGGTGAAGTAATTTGTGTGGTAACCAATTTTTTTCTTAAACTGATTATGAAATGACATCGTTCTTCTATATGTTCCAACTAATACTGTTGCGGAATAATGAATGTAGAAATTAAAGAACAAAAGTATTTTTACATGGATAATATCCGGTTCAAAACTTCACTAAGTCCTAATATTAGTAGGCTTTTCCCCAACACTTCATTAAATCACTAAGCCAAAACAGCATTTACAAAACTCTTCATAAACCTAAAGATCACCTCTAATCCTATAATATCAACCAGCCTCCTACTGTTGCAACAACTTCAAGTTAATTCTAACTTAAATACTTAAAAAATCTATTACAATTACTTCTAGATAATGCTGGAAAGTACAATATAAAAACACCTACTACAATTGAAGTAGAAATAAAGAAAGACACATAAAACTCTTTATGGAGCTGGTTCTTCAATCTAGTTCATGTAGCTTCAGCTTTTCACACTTGAATCACACACGAACTGATTGCAAAGATCCTTTCTATTTTTCTCTCAATTCACATTTAACTTATTTATTTTTGTGCAAAATTGTAATGTGAGAACATCCTGCAATTTCTAGAGTTAGTAGATGAAGAAATAATTAGAGTTCTGATTAAACTCTTCCTTGGTGGAAGCATTTTAGTTGATTTCAATTTCTTACTCCTTCCCTATTGTGTTCTTGTTGATTAAGGACTCCTTCTACTTATCAATTATGCAACATTTTCAATCAGGAGATGTTAAATACACCAATTTAAGATTATGTCATTCACGTGCATCCCACATACTCGAATATACCTATTTTTATGAACCTGAGAGATGGACCACTAGGATGGACCTGGTTCACACCTGAGTTCCTTTGTGAGTCTTCAAAAATAAACTTTACTTGGGCCAACAAATTCCCCCTTTTTGATGATGACAAACTCTATGCTTTTCATACCCATAGGCCCTACCAGAGCTCAACATCAATGCAAAGTTAGAAACTTTTTCACTTATCATCAAGGAACAGGAACCTTAGGTTATAAATATCACTGTTCAAAGTGTATACATTACTTTTTTAAAGCATAACCTTTTTCCCTTTTTAGCATCATCGAAAAGATGCATAAAAATGTGAGATAACAAGAGTTTAAAGTTAACTCATGGCCATTGGGGCTACTTCAAATGCAATTATGGATTAATCATCATAGATCAAACTAAGAATTTTTAGCCATCAAAGAAATATAAACAAACAATTACACCAAAAGACAGTGAGTTTCATTGATGGTTGATAATATTCTACCATAGAGCATAAGAAGAAATAAAAATATTGGAAATATGAGCAAAAGAAACAAAACGTCCCGAACTGACCCACTAGTTGATATATACTAGGCTAGTAGGTTAAAGGCTAAGAAGAACTAGGTTCTTGGTTTTTGACTTGGAGGAGTTTCAATATACCTTGAAGAATGCCATCATTCTTCACCTTTTCTCTTCCGAGCTCGGTTCTGAGAGCATCTCTCTTAGTCTCCACCTCAACCAACCTCTTCTTCAGTGTTTCAATCTCAACATCCTTAGACTCACTTTCTTGCATTAAGGCTCTGAAATTGCTATTCGGTGGTACCTTTTTAATGAACTTGAGAGTGACATTGACGTCATAATCAAAATCAAGCAGAGTATTAAACCAAAAATGATCCATGCTTGCACTAACCTCCCACTTTTTCATAGATACATTGAAATGTGCAAGCTTCGTTGTGAGAATGAAGCCATAGGGAATGATATGTGTTTTGGTGCCATTTATAACTTTATCAAGAAGCTGGATTATGGATTATAATCAATTTCTTTTGCAGGTCTGCAAGGGTTTCCTCTACAGATAAACCAAGTTCATCTCCCCAAACAACCATTTCACACGCGTTTTTGGTTAAACTCATAGGAGCAGGTGAAGAATCAGCAACTCTTGTCCCCTTTCCCCTCACAGTACTCCTAGCTCCCTTGATCTCCTTTTTTATTTTTTATTTTTACCACCAACTTCTTAAGATTATATAGTCTTAACATCTGCTATAGATCCTACAAATCTATTTTTCAAATTTACAGCAACTTTAGAAATTGTCTCAGGAGAAACTTTAGAATTAAA
Source organism: Nicotiana noctiflora (assembly GCA_032618575.1). Lineage (NCBI taxonomy): Eukaryota > Viridiplantae > Streptophyta > Magnoliopsida > Solanales > Solanaceae > Nicotiana > Nicotiana noctiflora. The sequence goes on along the minus strand of JASVEL010005433.1, from coordinate 147,400 downwards.
AGGTACCTGTTCAATTTTAAAAGATCCACTTTCTTCCCCTTGAGTAGCAGACCTAATCTAGGTATTTTAATACGGTTGGAGTATTGAACGGAATTGGTTCACTTGTAACAGATAAGTTCACAAGAACATGGAATTTGGTAGGACTCTGCTCATGATTCAAATATAGTTATTTTAAACTATGGAGAGTGTAGAAAAAGTATCGCGTTATCTTGATGAACTAGGTTTTTCACTGCTAATTCTGTTATGTAATTCTAAACTTGCTAAAATAGAGAAAATATCATTAGAGAATAATGAGTATTTTAACACCTCGCACAAAAGTATACTATGGAAAGTATGAGACTAAGCAAGATTTGATCTAATTATACACAATTTACAAACTTTCTAACCAAATGTTTTTTCAATTTTTCATCATTTAACCTTGAGATGGTCCTTTTCGGTAATCTTAATCATCCCTAATTACAACATGTTCCTCTCAAAGTGATATTTACCTAAGAATTTTGTGAAGATATTAGCAATTTGCTTGTCAGTAGCACAAAACTCCACAATGATCAATCCTTTCTCATAGTTGTCCCTCAACAAACTGGTGTCTAACATCAACGTGCTTAGTTCTCCTATGATGAATCGAACTCTTAGTCATACTAATAGCACTATTCGTATCACATAAAATAGGTATGCAACTAATTTCGATACCAAAATCCATCAACTACTGCTTGATCCACAATAATTAAGCACAATCGTGAAGCAACAATAATATCAGCTTCAACAATTTATGGCCACTGAATTTTGTTTTTAGTAGCCCATGACACAAGAAATGAACCAAGGAAGTGTTCCATACCTAAGGTCCTCTTCCTATCCACTAGGAAACATGCATAATCAACGTCAGCATATTCCACTAGATAAAAATTACTATCTTTGGGATACCAAATGTAAAGGTCAGTGGTGACTTTCAAGTATCTCAATATTCCCTTTACATTAATCAAGTAGGATTCCTTTGGATTTGCATAAAATCGAGCACAAATACCTACACAACACACAATGCCAAGTCTGCTAGTAGTGAGATATAAAAGAGAACCAATCATTCCCCTATACAACTTCTGATCAATATATTACCAGGTTCATTTATATCAAATTTTATGGATGTTGCAATAGGAGTATCATTTTCTATGAATGTTCCTTCTTGGTTTTGTTACCGAGGAATAGATTCATGGATAGGTTCCCTCGAGGTTTGAGGATCAATTACTCTATAGTTAGTGCCCCCTGCCATGTTGCGCTAGGTGGAAAGACATGTTCCATCACTTGTTCCTTACTGCGTTGCATATTTAGAATGAATTGTGGTTTCACTATTTGAATTTCTTATCAGCACAATCTCTTTATTATCTTTTTCTTTCCTTTCAGAAAGAATGTTAGTTTTTAAATAAAATAATATATACACTTTTTTCTACACATAGTTCTTTTTACTGTATATCTTATAAGCTTTACTATGTGAAAAGTATCCCAAGAATACTACCTCATCCCTTTTGGATCATACTTACCTAGGGAGTCTTTGCCATTATTGTGGATAAATCACTTCTTCTAAATACCCTAGATGGGATATATTTAACTTTCTCCCTTTAAGTGGCTCATAGGGTAAGTCATTCAACAAGTTATGATGTGGCTTGCAAAATTTCAGCAAATTCATCATTTTCAAATTCAGTTCCATGATCAGACCTAATTGATGCAACTTGATTACCTAGTTATGATTTTTTCGAACAAAAGAAGTAAACATTTAAAATTCTTCTTCTTTAGCACCATCACATATCTTTTACCACCTCTACTTAACGTTCTCATTGGACCAGAGAGGTCCATATGATCCAGTTCCATCGTTCTGGTGGTGATTACCACTTTCTTGCATTTAAATGAGGATCTTACCTGCTTCCCCTTGCACAAGCCTTACAAACTTTGTCTTTCTTGAACTTGTTGTTAGGCATCCCTATCACCAGATCCTTCGGGGCTAATTTGCTCCGACTTTCATGTCCAAGTCTCTTGTGCCAAGGGAGGAGATCATTGTCCAAGTCACTTAAGCAAGTGAGTTCATTTTCTGAAAGTATGGACAAATCTAAAATGTATGTATTGTTTAATGTTTTCCCTGCAAAACAATCTTGTCAGTGGTAATATTAATCACAAAGCATTAGGTGGAGGTAAATACTACAAGCTTATCTCTATCACATAGTTGTGATTTAGGCTATATTTCAAGCCATCTATAAAGTAGACATTCTCAATAGAGTGTGAGTCTGTCTTACCTACCTTCCCAATACCAGTAATGTCACATTTCTTCCTATTTCTAAAAGAAACATTACCTCCTTTTAAGTCCTCAAGTGAAAGGAACTAGTTCTTGCTTCCAGTCATGTGTTTTGAGCAGCCATTATCCATGTACCATATTTGGCTACTTCCCTTCACTTGGACCTGTAAAAAGCAATAAGGGGTTAGTCTTAGGAATCCAAACTAGTTTGGGTCCCTTTCTAAAGGCAAATGGGTAAATTAAATTCCTTTTAGCCCATCCAAGCGTCATGTTTTTCTCTTGAACAAAGGTGTTGTTCTTTTGACTGGCCTTTTATTTTGCATTACATTTGTTTTTGTAATGACCAGTCTTGCCCTAGTGTGTCCAAATTTTGTTTTTAGGAAGAGTGATATACTTAATTTTGGGATCCCACTTAGGTGCACCATAGCCATGTCATCTCTTGTTGCTACTATGATGTTCTTGTAGTCAAGATAGTGCATCAGAAGCCTTATTCCATTTGCAAGTTCTGTCTAGTTCATGCTTTACCTTCCCTAGGTCTTCTTTTATGATTCTTATTTGTATTCTTATTTGTTCATCTTCCTTGTACAGCTCATCCTTTATTTTTTCTTGACTTTCTTCCAAGGTGAGTTGTGTGTGATCATCTTTGTTTTTACCAGTTCTTAATTTCAATTTTAGATTTTCAGATCTAAGCTCTAAGACAGTGGTGCCAAGTTCATGAACCTGATTCTTTAACTCTACATTTTTCCCCTAAGTTCCAGATTTTTGCACTTAGCTTTTGAAATCACACACTCCTTAGACAATTGTTTCTTTTCATTATTTAGATCCTCAAATTCATCAGTGAAATTTAGCAGTAACTCAGATAGTCTTTCTTTGGAAAAAAATTTAATCTTGTCTTTGAGATGCCTTATTCTTACCTCAAATTCCATATCGGATTCTCAAATTTCCATAATTCTTGTTCATCTCTATCTTCACCCTCTGAGATCTCATATGAGTTTTCTCCCCAGGAAGCAACTATAGCCTTTGTTGATCCTTTGTTCTTCTTAGGTTGAACATCTTCCTTCTTCCTATTCCTTAGTTCTGCGATTTCCTTCTTCTATTCAATTTCCTATTGAGGGCGGTTTTTTATGTGGTGATCGGTCTTCCCACAGTTGTAACAAAACTCAGTGGTTTGTTTTTAAGGAAAGCTTGGTTTGTTGTAGCTTCAACTTCTTAAAGTACCATTTCCTCTTATTAGGTATTTCTTGCAGTCCTTTATGATCATGGTCATTTCATCCTCCTCTAAATCATAGTGATTGTAAATTCCAGACACTTTTCCTTTTTGGGTGCATCCATCTCACGGTTTGCCTTCTAATTTCATAAGGTTTCCAATTAGGTAATCCAACTTAAGAGTGGAAATTTTCTTTAATTTTTAATATCAGTGATTTTGCTTTCCCAATTGCAGAACCCTTGTCAAAATCCTCTCAACTTTGTCTTATTCAAGAATAACCCTTCCAAGAGACTTATATTCATTTGTCGGTGTGTACCTTGTATACATCTCCTGTATGGTTTCCCATTCCTTCATGGTGAAATTCTCATATTGAGAATACAAAAGAGTTCCTCTAGACCTCTTCACTTGAGGTGTTCCTTCATAAGCCAATTGCAAAGTGTCCCAGATTTTCTTAGCTGTGGTGCAACTTTGAATTCTACAGTACTAGTTTGAACCAAGTCCATACACAAGCCATATTAGCTTTAACATTATTTTCCCATTTCCTCAAATATCAGCAGTGTAGCTAGCTCTTGTTTTTGGCACTACTACTCCTTCAACAGTCATCTTCATGGTAGCAAGGGGACCATCAGTGAGAATGTCCCATAGATTGCAGTCTTCTCCAATGATGTGATCTCTCATTCTGTTTTTCCACCAAGAGTAGTATTGGGAATTAAAGAGTGGAGGCCTAGCGGTGGATTTTCCTTTTCAGTTTCCAGGTGGTGCACTCATCTTGATATTCTCCTAAGGCATTAGCCTCTTTAAGGATAACCATCTCCGATACCAATTGATGTTTAATAATTCAATACCACAGAAGAGGGGGAGTAACTTGTGTGGTGGCTAATTTTTTGCTTAAATTTATTATGGAAGGAGTTGGTTCTTCTATGTGTTCCAACTACTATTTTTGTAGAGTAATAAATGTAGAAAGTAAAGAACACAAGTATTTTTACGTGTCCCGACTCAAAAGGTGAAAAAACCACATCCTATTACTTAGTAGGATTTTCCCCAAAACTTCACTAAATCACTGAGCCAAAATAACATTTACAAATTTCATTATAAACCTAAGGATTAACTCTAATCCCGTCGTAGCAACAAACCTCTACCTCTTGCGACAACCTCATGTTAAGTCTAACTTGAATACTCAAAGTACCTATTTATAATTGCTTCGAGATAAAGATGAAAAGTACAATATGAAAACTCTTACTACAAGTGAACTAGAAATAAATAAAGACACACAAAACTCTTTATGGAACTTTTTCTTCAATGTGGTCTATGTTGCTTCATGTTTGCACACTTGAATCACACACAAACTGCTTGCAAAAAGCCTTGCTATTTTGTTCTCCATTCACGTTTAACTACTACATTTTTTTGCAACACTGTAATGTCAGAACATCCTATAATTGATAAAGTTAGTAGATGAAGAAATAACTAGAGTTCTGATGCAACTCTTCCTTGGAGGAAGAGTTCTACTTGATTTAACTTGTTCCCTATAGTGTTCTATTTTATTAAGGACTCCTTCTCCTTATCAATTATGCAATCTTTTCGATTAGGAGATATTAAATACACCAAGTTAAGCGTATTTCCTTCACGTGCATCTCACATGCTTGAATCTACTTATTTTTGTGAACTTGAGGGATGGACCACTTTGTCAGTCTTCATAACTAACCTTTACTTGGGCCAACACTGTAGTTTTGAACAACTTTTCCATCATGAAATTGAAGTCTTTAAGGGCCCAGAGTTCATTACTTTTATAGTTCAACAAGTGAGTCTAGGTTAATATACTTAAATCCTCAACCAAGATAAGGAAATATCTATAATTGTCATGTGTGTTTACATGATAAGGGACCCATCATTCCATGTGTATTAGCTCAATAATTTTATTAGAATTAGTGTTAATATGGGTAAATGGAAGTCTGGTTTGTCTTCCCATTGGGCAGAATGGGCAAAAGAAAGGCTGTTTGGGAGAAAAATTGACAAGTGCTGTGAAAATGCCTCATTTTTTACAAAAGCACATGTCCTAGTCTATTGCGCTACAAGTGATGAACAACATTTCCATGAGACATAACATAAGACATTGAAATGGAATTGACAGTAGAAAAGTCATTCTTATTAATTAGATGGAGCATTTTTACATTATTGGATGGTTATGATGATTTATTTGCAAAAGTAAATAAATGAAGAAGATGACTCTTAACTCTACTTGTAGCATCATCAATTGTAGGAAGGCATGAACTAGAGTAATTGAAAATATCAAAGTTGAAAGCAGAAATAAAATTTGACTTAGACTCATGATATTGAGCATAGGAAGTATAAGCCACTTCTTGCCATACCAATTTCTAGAGTGCTTTCTATTGACGGGGTCTGTATTAAATAGAGGTACCTATTGAAGTTACTATACAATTGAGATGCATAGTTAATGAATGAATTGAGATGAGATTAAGTTTGAAGCTAGACACATATAATACTCTAAACAAAGTTAGACTGGGCCAAGTAAGTCTAAACAAAGTTAGACTGGGCCAAGGAAGGCATCTCATACTTCTATCACTTTGACTATGTATCCAATAGGTAGGGTAACTAAAACTAGGTAAGGTAAAGTTTTGATATTTGTAAGAAAGTATTTTCTATAAGTCATGTGGTTTGATCATCTATATCTCGTATCCATAAGTCAGCAATTGAGTTAGAACATTTACACATAATTGTTTCTGCAATATCGTTCTAAGCAGAGCAAGCTAGAATACCTGCAAAGTATGCAGCTCCACATGCAATGTTTTTTGGATTCTCCCCTGTATTTTCAACTTGGAAAGTTTCCAGCAAGATCAACAATTGTCTATATTATTCCTTTGCCAAACCTGGCACACCTTGGTTTGAATTCTTGTTCGATGATCCTTCAATACTTCCACTAAATGAGTCTTCGCAACCTCCGTGAACAATTGTAGCAAACCCTGCATGTCAACCTTTAGTGAACTTCAAATCTTGTGAAAATCCAATTATTCTATAGCATGTACTTTTGTGTGCCTCCGCTTCTTGCAATAGTCACAGAAAAATCTTGACTTGTCGAGTGTGTGATTTCTATTTCCTCTAAATGAATTATTCCATGTGCCTATTTATGTGGAGCATAGTTAGTTCTGAATGTGTTTTGTCTAAGTCCATTGGCATTGAGTGATTTGGACTCCATGGCCTAGTGGTTGTTTGGCCTGGCTGCTCTTTGCTTCTTCTCTTGAATTAGAATGAGAAGGCTTGTGCAATGCTAGGCAATGAGTTTATCATTAAAATGCTACTATTCACAATGACATAAAATTTGTTAAGCCCCATTACAAAATTGAATTTGTCTGCGATCTTGTTCAGTTTTATGCATGTTTGCTTTGGCTCCACATATGCATTGCCAGCTACACTGTGCATGTGCATTGAAGGTGATTAATTCCCACCCAAAGTCGCTTTATTTTTGTATAATATCGTGTGATGTCCAAAGCACCTTGACTAGGGTCATTTATTTCCTTTTGAAGCTGATAAATTTTTGCGCCATTGATTTGATCGTATGGGTTTTCCATCTATTGCCATAGCTCATTGGCATCATTGACGTATTGTAAAATGTCTGCCAAACCCTTTTAGAGAGAATTAAGAATCCACGACTTCACCATGTCGTCACATCAAACCCATTGGTCGAAGGTCACACCATCAGAGCCCAGCATTTTACATTTTTCAGTGATAAATCCAACTTTATTCTTCACTGAAAGAGCTCTAAGAACACCTGTCCTCTAGGATCTATAACCAGTTTCGTCGAAGGCTACCGTTACCAACACTGTTCTTTCACTATCGGACGGGTGCATGTACAATAGACTAGTTCTGTCCAGGTTAGTGTTAGTTGTATCTTAGGTATCCTTATCTCCGACCATGATTTAATTAAAACTAGTAGAGAAGATTGATCAACTATGAAGAAAATGAGAGAAAATCACTGGATAAATATGTGAATCTTGAAACAGTAAATCTTTGATTCTGTAATTTTTGTCCGAGGAAATAGATGTAATAACAATAAGATGAAGAAGACGAGGTAGAAGAACTCACAACTAGAGTGTGAGCTTTGATACCATGTTGATTTCTTTTGTTCTTATGGTGAAGACATCCGCCATTGATATGCGATCTGGTGAGAGAGAATAGGAAAGGAATATTCTAGAATATAGCTCAGATTGGTGAAATAATTTCTGTATGTTCAACTAACTGAATGTACACGATTATATACACGAGTGAGACCACACATCTAATTACTGAATATAAGTACAAAATTTCCCCTAACTAACACTAAATATAAAGGGTAATACAAATACAATATAAGTCTCAAGAAGGTCGATTGTTGGCCAAAAATAAATTAGGAAGGATAAATAATGCGGAATGTTTTATAGGTAAAATATGTTTATATTATGTTATCGTGTGAGCGAGAGACATGTGGAGTAGAATATAAAAGGCAGCCAGGACGGAAGACAATAGTCTCAAATGTTATCGGAAAGAATAAAATTCATAAAGGAAAAAGAAATATATGTCACCCGGTAGCATTCACCAAAAAATATTCTATAGCATTAAGTGCACAGTTCATTATAGAGAATACGACATTCATTGCCTACTATTATACATTCTTTTGTCCCTCATTATTGTCATTTAAAATGGACTTGATCCTAGGACCTTGTTCCCTAGATGCAACTTTAATTAGTGAGATCTATCTTCATTGGTAAAAGGGAATTTTCTGATAAGCATACACTATACTTTGCTCAAAACTCAATAACATTTTACTTTCTTGCTTATTTACATTGTTCTTAGTGCCTCCGGAAGCTATGCTCCTGGGACCAAGATGTATGCTGTTTCATCTCAGTTTTAAGGCTAAGCCTTACATTCTTGCCTATTATATTTATTATTCTAAGGTCAAATTGATTCATTTGGTTATAAACTACGTATAAATTTAACTGCATTGTCTTACGGTACAACAAACTTTTGGAAGAAAGAAAACTAGGTTTGGAAGAATGTGTAGTTGTCTGAAGCAAAAGAAATTATAGTTTTTTGATATTGGATAGAAGAGAAAGCATAAATTACAGTCTGTACGAACGGATAGAAAGGAGGTTTAGTTTTGGTAGGGTTATTGAAACTAAGAACAAGTTATATATAGGGTATGGACATACATATCAAAACTTACAGCCATATTGTATCATGTGGAAATATTTAGTTCTCCCACGCTCCATACATGGGTGTCCAATATCTTCTTAGGAATTAGTTATCTTGCTTAATATTACTATGAGTAAAATGCCATAAGATTAGCAACGTGTTAATGTATCATTTCCATAGCTGGTACAATGATATAAATCGGAAAGACAACTAAAATGCAGCAAATCAAGAGCATAGGAATTTATTAATTTCTAGTATTAAATTAATTTAATTTTTCTTGTACAATGATATAAACTCAAAGAATAAAAGAAAAAAGGAAATGGGAAGGTCAGAAAGAATCTGCTTTGCGGCGTGCCGACAATATCACCAGATTTTGTGCAAAGCTTGCCTTACTGGTTACTGCCATTGTACGTAAAAGGTGTAGTAGGCCTGGAATGCCGGGAAGCCTCAATTTGATGCCTTACCCAATAACAAGTTAATTTACTGCTGTCTATTTTGCATATGAAACAGATTTTCATAGTTTTTGGTTTACCTAATACCGATTCAATTGATTTTTTCACTAATTCGTTTCTTAATATAGACATTAGAGACCGCGTTAATTACTTTTGATTTAAGAATAAATCTCATAAATTTTGACAGTTCCTTGATTTGTTATGATCGAGTATTTGTTATCTAATGGGGTCACGTGTTGGGCTTGTTCTTACATGTGTGAATCAACTCATATTTTACCGATATGGGAACTCACACGCATATAGATAGAATCAGATGTTGAATAGGGGCATTGAGAATTATAATCCATCTTTGTAGCTTCTACTTCTTTATCTCTCTCTATCTCTGTTCGCTCATTGCTCGTCTCTTCTTTTCTCCTTCCTCTATTATCTTCTTCCTTCTTTGCTTCTCTTCACTTCTCAATCATTTGGTTATGTTTGTAGCTCAACATTTTTCTTTTCTGTTTCGCAATTGTAATTTGAATTGGATTACATTAATAAAATTTCTCACTTTGCTATTAAATTATTACTAATTGAACATTACTTCTTGAGTACATTACAATTGGTATCAGAGCCTAATCTTGTCACCTTTTTGAGTTAGTAGTCGTGGAAGAAGAAACCGTATTGTCACGACCCCAAATCCGGTCGTGATGGCGCCCAGCACACTGCTAGGCCAGCCTGACCAATTAACAACGATCACGGAGCCATAAGCTCACTTTATCCAATTTGAGCATACGTAAATAATTCAACAGTGATAGATACATATTAAAAACAAGGAACCAAGTCCCAACACGTGCCAACTCCCATAGACCGAAGGGTCAAGAGTCATGAGCCTCTACGGAATATACAAGTGTAAATAGTGAATATAACTGTGCACAAGTGTGGGATGATCAGAACAAAATATAGACAAACTGGAGAATCAGGTCCTGCGAACGCTGGCAGCTACCTCGACTGTCCAAAATCACTCCCGAGCCGCAATGGAATCAGCTCTGCTGTAATGTACCTGGATCTGCACACAAGGTGCAGGGAGTCGGGTGTGAGTACTTCCAACTCAGCGGTAATAAAAGTAAATAATGCTGAAGGGAAGAAAACCATGCAAGGCACTATCTCTTGCTACACAATACAGAACTATCATTAAACTTCAAAACACTATCATTTTATTCCTTTTCAGCATATGTGAGTAGATTATTTAGAAATCTCAATTTTTAGCTAGTTACTTTCATTATAACATACCAATACCTGGGAGAATCTCAAACAGTGCAAGTCAGCACTCAAATCAGCCTCTCGGGCTCAGCACTCCTTAACAATTTATACCAGGAGATCTGGTCAATAAAGCAACAAATGCACATGTGCCAGTAAAGTATGAGTGCTAAAATATTATGCCACGTAGTACACGTAAATCAATGTATGTATGCCATGCAATGCATATGACCGCTACGGCGTGTAGCCCGATCTTTTTGGGTACCCGTGCTCACTGGGGGTGTCCAGACTCCGAAGGGGCTCCTACAGCCCAAGCACAATATTAATATCACACCTGCTGCGGCGCGCAGCCCGATCCATATACCACTGCGGCGTGCAGTCCGATCCATGCATGTGTATGCATATGCTCACATGAATGTCATGCCCTAACATATGGCCCTCGGCCCCAATCAGGTCTAACAAATAATCTAGAAAGCCCTACGGGCAACAATATCATATTAGCTCAGAGCAAAAATGTTATTAAGACCTTGTTCAAGTTTTTCATAACCTTATAACAATGCTGAATAGCAATAAATTCCATTTAAAACCTTAAATTTAGAATAAAATATGCACAGTGTTATCAAAACAGTGATACCAATCCTTGAAGGATTCAAATAATTGGCACGAAGCCCAAACATGATAATTAGTCCAATTCATTTTAACAATTTGGTGTTATTATTTATTACGCGGGACGAACCAAGTCACGATCCCCAATGGTGCTCTACCCCACGCCCGTTATCCGGCGTGCAAGTCACCTCAACACAGCACTAAGATGTGCAAGTCCGGGGTTTACTAACCCTCGGGACATCATTTACAAGAATTACCCACCTCGAACCGGCGAAAACTCATGCCCGCGACGCCTTAGCTCCTCGAACCGGCATCCACGCACATCAAAACTAGTCAAAATCAGTACAAATATATCAAAATAGGCTAATGGAACATAACCCAATCGAAAGAACTCGAAAAATATCAAAAATCACGAAATTTGCAAAACCCGAGCCCCGGGCCCACATCTCGAAAAATTTCGAAACTCATATTTTCGGAATCCTCGTCTCTCTACGAGTCCGTACATACCAAGAACTCCCAAATCGGACCACAAATGACCCTTCAAATCCTAAATTTTCGTTTTTAAAAAGTTTATAAATTTTCTCCGATTTCTTCCATTTGATTCACTAATACTTGATGAAAATAACTATGGAATCATTAAATATAATCACTTTTGGATAGAGAACACTTACCCCCATCCATATGGTGAAAATCGCTTCGAAAATCGCTTCAATCCGAGCTCCATAGCTCCAAAAATTAAGAAACATCTCGGACTGCCCCAAATTATATGTCCAGCGATTTTCGCATCTGCGGTTACTGTTCACCGCAGGGGCGATTTCACTGTTCATCGCTTCTGCGGTACTGTTCATCGCAAAAGCGAAAAATCACTGTTCACCCGTTTCTGCGGGTACTGTTCATCGCAGAAGCGAAAATACCAGATTTGCCCCAGAAAATTGCAGCAACTTTTTATTTCAGTAAAAATGCTATAACTCAATCATATGAACTCGGAATTCAACGATTCGTTTTCCTATGACTCCGTAATTTTGATACGGATCCAGTGGTTTAAACAAAACTGAATTTGGATCTAATTTGCTAAGTGCAACATCAATTTTGCTCGTTAAACAATTAACTCATGTTTCGCCTCAAAAACCCAATCGCGACATGATGAAATTAAACCAAAATTTCCGGATCAGTCCTATAATTCATTATTTAAATTCTCAAAGTCTCGAAATCAAATTTGGATCTCTAGAACTAAAAATAGACCTTTGGATTATTACATTTATGCTCAAAACGACAAAAATCTTCCAAAAAATGACCCGTTGGGCATCCGAATTTACCCCGAAGCCTCCGGGACTTCAACCAAAAGTACTAACACCTCTTATAACATCATTCAAACTTGTTCCAATCATCAAAACTCTATCGTTAACATCAAAATCGTCCTTTTCAACAAAATCAAGCTTAAGTTTAACTTTAATTTCAAAAATTCACATTCGATCAAAAACCCGACTAAACGACGTCCGAATGACCTGAAAATTTGCGAACATATCCAAAATCACATGACGAAGCTACATGAATTGTCGGAATTCCATTCCAACCCCCGGATCAAAATCTCACCTATCGATCGGATTTCGCCAAAATTCAACCTTAGCCAATTCAAGCCTATTTCTACACCGGATCTCCAAATTCAATTCCGATTGCTCTCCTAAGTCATAAATGATCCCTCGAAACTAGTCGAATCATCGAATCCGATTTCGAGCACTCTAACTCGATAGTCAACTCTAGGTTGACTTTCCATATTCAAACTTCCTTCTAACATGCTATTTGCTTCATTTTTAATTCAATTCACTCCTAACTCACCCGATAGGTTCTAACACCGATATAGAAGCATAAGATATGTTAATGCAAGGCAACGGGGTGGAAATTTCCGTAACGACGGGCTGGGTCGTTACACGTATTTGAGGATTTTCCTAAGACAATCTAGTCGGCTGGGATTAGAATTGGGGAAACTTTGATAAATTGGGTAAAGGATGCGATGGACTAAATCAGAAACTAGACAAAATCTTGGAGATGCTTGGAATCAATCTGAAGATAAGGGAACTGATTATCATGTTCTTAAAGAAGATCAAGAAAATAAAGTGTAACGACCCCAGTTCTCCCTCTGTGAACTATCGTGACTGTACCTAGTCTCTATGACTAGGTAAGCTTAACAATGCGGAGCATAAAGAAGATTTGCAGAAGAAAATAATCAAAAGCCAAAAATAACCGAAATAAATGATATATAAAATGCCGCTCGACATACACAATACTTAACTTTTCAAAACCAATACATACTCCCAAAATCTGAAAACCCATGAATCACAAGATAAGAAATACTACATAGCTCTAACTCCGGAATATCTAATAAGAAGAGAAAGTACAGAAGAACTAAATGCTAAATGCAGGAATAGAAAGAGAATCATCGGTCTGCGGGCGCGGCATATATACCTCGAGGTGGCTAGAGCAGTTACCTTGCCTCCAGAGTGATAGGACTGGGTAAAAGTACCTAGATCTACACATGCAAAACATGCACAGAAAGGGCATGAGTACACCACAACGGTACTCAGTAAGTGCCAATCCTAATCTCGATTGAGTAGTGACGAGGAAAGTCAGGGACCTACTGAGTTTAAATAAAATATATAACTCGATACTGTAGATCAGAACAGTATAAATATGCATAACGGTAAAAGTAAAACATGATATAAAGAACAACAACAACTACACATAAACAACGTAAACCCTGAAGGAAAATACAGCTCAACTCCAATAATATCAAACGTGGATCTTCCAGGATACTATCTAGAAGTCCAAAAAATATATATCCAATAAGTCTCTCGGGATACCGTCCCATAGTCCGACTCATAGTAATCGGGGATCTAAGGAAATCACATTCCGTAGTCCTAAACATAAATACCCAGTACTGGGAGAATCTACTAGGTGCATTCCCGTAGTTCCATATAACTGTTCAGAGGGATCTACCGGAATCCCAAATCCGTAGTTCCAAATGTAACCAAGCAAGGGTGGAACTATTGGAATCCCATATAGTCCCAATGTAAATAAACAACAACAATAGGAGAAATACTCAGAAAATATCAAACTTCATATTAAGGCAAACAAATAGCCTAGCCTAGCATGCTCCACAGACTTCAGGTAAAGCAGTTAAACAAATAAGGTAATTTAATCACTTAGGCATGCTTTTACGAGGCTAACACATGCTTAAATAGTACAAGAATTATAGAGAAAAGTAAATGTCACGAACCAATTCCACAACAGGTTATGATGGCGCCTAACACGGTTGTTGGGAAAGCCAACGCGAAAAAATACCAATTAAACTTTCGATCACTTTAACCCCAAAGTCGTTAAAATAATACTTTAAGTTTGAATTAGATTAAAAAAGATGATAAAATCATGATAATCATACAACTCCAAAATAATAGCATCTACTAATATGTGTGACAAGACCCTGTGTCACAAGTAGCGGACAACTAGTAGAATATACAATAAAACTCACTATTCTACTGTCAAAACAAAACAGACAACATAAATACATAAGAAAACTCCTCCAAGCAGCTGAATGACACGGAAGGGAAAACAGCTCACCGTAAGAGACTCATATCTTCTCAGTGGTGCGCGCTCGACTGGTAGCCAGATTACCTGCCTCAGACCCTGTAAAATTTAGTACAGAAGTGTAGTATAAGCACATAAATAATATCTACCCAGTAAGTATCCCATATAATCTCGAAGAAGTAGAGAAGAGACGTCGACTCGATACTTACTAGGTTAAATTATTACGATAAGATTTTATAATGAGTATGTATATATCAAGTTATTAATATTTAATAATCATTGGGTAATGATTCTTTCCCAAGTACGAACATGGATGCTTGTCTATAGTCTAAGCAGATAAGAAACTTAACCCTTGATGAATTTCTAAGAAAAACATGCGCAAATAATAAGTGTGTGACGTACGGTCTGATCCAACATAAAATAAACGGTGCACTGTCGATGGTCAAACGGCTTGAACCATAGATGCATCTATTAGCCCGCTCGTGAATCACCCGTGCAACACCATCAAATGAAAATAAGCTCATTAAAAAGAAACAATAGTAATTAACATATATACATATGAGGAGTATCCCCACACAGGAATGCCCAATATTCTCCTTTAAAAGACCAAACATAATAAGGTTCATTCTCTAGTCTCATTCTTCTTACTCAAAATAGTTCATACGAATCCGAATTAATCAACACGTACTAGAATATCACATAGAGCATGCTTATACGTCCTAGACTACCTAGACCTAACATAATAGTAGAGCATGCTTATGGACCCTCATCACCTAGTACGTACGGAGACCTCGAATATAATGAAAAATAATTCAATTATTATATGTATGGGAACAATTCCCTCTTACAAGGTTAGAAAGGAGACTCACCTTGCTCCAAAATGAACTACAAATGCCAAGAACAAGTCCATGCCCTCAATTCAGTCCCAAACTAGTTAAATGAAGTAAGAACTAGTCAATATCGAATGATAAGATTGAGTTCTAGCTATTTAAGAAATTATCCAACCATTAACACAAGATTCCTAATCTGACCTCGGGCCCACGTGCCCGAATTCTGAAATTTTTTGAAGGAAGTTGTTCTATACAACCTAAGAATCCCTAATATATGATTACTAATTAATTCCGTAAAAACTTTGGTGTTTAAATCCAAGTTTTACAAAACCCTAGGTTTTGCTCTAACCCCTTGATTTTACCTAATTTCTTGTGTTTAATCCACTTAATATGAAAGTGTTAAACTAAGGTTGAACGGAATAGACTTACCTCTTGATGATAAGTGGAAACCTTCTATTCAAAGCTCCCAAAATCGCAGATGAGAGAATGAGAAATGTCAAAAATGGGTTTGAAACCCGTCTTTAATGAATCTTACTGGTCAGTGATTTTCGCATATGAGATTAGGGGACTGTATTTGTGGTCCCGCATCTACGAGAATTTGACCACATCTGTGAAAAGGGGAGGGAAGGCTGGCACCACATCTTCGGTCTTCGGGCTGCATCTGCGGTGCCACTTTTGCGGCTTGGGAGCATTTGCAAAAATAGCCAAGGCCACCCTGGGCCGCTTCTATGATTGGAAGGCTGCATCTGCGGTCCAAGAAACACCTATGCGGTTATGATAGAAGCAGTAGTTCTTCAGCCTTTTTCGAAATTTCCATTGCACTCGAACCTCGTCCAATTGATTATCGGCGCTCCCGAGCCATGCCCGAACATATCGACAAGTCTGGAATCACGTGACACACCTACTCAAACATTTGGAACACCCAAAACAACGCTAAATCTAGAAATCATCACATTAAACCAAATGAATCAAAGTTATGAACTTCAAGTTCTTAAATTTCCTCCAATGGGCCAAAATGCCTAAAACTGCTCAAATTGATGCTAAATTTTATAGGCAAGTCTTAAATGATATTTCAGACATGTACCGGGCTTCGGAACCAAAATACAAGCCCGATACCTAGGAAATGAATGACTACTTAGTTTATTTAACTTCTTAAAACTTTAGATTAACAATTTCTAAAAAAATGCATTACTTGAGCTAGGAACCTCAGATTTCAATTTCGGGCATACGCCCAGGTCCAATATTTTCTTACGAACTCTTCGGGACCGTTAATCACAAATACGAGTCCATTTTCTCAAAATATTGATCAAAGTCAAACTTAGCCTTTTAAGAAAACCCTAGAAATCAAATTACCATATTTCACCTAAAACTCTTACGAATCCCAAACCAACTGTCCCCGCAAGTCATAAATTAGCTAAAGCAAGCACATAAAGTTTCATTTAAGGGAACAGGGTTCAAAAAGACAATCAACCAGGCAGATCATTACATTCTCCACCTCTTAAAATATCGTTCATCGTCAAACGGACATAGAAAAGTACCTAAGCTGCTGAATAAATGGGGATATCTGCTCTGCATGTCCTCTTCGGACTCCCAGGTCACCTCTTCAACTGGTTGGCCCCTATACTGGACCTTTACTGTAGAAATCCTATTGGATCTCAACTAGCAATCTTGCCTATCAATATTGGCAACTGGCTGCTCTTCATAAACCAAGCTCTTATCCACCTGAATAGTACTAAAGTCGAACACATGGGAAAAGTCCGCGTGATACTTTCGGAGCATCGACACATGAAAAACCAGGTGAACTCCCGATAAGCTGGGGGGTAACGCAAGCTCATAGACAACGTCCCTAACTATCCGCAACACCTCAAAGGGTCCAATAAACCTTGGTCTCCACTTGCCCTTCTTCTCGAACCTCTTAATGCCCTTTATGGGCGCGACTTTCAAGAGAACCTTCTCGCTAACCATAAATGATACATCACGCGTCTTCTAATCTGCATAACTCTTCTTTTTGAACTGACATGTGCGAAGCCTCTCCTGAATCAACTTCCCATTATTCAAGGCATCCTGCACAAAGTTTGTACCGTACAACTTAGTGTGAGCATGTGATTTTTGCCCTAAGCAAATAAATTCCAATATTAAAATTAAATAAGATTTTTTATATGCAATTATGTGTTTAATTGAAATAAATTGTGTAATTGTGATTGAGATAATTTGAAACTAAAAAAAAAGTTAATTAGAAAATGTCACAAAAAATAAGGAAATTAAAGAAAATTAACAAAAATTACAAAAAAATACCAGAAAAATTAGAAAAATAAAAGAGAAGAAATAATTGAAAAGAATACAAAAAGAGAAAAAAATAAAACACAAGAAAATACCAAAAATTAATTAAAATACAAAGATAAATACAAAGACAAAAGAATTAGGACAAAATTCACAAAGCAATTAGCCCAAATACAATTCTCACAGGTCAGGCCCAAGGTCAAAAGACCGACCAGTCTCACAATAGAACCAAACGACACCGTTAAGGAAAGAAATTAGGGCCGTTCATCTTGTTAATCTATCGGATGAGACCAGAGTCTCAATTAAATCCAAACGATGTCGCTTAGACAATTAAATCTCAGCCATCTATCTCGTTAATCCAACGAATGTCAGTAAGAGTTCATTAAACCATACGTTGTCGTTTTGAAGGCAAAGAGATCTGGGCCGTTCATCCTAGCCAATCTAACGGTGGAAAACAAGCAACCTAAGATAGGTATATAAGTTTCATCTCCCGTTCATTAGAGACTAAAACTAATACACGCCTCTACAAACACCAAACCCTAGCCGCCGGTCCCTTTCATCTTCTTCACCGCCTCTAATGGAGACTGGCCAGAATCCATGGCCGTCTCTGGTCACCTTCAACCTCAAACCTTCTTTCTTTCTCTTTCTCACCCAAGACCACCCTAGAAACCTAGGAAAAACCCGAAAACCTCAACTTCTTGAAAGTCCGGTCACCGGAGTCTTTGCTGGTGACCTTCAACTTATGATTCAGCCTCCCAAAATAACACCCGAGGACCACTACGAGGGGATCTTTCACCCTATGTACTTGGTTTCCTTCGAATCACCCTGTAAATGCTCGAATATTCAAAAGAAGTTTGCCGGAATCCTACATCCGGCGAACACCCAAACATGACCCACCCTAAATACACTCCAATAAACACCCAGAACACCCTTCCACCCTCAAGAACCCAAAAATAAACCCGTTTGAGGAAAATGTGGAAAAATCAGACTTCAAATCTCTGAAGTCTTGAAACCAAAGAAAAAGAAAAGAAACAGAAAAGAAAAAGAAAAGAAAGAAAGAAGGAAAACAAAAAAGAAATAAAGAGAGAACAAGAAACAAATCCAGTGAGCTAAGTGCCTTTCATTTTCAGTTTTCTTTTTGCATGTTCTCTGTTTAATTGCTTTATTTGTTTTCTGTAGTTAATCTTTTGCATGTTTTCTGTATTAAGATCTTCTACATATTTTCTGTTTATTTTCCTTCTTTGTTCTAGCATGATTTTTGATTGTTTCATATTCTGAGATTTCTATATATGGTCTTTTGCATATTCTTGTTTGTTTATTTTCTGAGGGTTTCTATCATTAGCCTATCTTATCTATCCTGTTCTTGGCACTTAACTGATATATTTAGCTCTTTAGGATTTTCTATAAGTCAACACATGAATTTGATGTGAATATGCTTCTTTATGTCTGATTTGTTAACTGTGCCAAAGTCTGATATTACAAGTTAGTTAATTGAGATTCAACCATTATCAAATTTGCCTCTGAGTTCTGGTTAATTGATAAGTGATTTTTGATTGAGGCTATGTGTTCAAATTGACATAAATTGGCTGTATTAGTAATGGATTCATATGTTAGACTATGTTAAATCCTACTGTGCTTTGTGGTATTGGTTATAGCTGTAATAGATAAGTGTGATTAGTAACCTGGCTATTATTGAAAGTGACCTAATCGGGCTATAAGAGAAATAACTTAGGACTGTGGAATTAGTCTGGCAACTCTTGAAATATTGGAGTGGTTAGTTCTCAAAATCTTAGTCTAGCTAATAAAACAGGCTAGTCCTGCAATCTAATCTGATTAAGCTAAGTGATAATAAAAGGCTACATTTTAAATTAGTCGAAGACAATTAAGTGAGGTTAAAATTGACAGACTGTTGAGTCTAAATCTAGCCAAGTCTAAAATGATTTGGAATATAGTGGCCAGTATTTAAATAGATAACTAACCTAGGATACCCTGACCATTAACAGGTTGGGTAAATAACAAATAGTATTAAGGGTATAAAAGGAATAAGAAATGGTATAGTTGTGGATTTAATAGAGCCTATAGGGACAAAACAAACTTTTAGGACTAGTATTTTAGTGATTAGATACAATATAAAGGGTAAACCAGGCATAGTAAAAAGGCATAACTGTGAAAATCCTTAGCAAGTGAGGGCACCATAGTGATAGACCCTTAAAAGAAGCAAAAAGAATTCCCTAGAACCTTCCAGTAAGGGCTGGAAGGCATTTCGAGTCTGAAAATGGGGTACCAAACTGTAATTAATAAGAGAATTAAGGGGAGGGAACTTATAATAGGATTTTTGAATTTTCCCCTCAAAATTTCACCCAAAACACCTATAAATAGGCTTCCTCTAAGCCTGAGAAAGGGCTGGATTCTAGAAATTCAGAGAAAACATTCTGAAATTAGAGTTATATACCATAAATAAAGAGTAGAATTCTAAGTATAGTCGAGTGCAATTCTGGAATTCAATTAGGGTCTTCTGCTGTTCTATGCTATTTGATTCTATTGGATTTCCTTCAATTCTGTTCCTTGGTTTGCTTATCTACTGGATTTGAGGATTATACTCGACTGTGTTATTGATGTTCTGCTGTGATTTGCTCTCTATTGATTCTGCTGCTGTGATCGCTGACTATCCTTCATCTTCATTTGCCTCCTAGACTTATAAGTTTTCCCTTTGTTGAATCAGGTACACAATTTCTATCTGAATATTTAACTGCTAGCTGATTGAGGAAATGAAAATACCATGAGTTATTCAGAAGAAATTTTCTGTTGTATTTCATGAATTCTTATGTTTATCGCATGTTTGATCCTTTGTAATTTGATAGGAATGTTTGTAATAATAAATATGTATGAAATCAGAACAATGTAATAGATAGAATAGTGTAGAGTACACGTAGTCATAATCGCCCTAAAATTAGTTTAAAAACACGTTAACTCGTTAAATCAATTCACCTAGTTAAGAATAGTTTCGTAATCTGAATAATAATCACATTAGTCTTCATGAATTAGAATGTGATAATTAAGAATGTTCAACTTAGTTTTAGCCTGTTTCTTCACTTCAATTAGTTAATAACAAGTTAGAACAGTGAAAGTTAGAAATCAGTAACTAACGACAATTCAAATTTGTACAGTTAAGTATCATATCATTGTTCGAGACAGTGGAAATTAGTAGCTTATTATTTAAATTTTGTTAGTAATTGATAATTATGATCCAGAACAGCATGAGTTACAATTAGTGGTTAATAATGAGTCAATTCACATAGTTACGTAACATATCATTGTTAAAGTAGATGAGACAGTAGTCTATTATTCAAGTATAATTAGTGATAGATAATTAGGATTTAGAATTAATATTGTTAGACTTGTACTTCTGTTTCTTATGAAATAAATGTCATTTGGTTAATTTTATCTTTTGTGTTGAGCATTTGTATATTTAGTATGGAATCTCAATTCTGTTTCTTACTTCTCTTGAGTGGTCTGGGCTCGATAGACGGTATGGGCCCAGATCCAATTGGACTCATCGATGGGTCCCTAAATAACAATTTCAACATATTTTGGGTTTGTAGAACCCAGTTATGCAAGCTGGACTATTAAGTTCAAGTCCATAAATGCCCAGGCCTGGAAACAACAATAGGTCTGGACATGATTCTGAAAACTACAATACAAGTAAAATAATTAGGGAAAAAACCAAAAATAGAAACTGTAGCATTTATTAGGATTGGATATAAAAAATAACGGGACAAGCCTCGTATAAGAACAAAATACGCGGGGCCCCCATATGAATGTTAATAAGTGATAGCCTCGGGAAGATCGTTTAGCAAATTCCACGGTCTTTCCTAAAGTTTAATAACCCGTTAGACGTTATAGGCACGATTTTAAATACACATTCCTTAATATGAGTGCAAATCTAATGTGACTCAAATCTTAAATCTCGACGAAGCTGAAGCGTGTTAAAGTCTCATGCGTACTGGTTGCGGTGTGACTCGAAATGCGTTTTCGCGACGTCTCAAGTCGTTAAAATATTAAAAACGAAACATGCACACGTTGTAAAAGCATATAATAGAATCAAATAAAGTCAAACATGATAGTTGAGCGACCGTGCATAAACCACGGAATCCATGAGTGCCTTACACCTTCTCCAAGGTTAATAGAATTCCTTATCGGGATTTCTTGTTGCGCGGACTGTTTAAACAGAGTCAGTTTCCTCAGATTCAGGATTAACCGGTGACTTGGGACACCATTATCTTCCCAAGTGGCGACTCTGAAACTCTAAATAAAAATCCCGTTTCGATTGTCCTTAAAGTGGAAAAACTCCTTCCTCGTTGTTATTATTATATCCTCTCCCGGGTGTATTAGTAATTGATGAGGTATACCTTATTTTCCTTTTCGGGAAATAGAAAGGTAGCAAAAAGGGAGGTGTGACAGCTTTCGCGACTCTACTGGGGATAAGTAACCCAAAACTTTGGTTCAGGGTTTAAGAATTCGAGCTCGATTGAATTGTTGTTCTTGATGTTATTTGGATTCTTTATATGCTTTGATCAATGTACTACATTTTTACCGTTTTGATATTACGTGGATTGTATATGTAAAATTGTGCCGAAAAACCTTCTCTTCTTACCTCCGGGAATGTGCTTACTGGTTGAGACTCCCCTTTCTGTTAGAGTCATAACAAAAATAAGAAAAAGAGGCCGGATAAGTTACAAAGCCAAATGACCCCGCTGGTCCTCGGTACGTAGCCCCCTCCTCGATCCGAGTTGTCCACTCGGGTACATGGTCTAGCACCATATGAAACAACATGATACTGAATCTAGGTCTAGGATGATTATTTGCATCATATCTGACTTAGGGGACTCAACATAGGGGTTGGGTCCGTCTAGGACAGGTGACCCGTTAATCAAAAGACCGAGCATATTATATGTTACATTTATTTGTCCTGGATTATTATGCGGACCAGCAAAATTCGTGAAAATAAAAAAAAAGATAGGGAAAATCTAGAACAGAATGTATTGAAGTGTTGGTGAAACTCTAAAAAATGGGTGGAATAATATGGTTGAAATAATTGGTCACAAAATAATCTTACCGAACTACGCGGGTTTGATTCTCGCCATTAGGTGGGATACGTAACCCTCGACGGGTCCAACCACCCTTTTAGAAAAATGACCAAAAAAATATTTAATTTTAGTTTTTCAATACATCAAAGTGATTGCTATTTTTGGAAATAGCCGAATGTTCCGAAAAGACGCCGGAAGGCTGTTTTTGCAAAAATGGCCACTTTGAAGTCATGTCTTTTTCTTTTCAAATAAATAGCCCGGAAAAGTCACCTCATGGCAGAAGTATGTCAAAAGTTCAAAATCCAGCATCGCAACTCTACACCTTAAAGGCCGAAAGAGAATGGAGCGGTAGAAGCTGCAAATAAGAATATAAAGAAGATTCTTAGAAAAATGGTGGAAAGAGTCAAGGCAATGGCATGAATAATTACCGTTCGCTCTTATGGGTTATCGTACAACTGTACGTACTTCAATCGGTGTCACACCTTACTCATTGGTATATGGAACAGAAGCAGTCATACCGGCAGAAATTGAGATACTTTCTCTTCGAATCATAGCTGAGGCTGAAATTAATGATGATGAATGGGTAAAAGCCCGACTAGAACTATTGAATTTGATTGATAAGAAGAGGTTGGCGGCAGTTTTCCATGGACAATTATATCAATGGAGGATGGTCAGAGCATACAATAATAAAATACGTCCGCGGATATTTGAAGTGGGACAGTTGGTACTGAGGCGTATTTTGCCTCATTGGGCTGAAACGAAAGGAAACTTTGCACTGAATTGGCAAGGACCGTTCATGGTATCACGTGTATTGTCCAATGGAGCTCTATATCTGACAGATGTTGAAAGAAAACGTGTAGAGACTGTTATCAACTCAGATGCAACCAAGAGATATTATGTATGATTCCTTCTTTTTGTATAATTGTGTTTGTCATAATTTTGGAATTGAAACGATGAAGGCATTTTATTCTCTATCCAAACACTCTATCCATTGACATCCCCATTGAGCCTTTTTTGTTTTATTCTTCTGTATCCCTATCTCGGAATCATTCATGATGCAAGAAAAATAAAAATAATAAATAATGATGAAAAATAAAAAAAAAGAAGAAAAGAAAAGAGAAGAAGAAAAATGTAAACAAAAAAAAATGCATACAAAAGACAGAAAGAAAACCGGGAAAAGTCAAGATGCAACAATAATTATGAACGTAGTCCGAACTACGTTTTGACTTGATCCCGAAAGGGTACGTAGGCAGCCTCACTGAGGTTCAGTCATGATAAAAATAAAATCCAAGATTCCCCATAAATTGAAACTGGGGCAGAAAGTTATGTTTATGATTCCGAAAGTTGTAAATATATTTGAACCCTCGTTAAATTTTAGCCTTTATACCCTTCTTTTTGAACCCATCCAAAAGCCACATTACGGTCCAAAGAAATACCTTCTAATCAATTTTAAGAAAATGACAATACAATGAGAATAAGGAGAAACAGGGCATGGACAGTACCCGGTGGTTCAGAAATCAAAAGAATAAAAATAAAAAAAATAAAAATGAGAGAGTCTTACCGGTGAAAACCTTAACTGGCACCGTAAGGCGATTGTGAGATTGAGAGAATAAAATGAGAGAGTCTTATCGGTGAAAACCTTAACCGGCACCGTAAGGCGAAAGAGAGATGAGAAAGAATAAATGAGAGAATCTTATTGGTGAAAACCTTAACCGACATCATAAGGCGAAAGTGAGGACTATTCTAATCGAAAGAAGAAAAATAGCAAAAAACAAAATTGGTTTGGGTCGAAGTAAAAATGGAGTTAAGATAACGACAATTCGATTGGACAGACTGGGTCGGAATTTAAATACATGGCATGGTCAAAGGAATCAGCTGTCATACCCACATAAGTTCTGTCTCTACTCCAAAATATCCTTACCCTTTCAAATTCATATTTTTCTGCATTTTATTGATCAAAGACCAGTTGCCCACTGAAAGCTAACTATCAGCTTCTCATATTAAGAGGCGCAATAACACTGGGTCAAAGAGAAAATAAAGGAGGATGGCAATCAAAGCCAAAGAAAAATGAAAAGAAAAGAAACAAAAAAAGAAAAAGAAAGGGGATTGCAAAGGAAAAGTTGAAAAATATAGCAAAAGGCTGCAGAACAGAATACAGCAAGAAGTGGCAGGCAACGGAAGCAAAGTCAACAAAATGCCAGTTGCCAACATTTTATAACTAATAAAATTGTTCACAGATTTAGACAGGAACAAAAAGATTCAAATTCTCACTAATCAAAGTGAATGAGACTAACGTGGAAGAAGAAAAACACAAAAAATAAATACATCAATAAAAGGAGGAATCCGCAGAGGAGGACTTATTCAGCCAAACAAGAAACCTACCCAAACAGCAAGGGAGGTATTGTCTTTTCGAAACTTACACCCCAGTTATCAAACTGAGGGAATATTTTCTGTATTTTTCATTTTCATGCATCAGGCGCCCACCTGGATAACAAGGGAATATTTTTTGCATTTTCATTTTTATGCATCAGGCGCCCACCTGGTTAACAAGGGAATATTTTCTCCACTTTCATTTTCATGCATCAGGCGCCCACTTGGAGAACAAGGGAATATTTTCTGTATTTTCATTTTCATGCATCAGGCGCCCACCTGGATAACAAGGAAATATTTTCTGCATTTTCATTTTCATGCATCAGGCGGCCACCTGGATAACAAGGGAATATTTTCTGCATTTTTCATTTTCATGCATCAGGCACCCACCTAGATAACAAGGGAATATTTTCTGCATTTTTCATTTTCATGCATCAGGCGCCCACCTGGATAATAAGTGAATATTTTCTGCATTTTTCATTTTCATGCATCAGGCGCCCACCTGGATAACAAGGGAATATTTTCTGCATTTTTCATTTTCATGCATCAGGCGCCCACCTGGATAACAAGGGAATATTTTCTGCATTTTCATTTTCATGCATCAGGCGCCCACCTGGATAACAAGGGAATATTTTCTGCATTTTCATTTTCATGCATCAGGCGCCCACCTGGATAACAAGGGAATATTTTCTGCATTTTTCGTTTTCATGCATCAGGCGCCCACCTGGATAACAAGGGAATATTTTCTGCATTTTCATTTTCATGCATCATGCGCTCGCCTGGATAACAAGGGAATATTTTCTGCATTTTCATTTTGATGCATCAGGCGCCCACCTGGATAACAAAGGAATATTTTCTGCATTTTTATTTTCATGCATCAGGCGCCCACCTGGATAACGAGGGAATACATTTCTGCATGTTTCAATTTCTGTTCAGGCGCCCGCCTGTATAACAAGGGAATACATTGCTGCAATTTAATTGATATTCAGGCGCCCACATGTATAACAAGGGAATACATTTCTGCATGTTTTAATTTCTGTTCGGGAGCCCACCTGTATAACAAGGAAATACATTTCAGCATTTTTAGTTGATTTATCTAACATGAGTAACACCACGACACATGAAAGCCCACACTGGGGCAGAGGAAAAGTTTTCGTTGTTTTGTTTTTGTTTTAACATGTATCAATCTAGAGGCAAGAAACACAACCGGAAGACACACCAAAGGGAAGGAAGCAGTATGTCAGAAACATGGAAATAATCAAAAATCAACAAAAAAGAAAGATGCGAATAAAAGAGTGGCATAAGTTATGGAAAAGCAAGGAAGAACAAGAAGACAAGGAATAGATAGGAATTATTGTAATTCATAGGATCTTAGCTTAGAATAGCTTCTTTATTTTTTCATTTTTATCCCCGGTGTAACAAAGAGTTAGTTAGTGATTATAGCAACAATAGTAGCAATAGCAAAGTCTGGGTAGTTTCAAACTACCAGACCTTCCCGAACTACATTGACTTGATTCCTATTTAGCCCAGGATATTTAGGCAACCTCTGAGGCAGGGTGCGGTCAAAAGGTTTTCAAAATGCTTCTTACGGAATATGGCAGTGGGCATAAATCTCTCATTACTGCTCACTTGTCTTTGCACTGAAACTCTTCGTGTTCCCGAGCAAAGAGGGGCAGCTGTGAGCACGTGATTTTTGCCCTAAGCAAATAAATTCCAATATTAAAAATAAATAAGATTTTTGATATGTAATTATGTGTTAAATTGAAATAAATTGTGTAATTGTGATTGAGATAATTTGAAACTAAAAAAATGTTAATTAAAAAATGTTACAAAAAATAAGGAAATTAAATAAAATTAACTAAAAATACAAAATAATACCGGAAAATTAAAGAAAATAGCAAAAATGTTATAAAAATACCAGAAACATTAGAAAAAATAGGAAAATAAAAGAGAAGCAATAATTGAAAAGAATACAAAAAATAGAAAAAAATAAAATACAAAAGAAAATACCAAAAATTAATTAAAATATAAAGATAAAATACAAAGACAAAAGAATTAGGCCAAAATGCACAAAGCAATTAGCCCAAATACAATTCTCACAGGTCAGGCCCAAGGTCAAAAGACCAGCCAGTCTCACAATAGAACCAAATGACACCGTTAAGGAAAGAAATCAGGGCCGTTCATCTCGTCAATCTAATGGATGAGACGAGAGTCTCAATTAAAGCAAACGATGTCGCTTAGACAATTAAATCTCAGCCGTCTATCTCATTAATCCAACGGATGTGAGTAAGGGTTCATTAAACCATACGTTGTCATTTTGAAGGCAAAGAGATCTGGGCCGTTCATCCTAGCCAATATAACGGTGGAAAACTAGCAACCTAAGATAGGTATATAAGCTTCATCTCCCGTTCATTAGAGACCAAAACTAATACACACCTCTACAAACACCAAACCCTAGCCGCCGGTCCCTCTCATCTTCTTTATCGCCTCTACTGGAGACTGGCCAGAATCCATGGCCGTCTCCGGTCACCTTCAACCTCAAACCTTCTTTCCTTTTCTTTCTCACCCAATACCACCCTAGAAACCTAGGAAAATAAGAAAACCTCAACTTCTTGAAAGTCCGGTCACTGGAGTCTTTGCCGGTGACCTTCAACTTATGATCCAGCCTCCCAAAATAATACCCTAGGACCACTACGAGGGGATCTTTCACCCTATGTAGTTGGTTTCCTTCGAATCACCCTGTAAATCCTCAAATATTCAAAAGAAGTTCGCCAGAACCCTACCTCCGGCGAACACTAAAACATGACCCACCCCAAATACACTCCAATAAACAACCAGAACACCCTTCCACCCTCAAGAACCCAAAAATAAACCTGTTTGAAGAAAATCTGGAAAAATCAAACTTCAAATCTCTGAAGTCTTGAAACCAAAGAAAAAGAAAAGAAAGAAAGAAGGAAAATAAAGTAGAAATAAAGAGAGAATAGGAGACAAATCCTGCGAGCTAACTGCCTTTCATTTTCCGTTTTCTTTTTGCATGTTCTCTGTTTAATTGCTTTCTTTGTTTTCTGTAGTTAATCTTTTGCATGTTTTGTATTTTAAGATCTTCTACATATTTTCTGTTTATTTGCCTTCTTTGTTCTAGCATGCTTTTTGACTGTTTCATCTTCTGAGATTTCTATATATGGTCTTTTGCATATTCTTGTTTGTTTAGTTTTCTGAGTGTTTCTATAATTAGCCTATCTCATCTATCCTGTTCTTGGCACTTAACTGATATGTTTAGCTCTTTAGGGTTTTCTATAAGTCAACACATGAATTTGATGTGAATATGCTTCTTTATGTCTGATTTGTTAAATGTGCCTAAGTCTGAAATTATAAGTTAGTTAATAGGGATTCAACCATTATCAAATTTCCTTCTGAGTTCAGGTTAATTGATAAGTGATTTTCGATTGAGGCTATGTGTGAAAAATGACATAAATTGGCTGTATTAATAATGGATTCATATGTTAGACTATGTTAAATCCTAATGTGCTTTGTGGTATTGGTTATAGCTGTAATAGACAAGTGTGATTAGTAATCTGGCTATTATTGAAAGTGACATAATCTGGCTATAAAAGAAATAACTTAGGACTGTGCAATTAATATGGCCTCTCCTGAAACATTGGAGTGGTTAGTTCTGCAAATCTAAGTCTAGCTAGTAAAACATGCTAGTCATGCAATCTAATCTGATTAAGCTAAGTGATAATAAAAAGGATACATTTTAAATTAGTCTAAGACAATTAAGTAAGGTTAAAATTGAAGGACTGTTGAGTCTAAATCTGGCCAAGTCTTAAATGATTTAGAATATAGTGGCCAATAGTTAAATAGATAACTAACCTAGGATACCCTGACCATTAACAGGTTGGGTAAATAACAAGTAGTATTAAGGGTATAAAAGGAATAAGAAATGGTACAGTTGTGGATTTAATAGAGTCTATAGGGACAAATCAGACTTTTACGACTAGTATTTATGTAATTAGATACAAAATAAAAGGTAAAACAGGCCTAGTAAAAAGGCATAACTGTGAAAATCCTTAGCAAGTGCGGGCACCATAGTAATTGACCCTTAAAAGAAGCAAAAAGAATTCCCTAGAACCTTCCAGCAAGGGCTGGAAGGCATTTCGAGTCTGAAAATGGGACTACCAAACTGTAATTAATAAGAGAATTAAGGGGAGCGAACTTATAATAAGATTTTTGAATTTCCCCCTCAAAATTTCTCCCAAAACACCTATAAATAGGCTTCTTCTAAGCCTGAAAAAGGACTGGATTCTAGAAATTAAGAGAAAACATTCTGAAATTAGAGTTATATACCATAAATAGAGAGTAGAATTGTGAGTATAGTCGAAATGCAGTCACAAGCTACGGGCAACTAATAGAATATACAAAAGATTTTCTACATCCTACAGTCTGAAATAAAGAAAGACACCAAAAGGTAAAGGAAAAATCTATCCGGCTGCTGAGCAGCATAGGAAGGGAAGCAACTCACCGTGAAATTCTCTGCCACAAACTCAGGGACGCGCACCAGATTGGTAACCAGATCTATTAGCCTCAAATCCTGTACAATTAAGTATAGAAGAGTAGTACGAGTACATAAATAATATGTACCTAGTACGTATTTCGTCTAATCTCGAAGAAGTAGAGACGAAAGGCCGACTACCTACTAAGGTCAAGATAATATAATAATTATATGATATATAAAGCATAAAGATTTCCATTAAACAACAAGTTGCGATGAAAAGCCATAATTATGTCCTTGACTGTATTTCAGTTACTATTTTTCCTTTTACATACATAGCAAGAAATCATGTCATGTCTAAGCTCAAGTATATATATATCAAGTGCAATCATGCCAAGGTCGACGGCCCTCTCCAACGAAAAGAACTATGCACTGCCGAGGGTTCGAGTGGCACGTACCATAGATGCATCTATTTTCACCGAGGCAATCGGCCCGATCCATAATTAATAAGAAAACATCAAGGATGCACACAAGGGCTCATTTATATACAAGGACACTTTTACAAAGGTTCAACAAGCGCATATGTTCACCTTTCATTCCTCTCAAGTCTCTAGCATATCATAAACAATTACATTGGCAATTTAAATAAAAGATAACTCAGAATTAGGCATGAAATGGGCCCTACACTATTCAAGCAATTAACATCATAGTAGCTACGCACGGACTCTCATTACCTAGTATGTATGTAGCTCGCGCATTTAGCAATAAGTTCTCATTTATTAATCATATGGGGACAATTCCCTTTTACAATGTTAGAAAGGAGACTCATCTCGCTCCAAAGCGTACTTCTAATATCAGAAACAAGTCCAAGCCCTAAAGTAGGAGCCAAATGATCACAAACTGGTTAAAGGAAGTAATAACTAGTCAATATAAGTTTACAAGATCGAATTCTAGCTATTTAAGCCATTTCCCAACCCCTTTTCAAGAGTTTCCTAAATTTTGACCCCGAGCCCACGTGCCCAGATTTCGAGATTTTTTGAAGGAAGTTGTTCTTCACAACCTAAGGATCAATAATATATCGTTTCTAGTTCGTCACATAGCAAATTAAATGCTTAAATCTTAATTTTATTAAAACCCGCGGTCTAGCTCTAACCCTTGAGTTTTACTTAGTCTTTAGTGTTTAATCTACCAAATGTACATATATTTAAACTAAGGATTAATGGGAATTACTTACCTTATAGTGTTATATTGAAACCTTCTCTTTGAAAGCACCCAAATCGCCCAAGTATGGAGCTGTGAATGAAATAAATGGGTTTGAGTTCAAATTAATGGAACTCTCTGCCCTAGCAATTTCTGATTCTGCAATGCCATGATTGCTTCCGCGGAAATCGCTTTTGCGGAAAAAGGCTCGCTTTTGCGGAGATGGCCCAAAAAACCTGGACCACTTTTGCGGTTATGTGCCCGCTTATGTGGGTTCACTTCTACGGATTTGGGCCTAAGGAGTTGGACCGCTTCTGTGGTCTGGGAGCTTCTTAAGAGAAACCGCTTCTATGGTCTCTGGGCCGCTTCTGATGTTTCCCCTTCGCTTGGCCCTTTCCATTTTTCGGATGGGCTGTCCGCATCTGTGGTACCGCTTCTGCGGTCCATGAACCGCATATGCATTTATGATAGAAGCAGCAACTTCAGCTCTTCTTCAATTTTCTTACTTAGCTGGAACCTCGCTCGTTTCACGCTCGGGGTTCCCGAGCCTCACCCAAACAAACCAACAAGTCTGAAATCACGAGGCGGACCAACTCAAACCCTCAAAACTCCCAAAACAATGCTAAATCTTGGAATCATCACGTAAAACCAAATGAATCAAACTATTGAATCTTCAAGTTCTTAATTCTCCTCTAACGGGTCAAAATACCCTTAACTACTTGGATTGGCACCAAATTTTACGGGCAAGCCTTAAACAACATTATGGATCTGTACCAAGCTCCAAAACCAATAGCCGAGCCCGATACCTAGGGAATCAATGATTACTTAGTTTCTTTAATTCTTTAAAGCTTCAATTAAATATTGTAAATTAAAAATTTATTACTCGCAATAGGGACCTCGGAATTTGACTCTAAACATATTCCCAAGTCCCATATTTTCCCACGGACCCTAAACTCAAATTACAAATCAAGGTTCGTTTTCCCAAAATGTTGACCGAAGTCAAACTTGCTATTTTAAGAAAATTTTAAAGAAGTAAATGGACATATTTTTACTAAAAACTCTTCCAACTTCCCAACCAAACGCTCCCGCAAGTCATAAATTAGTTAAAGCAAGTATGGGAGGCTTTATTTATGGGACGAGGTTCTAAATACAAAACGACCAGTCGGGTCATTACATTCTCAACCTCTTAAACAAACTTTCTCCCTCGAATGCGCATAGAAAAGTACTTGGACTGTTGAATAAGTGGGGATATCTACTCTGGATGTCCTCCTCGGACCCCCAGGTCGCCTCCTCAACCGGCTGGCCCCTCCACTGGACCCTCACTGCAAAAATCCTCTTGGATCTCAACTGCAATCATATCTATCAATAATGGCAACTGGCTCCTCCTCATATCCAAAACTCTCATCTAATTGGATGGTACTGAAGTCCAACACGTGTGATAGGTCAGCATGGTACTCCTGAAGCATCGAAACATAGAAAACTGGATGAACTTCCGATAAATCGGGGGGTAAATCAAGCTCATTGGCAACTTCCCCAACTAGTCCCAATGCCTCGAAGGGCCCAATAACACTGGGGAATAGCTTTCCCTTCTTCCCGAACCTCATGATGCCCTTAATTGACGAGGCCTTCAAGTGAACCTTCTCGCCAATCATGAATGATACATCACGTGCCTTCTGATCAACGTAACTCTTCTGTCTGGACTGAGCTGCACGGAGCCTCTCCTAAATCAGCTTTACCTTATCCAAGGCATCATGTACCAAATCCGTTCCAAGCAACTTAGCCTCACCAGGCTCAATTACGATAGGAGAACGACAACGTTGACCATATAATGCCTCATATGGGGCCATCTCTATGTTGGCCTGATAGATGTTGTTGTGTGCAAACTCTACTAAAGGCAAGAAATGATCCCACTACCCTCCAAAGACAATCACACATGCTCTAAGCATATCCTCTAAAATCTGAACTATCCACTCCGACTGCCCATCAGTTTGAGGATGAAATGTCGTGCTAAGCTCTATGCGGGTCCCCAACTCACTTTGAACAGCTCTCCAAAAATGGGAAGTGAACTGAGGGCCTCTGTCTGATATGATGGAAATCGGCACACCATGCAATCATATTTTCTCCTGAATATAAATTTGAGTGTATCACTCTACTATATAGGTAGTCGCCACAGGAATGAACTACGTTGATGTGACGACCCAAAGGGTCATCACTTGTTTTATTAATCATTTCAAGCTTCTGAGGTCTTGAAAACCTCATTTATAGTTGCCTCGATTTGCGTGCACAGTTCGGGCACGAAGCTGGAAAATTTTTATGTCGAAATATGTGAAATATGTGAAAACTTTGAGGAATTTTGATATTAATATTGATATGGTTGACTTTGGTCAACATTTTTGATAAATGGACCCGGAACCGTGATTTGACGGTCTCAGAAAATCCGTAGAAAAATATGGAACTTGGGCGTATGCCCGGAATTAAAATCCTAGGTCTAGAACCCCGATAAAAGAATTTTTCTGTTAAATTGTTTTCTGAAAATGTTTAAGGAAAATGAAACAGAAATTTGATTGAAAAGTGGTGATATCGGGCTCGTATTTTGGTTCCGACACTCGGTACAGGTCAAATATATTGGTTAAGCGCTTCCGGTAAAGTTTGGTTGAAAACGGACGTCGTTTGACGTGTTTCGGCCTTAAATTGGAAATTTTGGAAATTATGAAATTTGAAAGAATTATTGAGTTTTAAGGCTCAATTCATTAATTTTGATATTATTTAGGCGATTTGATCGCGCGAGCAAGCTTGTATGATGTTTTTAAGTCAGTGTGCATATTTGGTTTGGAGCCCCGAGGGCTCGGGTGAACTATGGATAGGCCACGAGATCAATTTTTCATGTTAGAAAGTTGCTGTCACCACCTGGTTTGCAGAGTTCGCAAATGCGAACAAAAGTTCGCAAATGCGAACTTCCCAATATTCTGCCTGTGTTCGCAAATGCGAACTTCCCAATATTCTGCCTATGTTCGCAAATGCGAACAATAGTTCACAAATACGAACTTCCCAATATTTTGCCCGTGTTCGCAAATGCGAACAATAGTTCGCAAATGCGAACTTCCCAATATTCTGCCTGTGTTCGCAAATGCGAACAAAAGTTCGCAAATGCGAACTTCCCACTTTTGTCTTGGCTTCGCAAATGCGAACAAAAGTTCGCAAATGCGAACTTCTCAGCCTTAGCTTATTTTTCAAACTCCATAAATTGGTCGGGGTTCGCAATTGCGAACCCATGTTCGCAAATGCGAACACAGAGACCTGTAAATCACGATTTCCAGCTTCATTCTTCACATTTCACAACCCAAAAACACCCATTTGCGATTCTTCACGAACTCCATCTTCTTCAAAACAATTGTAAGTCACTTTTTACTTAATTCTTTCAATTCCTAACAACATTAAACATGTTTTTCAATAGAAATCAAAGGTTTTCATGGTAGAATTTCTTGTTTTTGGTAGAATATAGGGTTTTTCATGAATTAGGAAATTGGACCTCGAATCGAGGTCCGATTTTGAAACAAATCATATACTTGAACTCGTGGGGGGATGGGCAAACGGATTTTGGTCCGAACCCCGAGTTCCGACCATGTGGGCCCGGGGTCGAAATTCACTATTCCGGGCAGAATGTTGTAAAAGTTGAAATTGGCCTTATGAATTAGTTTGTTGAGTAGTATTGATGATATTAAATCAATTGTGTATAGATACGATTGGATTGGAGCCGAATTTGAAAGGAAAAGGCATTGCCACATATTGAATTGTTCGTAAAACATTTGAGGTAAGTGTTTGTTCTATCCTAGCTTGAATGAATAGGAATTATAAATATTGTTGATGTAGAGATTATTAGCTAAATGCCGGTAATATATATATTTATGAATTGGGATCGTGTGGCGCGCCGACCACTTATATATTTATGAATTGGGATCGTGTGGCGCGCCGACCACTTATATAATAAGAAATGGGATCGTGTGGCACGCCGACCACAAAGTGATTTAAATCTTGGCATTGGCCTTAGTTGCCGGTAGCCTTTTGATATATTTGGGAGCGGGTGGTACGCCTACCACAAGATATAATCTATTGATATATTTGGGAGCGGGTGGTACGCCTACCACAAGATATAATCTATTGATATATTTGGGAGCGGGTGGTACGCCTACCACAAGATATAATTATTGTGATAGTTGGGAGCGGGTGGTACGCCTACCACAAGATATGAAATGAAAAAGGAAATTGAGACATGAAAGTAAGATTTATTCTGTTGATTATATTATTCCGGATATCACGAGTTATTGACTATTATTTCAGAGCATAGTCTTTCCTTATAAATGTTTTTGTACATGTATATATATTTTGCAACTGGTACAGGTTTACGTGGGTGACCGGCCTTAGTCTCGTCACTATTTCGCCGGGATAGGCCGGGCACTAGGCTAGACACATGGGGTCGGTTGTGTCGATACTACACTCGCGCTCTTTGCGCGGATACAGGTTACGGACAGCAGCGACAGTAGCGATTGTGGATATTCCGACTACTGAGACTACGAGGTAGCCTTGCAGGCGTCCGCAGGACCCGTCGTCTCTTCTATCTATGTATTTTATTCTGTTATCTCATGTATTCGAGATAAACATATTATATTTTCTTTCAGACAATTGTGTGTATTATTCTTAGAAGTTCGTGAGTATTGTGACACCAGTCTTGGGTAGTGTATCATGTTTGGGGTTTTCTTTATCATATTTGATAAGATTGACTAAGTCTTTCGCTAAGTTTAATTATTCCGCTGTAATTTATATGTTTTAATTTTAAAGTCTTAATAAGAATTTGGTAATTAATGGAGGTGTAATAAATATTTGGCTTGCCTAGCTTCCACTAGTAGGCGCCATCATGACCCCCGATGGTGGGAAATCCGGGTCGTGACAAGTTGGTATCAGAGCACTAGGTTGCACAGGTCTCACAACTCACGAACAACCTTAGTAGAGTCTGAAGGATCGGTACGGAGACGTCTGTATTTATCCTCCAGAGGCTACAGAGTTAGGAAAATATTCCCTTTATTCTTTCCAGCCGTGCGACTTGATCTTTCAAATGTTAATTGAATTTCTACTCTGTTCTTCCGCAGATGGTAAGAACACGTGCATCTTCATCCAGTGACCAGCAGCCCGAGGTCCCAGCAGCGGCAGCTCCCGCTAGGGGCAGAGGCCGAGGTCGAGGTCCGTGGTAGGGGTAGAGCTCAGCCCCAGGCAGCTACCCCAGAGGTGGAGCCTCATATTGAGATTGACGAGGAGGTTCCAGTCCCAGCAGCTCCAGTGGGCCCAGCTCAGGTCCCCGGAGAGGCTTTATTTACCCCGGATCTTCGGGATGCTTTGGTCAGAATAGCGGGATTTATGGACAGCATTGCCAGAGCGGGTTTATTATCAGTTGCACCAGCCGCTTCTCAGGCTGGAGGAGGGGTTTAGACTCTTGCTACACGTACTCCGGAGCATGTAGCTTCCCGGACTCAGGTTTCAGTGGTTTAGCCCGCAGTGGCAGCTTAGACGGTTGTTACAGCTCAGGCCATCGATGGAGCGGTTATGTCTTCAGATGCTTTATGGAGATTTGATCGGTTCTCCAAGCTCGTCACCACCACTTTCAGCGGCGCTTCATCAGAGGATCCACAGGACTTTCTATTCAAATGTCATGAGATTCTCAGGACCATGGGTATAGTGGAGACCAACTGGGTCAATTTTTGCACCATCCGGCTTGTAGGGTCCGCCAAGACTTGGTGAAAGGATTATTGCCTATCTAGACTAGCAGGGTTCCCCGATTTGACATGGGATTAGTTCACAGAGTTATTTTTGGAGAAGTTTCTCACAGTCACTTAGCAGGAGGGACTTTAGAGGCAGTTCAAGCACCTCCAGCAGGGCTCCATGAAAGTTACACAGTATGAGACTAGATTTCTTTACTCGGCACGTCATACAGTTGTGATATCTCCCTATTGAGCAAGAGAGGGTCCAGAGATTCATTGATAGATTGATTCAGCTTATCCATTTTTAGATGGACATGGGAGATGGTAGTGATATTTCCTTTTAGGAGGCATCTAATGCAGCCCACAGAGTTGAGATGGCCCTCACATGAGGAGGTGGTCAGATGTCGGACAAGAGGCATCGTCATTCTAGTAGATTCAGTGGTACCTCATCTAGAGGTAGGGATTCCTATGGTAGAGGTCAGGCACTAAGGCCCTTTCAGTCTGCGCTTCAGGTTTCTCATGTTGCTCCAAGCAGCGGAGGTTCTCAGTAGTATTATTTAGATCAGCAGCCTATCAGTAACCACCACTTCGCTATTTTCAGCAGCCGAGGGCTTGTTTTACGTGCGGTGATCTTAGGCATATTGCAAGGTATTGCCCTCGAGCTTCTGACAGATCTCACCAGCAGGGTTCTCGTGCCATGATTCAGGCCCCAGTTCCCTCACAGCCTGCCCAGCCAGCTAGAGGCGGAGGTAGAGGACATAGAGGTGGAGGTAGAGGTCATAGAGGTGGAGCTCAGACCGATAGAGGTAGAGACCAGCCAGCAGCTGATCGTCCTAGAGATACTGCTCAGGGTGGTGGGGCACAGCCCCGATGTTATGCACTTCCCGCCAGACCAGAGGCTGAGTCTTCTGATGCCGTCATTACAGGTATTATTTTGGTTTGTGATAGAAAGGCATCAGCATTATTTGACCCTGGGTCTACATATTCGTACGTGTCTTCCTATTTTGCATCGTACTTGATTCAGCCCAGTGATCCACTGAGTGTTCCTGTTCATGTGTCTACACCAGTAGGCGATTCTATTATGGTTGATCGAGTTCATCGGTCATGTATTATAGTAATTGAGGGACTCGAGACCCGTGCTGATTTATTACTCCTAAAAATGGTGGACTTTGATATTATACTAGGCATGGACTGGCTATCTCCATATCATGCTATTTTAGACTGCCATGCCAAGACTGTGACTTTAGCTCTGCCGAATTTGCCTCGTATAAAGTGGAAAGGAATTTCAGGTCATACTAGTCGCAATGTTATTTCTTATGTTAAGGCTCAGGCGTATGGTTGGAAAGGGATGCTTGGATTATTTGGCCTATGTCCGTGATTCTAGTGCCGAGGTTCCTTCTATTGACTCTGTGCCTGTGGTTCGCGAATTTCCTGAAGTATTTCCTTCAGACTTGCCAGGTATGCCGCCCGATAGGGACATTGATTTTTGCATTGATTTGGCTCCAGGTACTCAGCCCATTCCCATTCCCCAATATCGTATGGCTCTGCCAGAGTTAAAAGAATTGAAGGAGCAGTAGCAGGATTTACTTGAAAAGGGTTTCATTAGACCCAGTGTTTCGCCGTGGGGTGCACCAGTATTATTTGTAAAGAAGAAAGATGGTTCGAT
The DNA here is from genome assembly GCA_032618575.1 of Nicotiana noctiflora. Lineage (NCBI taxonomy): Eukaryota > Viridiplantae > Streptophyta > Magnoliopsida > Solanales > Solanaceae > Nicotiana > Nicotiana noctiflora. The sequence continues at coordinate 109,180 of JASVEL010005433.1, read as the reverse complement.
GAGAATGTGCATTGACTATCGACCGTTAAACAAGGTGACTATCAAAAATAAATATCCACTTCCGCGAATTGATGATTTATTTGACCAGCTTCAGGGTGCCAAGGTATTTTCAAAGATAGATTTGAGATCTGGCTATCATCAGCTGAAGATTAGGGCATCTGATGTCCCTAAGATAGCGTTCCGCACTCGGTATGGACATTATGAATTTCTAGTCATGTCTTTTGGATTGACAAATGCTCCAGCAGCTTATATGGAATTAATGAATCGGGTGTTCCGGCCTTATTTAGACTTGTTTGTAATAGTCTTCATTGATGACATATTAATATATTCCCGCAGTCAGGAGGAGCATGCGCAACATCTCAGAGTGGCCTTACAGACTCTGAGAGATAGCCAACTATATGCAAAATTTTCAAAGTGTGAATTTTGGCTAAGTTCAGTTGCATTCCTGGGTCATATTGTGACGGCAGCAGGTATTCAGGTTGATCCGAAGAAAATTGAGGCGAGCAAGAACCGGCCTAGACCGACATCAGCCACTGATATTCAAAGTTTCTTGGGGTTAGCGGGTTATTATCGCCAATTCGTAGAAGGATTTTCGTCTATTGCAACCCCACTGACCAGATTGACCCAGAAGGGTGTTCAATTTGAATGGTCCGATGAATGTGAGGCGAGCTTTCAAAAGCTCAAGACAGCCTTGACCACAGCACCGGAATTGGTTTTACCTACAGGTACGGGACCTTATACTATTTATTATGATGCTTCCCGTATTGGGCTTGGTGCAGTGTTAATGCAGGATGGCAAGGTTATTGCCTATGCTTCGAGGCAGTTGAAGATTCATGAAAAGAACTATCCAATGCATGATCTAGAATTGGCGGCGATTATTCACGCATTGAAGATCTGGAGGCATTATTTGTATGGTGTAGCATGTGAAGTATACACCGATCATAAGAGTCTTCAGTATTTGTTTAAGCAGAAAGAGTTGAATTTGAGGTAGAGAAGGTGGCTAGAATTGCTAAAAGATTATGATGTCACCATTTTATATTATCCGGGAAAAGCAAACGTGGTGGCCGACGCTTTGAGTAGGAAGTCAGCCAGTATGGGTAGCCTTGCTTATATTCCAGTCAATCAGAGACCACTTGCTTTGAATGTTCAGTCATTGGCCAACCGATTTGTGAGGTTGGATATTTCTGAGCCTAGTCGAGTACTAGCTTGCACGATCGCTCGCTTTTCATTATTGGAGCGTATCCGCGATCAACAATATAATGATTCTTATTTATGTGACCTTAGAGATAAGGTTCAGCGAGAAGGTGCTAAACAGGTTACCTTAGATGACGAGGGGATCTTGAGGATGCAAGGGCGCATTTGTGTGCCAATTGTTGATGGGCTTAGAGAATTGATTCTAGAAGAAGCTCACAGTTCGCGGTATTCTATTCATCCAGGCGCAGCGAAAATGTATCGAGATTTGCGTCAACATTATTGGTGGCGCAGAATGAAAAAGGATATTGTGGCATATGTGGCACGGTGTCTTAATTGTCAGCAGGTTAAGTATGAACATCAAAGACCTGGCGGTTTATTTCAGAGAATTGAACTTCCTGAATGGAAGTGGGAGCGAATCACGATGGATTTCGTTTCTGGACTTCCGAAGACTCGGAAGAAGTTTGATGTTGTTTGGGTGATTGTTGATAGGCTAACCAAGTCAGCTCATTTTCTTCCTATTGCCACTACCTATTCATCCGCGAGGTTAGCTGAGATTTATATCAGGGAGATCTGTTCGCCTTCATGGCGTGCCAATCTCTATTATTTCAGATCGAGGTGCACAGTTTACCTCACATTTCCGGAAGGCGGTTCAACGAGAGTTAGGAACGCAAGTTCAGCTAAGTACAACCTTTCATCCCCAGACGGATGGTCAGTCCGAGAGGACTATTCAGATACTGGAAGATATGCTACGGGCGTGTGTTATTGATTTTGGAGGTTCGTGGGATCAATTCCTGCCGTTGGCAGAGTTTGCTTATAATAATAGTTATCAATCGAGCATCCAGATGGCTCCTTATGAAGCATTGTATGGTAGGCGGTGTCGTTCTCCGGTTGGATGGTTTGAACCGGAAGAAACTCGGTTATTGGGTATGGATTTAGTTCAGGAGGCCTTAGATAAGGTCAAGATTATTCAAGATAGGCTTCGCACAGATCAGTCTAGACAAAAGAGCTATGCAGATCGCAAGGTTCGAGATATAGCTTTCATGATTGGGGAGCGAGTATTGCTCCGAGTGTCGCCTATGAAGGGCGTAATGAGATTTGGAAAGAAGGGCAAACTTAGCCCTAGGTTTATTGGGCCATTCGAGATTCTTGATCATGTGGGAGAAGTGGCATATAAACTTGCCTTGCCACCTAGCTTATCAGCTATACATCCAGTGTTTCATGTGTTCATGCTTCGAAAATATCACGGCGATCCATCGCACGTGTTAGATTTCAGCACTGTCGCATTGGACAAAGATCTATCCTATGAAGAGGAGCCGGTAGCTATCCTAGATCGGCAGGTTCGACAGTTGAGGTCAAAGAGTTTTCCTTCTGTGCGAGTTTAGTGGAGGGGTCAGCCTCCTGAGGCATCGACCTGGGAGTCCGAGTCTGACATGCGGAGCCGATATCCTCATCTATTCCTTGACTCAGGTACTTCTTTCTTTTGTCCGTTCGAGGACGAACGGTTGTTTTAGAGGTGGAGAATGTGACGACCCAAAGGGTCATCACTTGTTTTATTAATCATTTCGAGCTTCTGAGGTCTTGAAAACTTCATTTATAGTTGCCTCGATTTGCGTGCATAGTTCGAGCACGAAGCTGGAAAAGTTTTATGTCGAAATACGTGAAATATGTGAAAAATTTGAGGAATTTTGATATTAATATTGATATGGTTGACTTTGGTCAACATTTTTGATAAACGGACCCGGAACCGTGATTTGACTGTCTCAGAAAATCCGTAGAAAAATATGGAACTTGGGCATATGCCCGGAATTGAAATCCGAGGTCTATAACCCCGTAAAAGAATTTTTCTGTTAAATTGTTTTCTGAAAATGTTTAAGGAAAATGAAACTGAAATTTGATTGAAAAGTGGTGATATCGGGCTCGTATTTTGGTTCCGACACCCGGTACAGGTCAAATATATTGGTTAAGCGCTTCCTGTAAAGTTTGGTTGAAAACGGACGTCGTTTGACGTGTTTCGGCCTTAAATTGGAAATTTTGGAAATTATGAAATTTGAAAGAATTCTTGAGTTTTAAGGCTCAATTCATTGATTTTGATGTTATTTTGGCGATTTGATCGCGCGATCAAGTTCGTATGATGTTTTTAAGTCAATGTGCATATTTGGTTTGGAGCCCCGAGGGCTCGGGTGAATTTTGGATAGGCCACGAGATCAATTTTTCATGTTAGAAAGTTGCTGTCAGCACCTGGTCTGCAGAGTTCGCAAATGCGAACTTCCGAATATTCTGCCTGTGTTCGCAAATGCGAAGCATTCTTCGCAAATGCGAAGGCCCCTCAGCCCAGCCTTGTTCGTAAATGCGAACAAATGTTCGCAAATGCGAAGGCCCCAAAATTGCCTTGGCTTCGCAAATGCGAACAAAAGTTCGCAAATGCGAACTTCCCAACTTTAGCTTATTTTTCAAACTCCAGAAATTGGTCGGGGTTTGCAATTGCGAACCCATGTTCGCAAATGCGAACACAGAGACCTGTAAATCACGATTTCCAGCTTCATTCTTCACATTTCACAACCCAAAAACACCCATTTGCGATTCTTCACGAACTCCCTCTTCTTCAAAATAATTGTAAGTCACTTTTTACTTAATTCTTTCAATTCCTAACAACATTAAACATGTTTTTCAATAGAAATCAAAGGTTTTCATGGTAGAATTTCTTGTTTTTGGTAGAATATAGGGTTTTTCATGAATTAGGAAATTGGACCTCGAATTGAGGTCCGATTTTGAAACAAATCATATACTTGAACTCGTGGAGGGATGGGTAACCGGATTTTGGTCCGAACCCCGAGTTCCGACCATGTGGGCCCGGGGTCGAAATTCACTATTCCGGGCAGAATGTTGTAAAAGTTGAAATTGGCCTTATGAATTAGTTTGTTGAGTAGTATTGATGATATTAAATCAATTGTGTATAGATACGATTGGATTGGAGCCGAATTTGAAAGGAAAAGGCATTGCCAAAGATTGAATTGTTCCTAAAACATTTGAGGTAAGTGTTTGTTCTATCCTAGCTTGAAGGAATAGGAATTTAGTTATGCATAAATATTGTTGATGCAGAGATTATTGGCTAAATGCCGGTAATATATATATTTATGAATTGGGATAGTGTGGCACGCCAACCACTTATATATTTATGAATTGGGATCGTGTGGCGCGCCGACCACTTATATAATAAGAAATGTGATCATGTGGCACGCCGACCACAAAGTGATTTAAATCTTGGCATTGGCCATAGTTGCCGGTAGCCTTTTGATATATTTGGGAGCGGGTGGTACGCCTACCACAAGATATAATCTATTGATATATTTGGGAGCGGGTGGTACGCCTACCACAAGATATAATCTATTGATATATTTGGGAGAGGGTGGTACGCCTACCACAAGATATAATTATTTTGATAGTTGGGAGCGGGTGGTACGCCTACCACAAGATATGAAATGAAAAAGGAAATTGAGACATGAAAGTAAGATTTATTCTGTTGACTAGATTATTCTGGATATCACGAGTTATTGACTTGTTATTTCAGAGCAGAGTCTTTCCTTATAAATGTTTTTGTACATGTATATATATTTTGCAACTGTACAAGTTTATGTGGGTGACTGACCTTAGTCTCGTCACTATTTCGCTGGGATAGGCCAGACACTTACCAGCACATGGGGTCGGTTGTGCTGATACTACACTCTGCGCTCTTTTTGCGCAGATACAGGTTACGGACAGCAGCATCGGCAGTAGCGATTGTGGATATTCCGGCTACTGAGTCTATGAGGTAGCCTTGCAGGCGTCCGCAGGACCCGTTGTCTCTTCTATCTATATATTTTATTCTGTTATCTCATGTATTCGAGATAAACAGTTTATATTTTCTTTCAAACAATTGTGTGTATTATTCTTAGAAGTTCGTGAGTATTGTGACACCAGTCTTGGGTAGTGTATCATGTTTGGGGTTTTCTTTATCATATTTGATAAGATTGACTAAGTCTTCCGCTAAGTTTAATTATTCCGCTGTAATTTATATGTTTTTAATTTTAAAGTCTTAATAAGAATTTGGTAATTAATGGAGGTGTAATTAATATTTGGCTTGCCTAGCTTCCACTAGTAGGCGCCATCATGACCCCCGATGGTGGGAAATCCGGGTCGTGACAGTTGACTTGGTCAACCTATCCACAATGACCCATACTGAATCAACCTTCCGCAAGGTCCACGGTAACCTAACTATGAAATCCATGGTGATGCACTCCCACTTCCACTCCGGAATAGGTATCTGTTGAAGTAGATCACCTCGCCTCTGATGCTCACACTTGACCTACTGGCAATTCAAACATCTAGCTACATACTCCATGATATCTTTCTTCATCGTACGCCACCAGTTATGTTGTCTCAAGTCACGGTACATCTTCATGGCACCCGGATGAATGGAGTACCTCAAGCTGTGGTCCTTCTCTAGAATCCTCTCCATGAGACCATCAACATTAGGAATGCATAGACGGCCCTAAAGCTGCAATACACCATGCTTGCCAATAGAAACCTCATTGGCACCTCCCTGAAGCACTGTCTCTCTGAGAACCTCCAAATGTGGATGATCGTACTATCATGCCTTAATCTGCCCCAATAACAAAGACTAAGCAACCACACATGCTAGAACTTGGATGGGCTCCGAAATGTCCAACCTCATAAGTCTATTAGCCAAGGACTAAATGTCGAAGGCTAGTGGCCTCTCCTCTGCTGGAATGAATGCTAGGCTACCCATACTCTCCGCCTTTCTGCTCAAGGCATCCGCGACTACATTCGCTTTGCCTGGATGATAAAGAATGGTAATGTCATAATCCTTTAGCAACTCAAGCCACATGTGCTGCCTCAAATTAATGTTCCTCTACTTGAATAGATATTGTAAGTTGTAGGGGTCGGTGTAAACCTCACAAGGCACCCCATACAAATAGTGCCTCCATATATTAAGAGCATGAACGATCACTTCTAACTCCAGACTGTGCACGGGATAATTCTTCTCATGAATCTTCAGCTGATGCAAAGCATAGTCAATAACTCGCCCATCCTACATCAACACACATCACAAGCTGACGCGTGAAACATCGGAATATACCATATACATCCGTACACCAAAAGGCAATAAAAGAATGGGTACCGTAGTCAAAGCCATCTTGAGCTTCTAAAAGATCTCCTCACAATCATCAGACTAATGGAATGGGGAACCCCAATCTAGTTAAAAGTGATACAATGGATGAAAAGCCATGCACAAATCGCCGATAATATCCTGCTAATCCCCAAAAACTCCTGATCTCAGTCACGGAAGTGGGACGTGGCCAACTCTGAACTGCCTCAATCTTCTTGGGATCCACCTTAATACCCTCTCCTAACACTACATGCCTCAAGAATGCCATTGACACTAGCCAAAACTCACACTTGGAGAACTAGCATATAGCTTTTGCTCTCACAAGGTTTGAATCACTGCTTTCAAATACTTCTCATGCTCCTCCAAGCTACATGAGTATATCAAGATGTCGTCAATGAAGATGATAACAGATAAATCAATATAATGTCTGAACACCCTATACATCAAATCCATAAATGTCGCTAGAGCATTAGTTAAGTCAAATGTCATCACTAGGAAATTATAGTGGCCATATCTAATCCTGAATGCAGTCTTTGGGACATCTAAGTCTTGAATATTCAAGTGATAATAACCTGACCTCAAGTCAATCTTACAGAACACCCTAGCACCCTACAGCTCAATACAGGGAAATAGATACATGTTCTTGATGGTGACCTTGTTCAACTGGAGGTAATCAATGCATATCCGTATAGTCCCATCCTTCTTCTTCACGAACAACACTGGCGAACCCCAAGGTGATACACTGGGCCTAACAAACCCATTTGCTAACAACTCCTCAACCTACTCCTTCCACTCCTTATGTGCCATATAGTATGGGGGAATAGATACAGGTTGAGTTCCTGGAGCCAAGTTAATACATAAATCAATATCGATTTAGAGGCATGCCAGGAAGATTAGAATAAAAAACATCAGCGAACTCTCGGACCATTGAAACTGAATCAACCGTCAAAGACTCTGCGGTGCCATCTCTAACATAAGCTAGATACACCAAACACCCATTCTTGAATAAGTATCAAGCCTATATGAAGGAAATAACCCTGCTAGGCACAGTCAAATGTGGAACCCTTCCACTCCAATCTCGACGATCCTGGTATCACTAGTGAAATAGTTTTGGCATGGCAATAAAGGACAGCGTGATATAGAGATAACCAATCCATGCCTAGGATGACCTCAAAATAAATAATATCAAGCAACAAAAGATCTTCTCTAATCTCGAAACCATATAAAGTAACCACACAAGACTGGTAGATCCTATCCATAACCACAAAATCAACCACATGAGTGGACACATGAACATGAACATAGAAAGGCTCAGGAGAAATAACCAGGAAATGATCAAACATAGATGATACATATGAATAAGTAGACCCCAAATCAAATAATACCGAAGCATCCTTACCACCGACGAAAGTAATACCTGTGATGATAGCATCTAAGGATAATGCATTTGGCCTGGCTGGAAGGGCATAGAATCTAGCTGAAGAACCGGCTATCTAGCCTTTATATAACTGAATAGTAGCTGGCTAACCTCTACTCATCTGCCCTCCAATCCTGGGATGGCCTCTACCAGTCTGTCCTCCAGCTTTAGGTGGCTTGGCAGGTGGTGTTGGAGTCATGGGTTGCTACCCATGCTGCACTGCCTTGCCCTTAAGCCTGAGGTAGTATCTCCTTATGTGAACTGGGTCTTCGCACTCAAAAAACATAGTGCGACAACCTGCTGTTCATATGGCGGACTCAGAAAACCAGAAGACCCACTAGAAGATGCCTGAATAGTTGATGGGCGGTATGAACTCTCCAGCATAGCACTAAAATAAGAATTGAAAGAATTCGGAGGACCTGGATACTCAATGGATGAACCCTGGATAACTGGCGAGCAATATGAACTCTCTAGCATGGTGCTGAAATACGAGAATGCTAGAGCACCCCAAGAAGGTAGTGGTGTTGAAACAGGGGGCCTGCTGGGCTGACCCCCCCCAAACTGACCTCTACCCCTAGCTGGGCGCCTCTGAACTCTCCGGAGAATCTTGCCTCTCATCTTGATGCATCTGCTCTCTACCCCTCAAATGGTAACCCTCAATCCTACGAGCAATATCATGTGTTAGCTATTACCATGTGTCCATATCTACCTCTTGGGCCATACCCAACTAGATTGTGGGGTGTAACCCCACAAAGAGTCTCCGTACTCTCTCTGCCTCTGTGGGGAGTATCATAAGTGCTTGGAGAGACAACTCAGAGAACCTCACCTCAGAATCCATCACTAACATCTAAACCAGCTCTAGACGCTCAAATTGGTGATGCGGCTCTTCCCTCTCAGAGGGTGAAATGTACATATCAAGAAATAACTGTGTGAACTAACACCAGGTGAAGGGAGGAGCACCTTCTATCCTGCTAAGTACATAAGACTGCCACCATCTACGGGCCTTGCCCTCAAGCTGAAACGTAGTGAAGTCAATTCCATGTGACTCCAATATCATTATATTTTGTAGTCTGTCCCTGCACTTATCAATGAAGTCTTAAGCATCCTCATGATGCTACCCTCGAAGGCTGGAGGGTGCAGCCTGGTCCATTTGTCTAATAACTTCTGCGGATTGTCGTCCACAATTGGCTTAGGCTGGGGTACCAATGCAGGAACTATCTGAGCCTCATATATGGGTAGTGCACCTGGAGTATGATATATTGTAGCTGCATGACCTGGAACCTCAGCAGTAGGGGTCTGTGCTACCCCTCATGCCTGTGAAGCAGCTAGGTTTGCTGGAAATAAACCAGCCTGAGTCACAGTGTCCATGATCCGTAGCATGTGGACCATGACCTCTTGACATCCCAGTGCTATCATGAAATCCACCGGGGTAGGCTCAGCAGCAGGCACCTTGCCCTGCTCTTCAATGATGGGATCCCTCATAGGATCTACTGGTGGTGTAGGTGGAACAGCTCTAGGATGCCTGCATCCCCTATTGTGGGCTGGTGCCCTTGTCCCTTATTGCAGGCTGGTGCCCTCCCCCGGCCTTTACCTCGGCCTCTAGCAATGGGGGGACCAGCTCCTCCCCGATTCGGAACATCAACAGTACATATCCTCACTGTCTGTGAGAGAATAGAAGAGGAAATTAGTACACTAGACACTGGCCGATATGAAAGGAGTAAAGAGTAGTCTTTCTTAGTACCCTATAGCCACTCGAAGATAGATAGAAAAATCTCTGTACTGATCTACAAGACTCTATTAGGTTTGCCCATATCTTGTAAGACCTATATGAACCTACTACTTTGATACCATGTTGTCACGATCCATTTCCACAATAGGTCTTGAGGGTGCCTGGCACCCTAGTCAAGTAAGCCATCACGGAAACATTTATGAAATTATTGTGTTATTTCTAATAAAAAATAAGTGGAATAAATACTTAACTTGGATTTAAACCAAAAGAGAAAAATACTGTAAATGATATAATTACACAACCCCAAAATAATCGTCTACCCAAGTGTGTTCCAGAACCTGGTGTCACGAGTTATGGACACCTAGTAGAATATACAAAAGATCATCTACATCCTACTGCCTGAAATAAAGTAAGATAGCAGAAGTTAAAGGAAGACTCTATCTGTCTACTGAGCGGCAGAGGAAGAGAAGCAGCTCATCAGGAAAGTCTCTGCCAGAAACTCAGGGACACACACTAGACCGGTAACCAGATGTATCAGCCTTAGATCCTGTACAATTAAGTACAGAAGAGTAGTATGAGTAAATAAATAATATGTACCCAGTAAGTATCCCGTCTAATCTCGAAGAAGTGGAGACGAGTGGTCGACTTGATGCCTACTAAGGTCAAGATAATATAATGATAATATGCTATATAAAGCATGAAGATTTCCATTAAACAACAAGTTACGATGAAAATCCATAATTATGTCCTTGACCATATTTCAGTTACTATTTTCCCATTTATATTCTTAGCAAGAATGTGTATATATATATATATATATATATATATATATATATATATATATATATATATATATATATATATATATATATATATATATATATATATATATATATATATATCATGCACAATCATGTCGAGGTTGACGGCCCGTTTTAACGGAAAATAAATTGTGCACTGCCGAGGGTCGAACGGCCCGTACAATAGATGCATATATTTTCACCGAGGCGATCGTCACGATCCATAATTAACAAGAAAATATCAAGGATGCATACAAGGGCTCATTTGTATACAAGGAAACTATTACAAAGGTCCAACAAGTTCATATGTTCACCTTTCATTCCTCTCAAGTCGCTAGCATATCATAAACGATCATATAGGCTCTACAGTTTCCAAGCAATTAACATCATAGTAGCTACGCACGGACTCTCGTCACTTAGTACGTACGTAGCCCCCACATTTAGCTATAAATTCTAATTTATTAATCCTATGGGGACAATTCCCTCTTACAAGGTTAGAAAGAGACTCACCTCGCTCCAAAGCACACTTCCAATGTAAAAAATAAGTCCAAGCCCTAAGTACGAACCAAACGATCACAAACTAGTTAAAGGAAGTAAAAACTAGTCCATATAAGTTTACAAGATCAAATTCTAGCTATTTAAGCCATTCCCCAACCGTTTTCACATGTTTCCTAAATTCCGACCCCGGCCGACGTGCCCGGATTTCGAGATTTTTCGAAGGAAGTTTCTCTGCAACTTAAGGATCAATAATATATCATTTCTAGTTCGTTACATAACAAATCACATGCTTCAATCTTAGTTTTATAAAAACCCTATGTCTAGCGCTAACCTTTGATTTTGACTTAGCTTTTAGTGTTTAATCTACATAATGTACATGTATTTAAACTAAGGATGAATGGGAATTACTTACCTTATAATGTTATGTTGAAACCTTCTCTTTGGAAGCATTAAAATCGCCCAATTGTTGAATTGTGAATGAAATAAATGTCTTTGAGTTTGAATTAAATGAACTCTTCACTCCAGCGATTTCCGCTTCTACGGTGCCATGACCGCTTCTGCGAAAAAAGGCCCTTTTTTCGGAGATGGCCCAAGAAGCCTAGACCGCTTCTGCAGTCAGGTGCCTGCTTTTGTGGTTCTGCATCTACAGATTTTGAGCCACTTCTGCGGATTTGGGTCTAAGGAGCTAGACCGCTTCTGCAGTCGCTAAGCTAATTCTGTGGTTTCCCCTTAGCCTGGCCCTTTCCGCTTCTGCGATGGGCTGACCGCATCTGCGGTACCGCTTCTGCAGTTCATGAACGGCAAGTGTGGTTATGATAAAAGTAGCAACTTCAGCTCTTCTTCGATATTCTTACTTAGCTCGAACCTCGCTCGTCTGATGCTCGAGGCTTCCGAGCCCCACTCGAACATACCGACATGTCTGAAATCACGAGGCGGACCTTCACGAACTCTCGGAACTCCCATAATAATGCTAAATCTTTAAATCACCCCTAAAACCAAATGAATCAAACTATTGAATCTTCAACTTCTTGATTTTCCTATATGATCAAGTCTTAAACAACATTACGGACATGTACCAAGCTCCGGAACTAAAATCTGAGCCAGATACCTATGGAATCAATAATTACTTAGTTTCTTTAATTCTTTAAAGCATCAATTAACAATTTTAAATAAAAATTCATTATTCAGGCTAAGGACCTCGAAACTCGACTCCCGACATACGCCCAAGTCCAATATTTTTCCACGGACCCTCAAAAATTGTCAAATCACGAAGCCGGATCAGTTTTCTCAAAATATTGACCGAAGTCAAACTTGGTTTTAAGAAAATCTGAAAGAATAAAATGGACATATTTTTACTCAAAACTCTTCCAACTCCCAAACCAATCGCTCCCGCAAGTCATAAATTAGTTAAAGAAAGTACAAAATTTATTTAGGGAAATGGGATTCTAAAGTATAAAACGATTAGTCGGGTCATTATATGTCGTTTGCCCATTTAAGGTATATTGCCCTTTAAAAGGGCGTTGTACTGGAATTTGAAAAGACAAGCCAATAAACTCCATTTATTAAGGCGATATACATATAGCACCATTTATTACGGCGATATACATATATCAACATTTACTAAGGCGTTATACATATAGAGACTTAATAAATGGCGCTATATAGCCTAAATAAACCCATCCCCGTTCCTCGTTCAAAATAGAACAACGATCAAAAGACCCCCTCTCACATTAACAATCAAAAAATCCGGAGTGGAGCCCACCCGTCCCACAAAAAGTAAAGATTCTTGATCCCACATCCTAGATAAGACAATATTTTGTTTTAGATTGCTCATTTTGGCTTCAAATCACCAAATCTTCAACACTCCAAATACTTTAAATTGGGGTATTCTGACTTAGTGTTTGTTAAACTCGTATAAGAAATGCATATTAGTTATTTTTAATGTGTTCTTTGTTGTTTTATGATCGTTTTGCGATTTAACTATTTTTTTTTATTCGGATTATGATATTAATGTCCTAAAAAAACAAGTAAAATAAAGAAATTATCTTAAGTTGTTAAAAAAATTATTAACTAGTTACTTTTTACTGTGATATAAATATTTTCATGAACGTTTTGTGATTATATTTTTTTTTTTGTCTAGTCTAAATTATTATTTCTTTAAAGACTAGTAAAATAGATGAATTATTACTTTAGTTCCCTCAAATGGTATCTTGTGGCCTAATGTATTGCCCTTTTAGCGTAGTGAAATGTAGTTCTATTTAGCGTTTTATCCTTGTAGTAATTAAAATTAATCGTTTAAGTATCACTTATACCCAAAAATACGTTAAAAAGATGATAGTTCAAATACAAACTATGTCCAATTCTAGTCAACAATCGTAATAAAATAACACAAAAAAACAACAATATTTTTCGGACTAAGTATGAGAAAACAATAATATTTTTCGGACTAAGTATGAGAAAACAACAATATTTCAGGATACCTTGGTGTTACTAAACCTCACATATCGAGCTCGGAACCATATGTGAGTATTTAGTAATTAAATTTTTTATAGTTATAAAAAATATTTATTTAATTTTATAGTAAAAAATAAGTGTGTAATAAATAAAAATATAAAATAATAAATATAACATATAAAATAATAAAATCATAAAATAAACATCTAAAATAATAAAACTAACATGTAAAATAATAAAAATAATATATTAACTTATAAATTAACATTTAAAATAACAGACTTGTTGAATGATAAATCAAGAAAATTTTCTCATTATCAATACAAGAATTCAGGATATGTTGGTGTTATTGGACCTCAAATATCAATGCTAGAACCAAAATATGAATATAAAAATTAATTATATAATTCTGTTATAGTAAAAAATAAGTGAATAATAAACAAAAACATATAACAATAAAACTAACATATAAATAATATAATTAACATATAAATAAAACTAACATGTAAATTTTCTCATCATAAACACAAGAATCCAAGATATCTTGTTTTACTGAAGTATTAATTTTAAATATCAATAAGATTTAACAGCAATTGAAACATAATTTTATTTCATACATTGTTCAACATAAACAAGTACATACACATTTTTTTTGGGTAAAAAAGATAAGCATATTATAGATAATTAAATAATTACATAAGAGTTTTGAGGATACATGTACTGCATCATATTAGTAGCTACCACATCACACATACTACTTGAACTAGAGTTACTAGAACACTGCGTGTATTCTTGATAGTTGGGCACAATAGATGAATTTCCACCATGAGCTGTATTACAATTGCCACCCAAACCAGCTAAAGGATATTTATGAAGGTTGTGTCCTGTTTGCAAGCATATGTCACAATTACGCGTATAAACGGTATCATCAACATCAATTTGGTCTGTATACGTGTTCTTTTATGCATTTGTAGCTTATGCAAATAGTCTTTGTTACACACTATTTTCAATGATTCCGGCAACCAATAATGCTTATCATCCACTAGCTGCAACTGCCCACTATAGGTGTTTAAGTATGCAGCAAAACTATATTGCTTATCCACATAGTTCGTTGGCCCTAAGCCTGTATATTTAAAGCACTTGATGGAATGTGAGCACGACATATTGTATATGGAAAATTTCCCACAAGGACACAAAGTGTTGGCCTCATTTACGGTGTGTGTATTATTTTCTCAGTTTTGATGCGGTAAGAACTTCAAAAATGTTTCGCTCGTTGTAATATTGTAAAAACGAATGCCAATGTGCTCGGCTCTTGTATTTTTCAAATGTCTTTATTGAGTTTGGCATAAATTTAACACCCATCTTCATTAATTTTGATGCACCTCTATGCCTTTCAACAAACCTCTCTAACATCTGTTTGAATAACATACGTACCATGGCAGTGATAGGCAATCAATGTGAAGATCAATAACCCGTTGAAACACTTTGACATATTTGTAGTCAGAGTTCTCTATCATTTGCTGCCATCCGCATGCAATGTCATTTTGTCAAGCTCATGCCACATCAACAAATGATAGGTTTTTTCGTCTTCCTACCTGATCAATTCCATGCATGTGACAACCCGACCCGTTGTCACGTGAGTTACCACCCTGTTTCTCCCTTATTGTCTTACTTCATATTTCAATGTCAGTATTAGAGTCGATCGGGTGTAATTGAATTGCTTTTGGTTGGAAATAAGACACATAGACTCTTAGAAGGAATCTTGTTTTAGAAAAGTTAAATGGAAGTTTACTATGTGGTTAGAGGGCTCGAATGTGAATTCCAGTGGTTTGGTTAGCTTTGGGGGATAATTTGTGACTTAAGAGAGCAATCGAAATCGAATTTGGAGGTCCGCATAGAAATAGGCTTGAATTAGCGAAGTTTAAATTCTGGCAAATTCCGATTGATAGGTGAGATTTTGATTCAAGGGTCGGAATAGAATTATGAGAGTTGCATTAGTTTCGTTAGGTAGTTTAGGGTTTATGGTTTTTTTATTTTTTAAAAGAAGCCACTAGGCATGTTGCCTAGGGTTGATTTTCATATATATAAGAAAGAGAAGTACAAAATGGAGGGGGCATATACCTGACCTCCAAATAACATGAACAAGTACACTTTACATAGGACTTGTAATCTATGAAGGCTACATTAACAATGATGTCCCGTATGACTAAGTATAATAGTTCATATGTACTGAAGTACAAAGTGAGGGGGTGGCCTAGGTTAGCTATAAACAAAGTAAGATAGTCTAGATCTAGTAGATGGACGTATTGGAGGCTAGCCTTCCAAACATACCAACCTCTACATTTGTAGCAATGTAGGAAAACCCTATGAAAGATGACAAAAACACTGTGATAGTGAGGGGTCCTATCTTCTACCTTGCTTTGACAAGAAGTTACAAGAAAGCTAGGTAGAAGATAGTATACAAAAAGGTGCCAATAAGGCCGGTCAATGAGTCTTGCACACATGACAGAAGAGAGGGAGCCATGAGATGGCTTTCTTGAGAATGTGAGTGTCCATAGGTCTGTTCCCCTAGGTGTGATTAGTTGCCAATTATAGATGTAATGGACAAACCAAGACTTATGTTTCCACCTTGCTGTTGGTTGTTGTGCTTGAGTGATTCTGCAATGACATGGAGATGTGGAGTTGAGCTTGGCTTGAGTGATTTGGTACATATGATGTTCTTTCAGTAGAATGAGCACAAGTGCTGATACCACTGGCTGAAATAACATCACATGATCAAATACATTCGAGGTACCTGCAAAAAGGAAGCTACTGTTAGTAAAAAGAAGGGAGCTCAGGCTCCAGGTTCTTGTGTGACTGGAGTCGAGGCTGGGGAGAGGGGAGCATTGAGAGATCCCTGTTCTATAGAGTCTGAAGTACATGTTCTTATGGTGACTACACATAACTGCATAAAGGCTCAAGTTACAACTAAAGTGTTTCCTGTTCTGGTGGTCTGCATACTGCTGGTCTGCATTTTGGTCATGGGTAACAAGTGTTGAGAAGTGGTTGATGGTTAGGTTGTATGCTTTTAGTGGGGTGACTATCACTATGCAAGGGCACAACAAACAACCAAGCCAAAGCCTACTGCCTGCTCTAATGATTGCTGATAATCTGTCAGGTGAAATCCAAAGACTCCCTGTTTGGCTTTGGTGCTGCTCTGTTGTCTGAGATGTTCTAATGGTCTGAGAGGGTATGATTGGAGATCCCTGAGATGCTGGGTGTGTGATGGTGGGATTATGTTGCTGCTTTGAAAGATCTGGAGGGCACAGGAGAGGTGCTATCATCTTTACACATGCACTGCTGAGGAGTAGGTGCATTTGTGTGTGTTGTTTTGCTTGTTTGGGGCCCATGAGTGGCATGGCTGACTTCTAGACAATCTTTAAGTGAGTACGCATTAAGAATGCTAGTGATGTTTCCATTAGAGCCAACCATTGTTCATGGGAAAGTTCACAGAACCATGGAGGAGAATGACATCTGCTTCTGTTGTGTTCTGAGAAGTTGCATTGTAGTAATTGAATCATTTGGTGCATTCCCTGCAGAATGAGCATCAAAGATGCTGATACCACTTCCTGGGAATGCCCCAGATGATTCCTTGAACCTGCAAAACAATAAACTATGTTATTAAAGAGGGGGTCACACCACAGGTTCTTGTGGAGACTGGGTGTGAAGCTGGGGGGAGGGGAGCAAATGTGAATCCCTTTTCTACACCCTGACTGTAGGTTCTTGTGTGCTCTATAGTCAGGGATGTAGATGCTCATAAGGAGGGAGCATGCAAGCTGCTCCTTTGTCCTTATCACTGGATCATCCTTGGTTGTTTCAAAAGGGTTGCAACTTCTCATCCTGTGTATCCCTGTTCTACATCCTGTGAGTAGGTTCTTGTGTAGACTATGGTGAGGTATGTGGATGCTCATGAGAGAGTGCAGGAGAGGCACTATGATGAAGGTCTTTGCAGACTTCTTTCCTGCCAGATTGTAATGGCTTGCATGATGGTGCTGGCATGTGCTGATGGAGCTGTTGTGGTGATAGTTGATGGCCTTATGATATGAAGCTAGGATAATGAACATAGAGGATGTTAGTACCACTCCTAGCCAATGTATCCTAAGGTAAGCTAAATTCCATAGTGAAAGACCTGCAAAACAGACCACAAAGTTAGTTGAAAAAAGGGCAATGTTGCCCTTACGCTGGTATCTACCAACTGTTTGTGACTGCTGGGGGGTTTGTGGTATGGTAAGATCATTGTTAGATGATTGTGTGTTTTTGTGGGATATTATCTGGGCAAGGTTCATGAGAGTAAGGGAGTTAGTCATGTGCAGTGTTATAAAGATGGGAGAAACTAGGTGGAAGAATGATTGCCTTGGTAAGCTTGTGTCTGAAGGATGGTGTGCCTTGTTGGTCTAATAGAATTTGGCCCCTAATTAGAGATGGGAGACTTCCCAATTGGTAGAAATGTGTAGTAGAGTTCAGAGAATGGCTTAACTTGGACAATGAGTCAGCATGGAAGTTAGCCTCTCTATAAACATGGGTGATGATGATTTGTTCATAGCTTTGGCATAGGAGTTTATGCTTCTGAATGTGGTTTGAGATGTTCTAGGGTGGAGGATTATTGTTGGTTAGCCAGTCAACCAGAAGACTGGAGTCATCTTCAAGGTGGATCTTGGTGAAACCTTGTTCCCTGCACCAAGACAGCCAATATAAGCAGCCTGGACTTCGGCCTGATTATTGGTACCAATTCCCAAAGGTGAAGAGATAGCATGGATGTATTGGCCATTGTGATCTCTAATGATGATTCCTGCTCCAATTTTCCCTGGATTGGCAAGGGCACTACTATCAGTGTTGATTTTAACTAGGCCAGTATCAGGTTTATTCCAAATAACCTGTTGAACCTTGGTGTGCTGGGTAATGCAGTCTGAAATGAGAGCAATATCTTGCCATTTTCTTGGCTAGTTAATGTTGTGATATGAAGCTTGGAGGAGAAGATTGATATCAGAATCAATAGAGTTGCAGGTTCTGGTTAGAGAGGATGTTCTAGCACCATACTTTGCATTACACCTATTTTTTCAGAGATTCCAACAAATTATTATGGGGAGGGTATCCAGAATGAGTTTTTGGACAGGGTTAGATCTCTTTATCATGCCCCAGTGAATGATGGTATTTGAGAGGGGCATAGGGTCAGCATGGATACCTAGAGGAGATGAATAGATTTTCCACACAACTGTTGCAAAAAGACCAGTAGTGAACAGGTGATCGACACTTTCAAAGCCAGGTTTTTGGCAACAGACACATTTTGTGGCAGATGGATTTGTGAATCTCACCACCCTTTCATCAGTAGGAAGTTTGTTTCTCAAAGCCCTCCATAAGCAGAAGGACCATTAGAAGGGAATTGCTCTGTGCTAGGTAAGTCTGTTAGTGAGCAGCTTTGCCTTCTTTTGCCTAGTAACTTCCCATGCAGATGCACAAGTGAAATCACCACTGTCAGTGGGGGTCCAAATTGGTTTGTCAAGGATGTTTGGATTATAGAGGATAGGGATTTGGATGATCTGTTGGATCATGTGGGAGGGAGCTAAGTTATTGAGCTTATGTAAATCCCAGGTTCCATTATTCCACAGAGATGAGACACAAATTTTTCCAGGTTTGCCACCTGTCTGCCTATAACTGGCCAAATTCCCACAACCCAACCAGTTGTCCCACCAGAAACTAGCATTACAAGAGTGTAAGGTCCATTGAATATGATTTTCAGCCTCTTTTTTGTTGGTAATCATTCTTTTCCATGTCTGGGACTGACCAGAGTCCCATTTCTTGGCCACAGGGTGAGATCTTTTACAGTATTTAGCAACCAAGAAGGAACTCCAAAGAGTTTGTTTTGTTCTAAACCACCACCATTGTTTGAGTTCTAGTGATGTCAAGACATCCACTATGCTTTTGAAACCCACACCCCCTTCATCCTGAGGGTGTGACAGTTTTGACCAAGAAGCCCAGGGATACTTATTTCTCTCCTTGTCCATACCCCAGAAGAAGTTGGCTGCAATCTTCTCAATTTGGTTGATCACAGTTTTAGGTGGTGAGACTGCAAAAAGCAGGTGAATTGGGATGGATTGGAGGACATGCTTGATAAGGGTGGCTCTACCCCTATAAGACAGAAGCTTTGCATGCCAACCTCTAATTCTACTGACCACTTTAGAGATGATAGGGTTGAAGTGCATGATTCTTTTCCTCCTAATGTAGAGAGGACAACCTAAATATGTAATGGGGGTCTCTTTTTGAGTAAAACCTGTGAGCTGATGGATTCTTCTGATGGTATAAGGGAAGGCTGAGGGAGAAGTCATGAAATGACTTTTGCTTTTGTTGATGAGTTGACCTGAAGTATTCTCATAAGAGTGTAAGGTTTGCATGATTCTCTTAAGGGAGTACTTGCAGCCAGATGTGAAAATGATAATGTCATCAGCAAAACTAAGATGAGTGATTTGAGGACCATTTCTCTCCATATAGAAACCATTGAAGAATTGGTCATTGGTGAGATTGTTAAGCATTCTAGATAAGAGTTCAACACCCAGGATGAAGAGAGCAGGAGCTAAAGGGTCACCCTATTTCAGACCTCTAGATGATTGGAAGAAACCACACCTTGTTCCATTAACAATCACAGAATACCAATTATTGGAAAGGGTTCTCCATACCATGTCTATGAAGAATTCACTAAAGCCCATCCTCCTTAAGATGATACAAGTGAAAGACCAGGAAACTCTATCATATGCTTTAGCCATGTCAAGTTTAATCACTACATTAGCCCCTTTGTTTGGTTTCTTGATCCCTTGGACAATTTCTTGGGCAAGCATGATGTTTTCAGATATGCTTCTCCCTTTTACAAAGCCAGTTTGGTTGGGGGAGATGATCTTAGGCAGGATTGAAGACAACCTTGTGCAAAGAATCTTAGAGATGATCTTGTTGATGAAATTACTAAGACTAATGGGCCTGAATTCAGAGAGAGAATTGGGGAATTCAACTTTGGGTAAGAGGACAAGACAAACATGAGTCATATGATTAGGCATGGTATGACCCCTAAAGAATGTTATGACTACTTGAAAGATGTCATTTTTGATGATCTCCCAACAATGCTGGAAGAATTTGCCACTAAAACCATCAGGTCCAGGAGCACTATTAGGATTCATAGAGAAAACCACACATTTGAATTCCTCTAGGATAGGGTCTTGGCTAAGGGAGTCATTGTCATCTGATGAGACAAGATTGGGGATACATGAGAGCAGGTCTTGCCTAATTAATCCACCAGGATCAGACAGCAGGGTATGGAAATGGTCACAGACAGCTTGACCAATGTTGTGGTCACCTTGAATCCATTCCCCTTCATCATTTTTTATTTTGTGGATAAAAAGTTTCATCCTCCTACCCCTTATCAAGCTATGGAAATACTTAGAATTAGCATCCTCATACTTGAACCAGTGTAACTGAGTTTTTTGCTTGAGTAAAGACTCTTCAGTTCTCAAGTGCTTGATATATTGAGCATTAAGGCTGTGGAGATTTTTCCTGTCATTTGCACTCTGAGTCTGGGCCCAAAGTTCTTCAGCATCTCGAACCTTAGCTTCAAAGTCTTTAACTTTTTGGAAGATATCCCCAAATTTCTGTCTAGACCACTTAATTAATTCAGTGGCTAGAGCTTTCATTTTTTGATGAAACACCCACATGGGATTCCCAGAGTGTTGAAATTCCCAGATTTTCTGAACCAAACGAATAAAATTTGGACTGTCAGTCCAGCAGTTGAGAAATTTGAAGTATTTACTAGGAGGCTCAGGTCTAACATGAATTTCCATCAAGAGAGGGGTGTGATCTGAACCAGAAGAGGCAAGGTAAGTAACAGTGGTTGTAGGGAAACTAGTTAGCCAGCTATCATTAACCAATCCTCTGTCCAGCCTTTTCCAAACAATAGAGCAGGGGCCTTTACCATTGGACCATGTGTACCTTGGACCATAGAAGCCCAGGTCAATTAAGCCACAGTCCTCAATCATACTGAGGAAATCTATGCTCTTACTAATTTGATATGGCAGTCTCCCAATTTTCTCTTCAATAGAAGCAATTACATTGAAGTCACCAATGACACACCAAGGGACAAGCTGGGTGGAGGCTTTGAGTCTTAAGGAGTCCCATAAGGGAATCCTAAGCATGGGTTTACATTTGGCATAGATGACTGAAATATGAAAGTTTTCAGCACTGTTAACATGTCTAAGACTGAGGGTGACATGTTGATCATCAGAATCAATTACATTGCCATTGAAGTCTTGGTCCCAGAAGATCCAGATCTTATTATTGGTATTGGAGATAGCATGATGCATGGACAATTAGAGTTTGAAATGGTTGAGATGGTTATCATCCAAGAAAGGTTCTAGAACAGCAATGGGGGAAATGTGATGAAGCTTTTTAAGGACTTTTAGTCTCTCAAGGGCACCTGAGGTTCTGATGCCTCTTACATTCCATGTGAATGTGAAAATCATTAAAAGAGTTGAGGGAGTTTGCGAGTTAGTGGTGCACTGTTATTTGATGCTGCTCTGGTTCTGGTTAATCTTGGTGATGGCCTAAAGATGGACCTTTGAGAAGGTCTTGGATCACCTTGGTCAGTCATTCCATTGACTGCTTCAATTAACAGCTCACAATGGAGATCATCATCAGAGGATTCATTTGGATCAATATCTCTTTCCAGACCACCACTCAGCTCATCCTCAGAGAGTAGTGGGTTGTACTTATCAAACTCAGGAGAAAATCTGTTGAGAAGACATTCTTCATTATTGGTGGTTTCCAAGGTAAGAATAGCAGGGGTAGTGACCTTGGTTTTTGAATCATGGGGGACTGTTTGGAGAAGAGGTTGTGATAGAGTGGGATCAATAGATAGAGGGGAGGAGGTTAGACTGAGGGGGGTATCAGATGGTTCAGAAATAGAAATTCCTAAATTCTTTTTCCTAGCTTGCCTCCTCTTTTGACTCATTTTGTTCTTAGACTTGGGGGACTGGATGGTGAAATCAGCAACCATCGGAGCTTTTCCTTTGAGGATATTTTTAAGATCTTCATTGTTCTGATCAGGAGGCTCTTCTTCAGAACTGATATACTCAACATCTTGATCTTCAGAGAAGGGGGGTTGAGTATGAGTACCTGCCTGTGAAAGAGTGGTTGCAGGGGCTAGGTCATTGTCATGGTCAGTCAAATGTGTGTAAACACACTCATGCAAAACATGAGGAAGCCCTGACCCTTTTGGATCCCCATCCTGTCTAGCACTAGGTTTCTCCTGATTATTTTTCATTCCTCCAGTAACAACAGGGATAGGGGATGGGATAACAGAATCAGTAGAAGGGGGGATAGGGGGAACCTGAGTGACATGGTCATCACTCCTCTCCAGTTGAGCTGGAGGATTGATAGAATGCTTACATGGAGTTTACAGGTTTACTTGCTCATTATGCTTGTGCACTTGATCCTGTGGCTTTTTGTTATGATTCTGGTTCTTGAAATGCTTTTTCTTTTGGACTTTCCATTCACCTTCAAGAGAGTCTCCTTTGTTAGACATCTGATTGGCTGTTTTTTGTGGCTGTGTGTTTTCTTGTTTGTCTCCATGATCTTGCTGGTTTAATTTGGTTTTTAGCTGTTGCTTTGGCCTCTGATTCTGTTTGCTTCCCATTGTTTCCTTTTGGTTACCTCTTTGGTCTGTTGTGCCTGATGTGGGAACATCCTGTTTCTCCATGATGGTGGTTTGGAGGGAATTAGATCCAGAAGTGCTAGGCTTGGCTTCTTCATCCTTTTTCTTCTTTTTTTCAGTTTCTCTTTGCCTTAGTTCACATAAGAAGTCAGAATGTCCTAAGTGTCTACAATATGTGCAAAATGCAGGGACACTATCAAAATAGACCTCTAATCATTCTCCCTCTCCATTCTCATCTTGATCTTCATCATAACCCAACCAAACATGGTGAGGTCTCTCTTTGGTCAAATCAATTTGGATTTTAACTTTGGCAACACTGCCCCTAGTTTTTTGGAAAGAGGCTAAGTCCAAGTACAAGGCCTTACCTATGGGAGACAGTAGTGGGGTGAGAATTTCCATATAGTACAGGTGCCATGGAAGTTCAGGGATCACCACCCAAATTGGCACAATAGGTGAGTCCTCATTAGGCTTAAAGGCAGGGGGACCAAGCCTCCAGTTTCATCATCTGACCTTGAATGAACATGTGTTGTTTTCCCCATACAGTAGAGTGGTCATATTCATTATCAAGGTCAATGTACACAGTTCTGGCATTAAAGTGAGCAATTTTGACCCCACCCCTGAGTTCAGTCTGGGCAACAAAGCTCTTTCTTATTGTGTCCTTTCTAGGCATTGTAGAAGCGAACTTTCCTACAATGGTAAATTTGCACTTGTCTGCAAATTTATCCATGTAGTCATCATTTTTAAAGACCACTGCAGGCTATCCCTGTTTGGTTGTGATCTTTGGAGGGGTAAAAGAGATGTGTTGAATCTCAGCTTCATGTCTTGCCCTTAGTCTTGTCACATAAGAATGTGAAACAGTTGGTGGGGGAGGAGGTGGTTGAGTAGGCTGTTTTGGTGGTTGGCTTGGTTTAGCTGGAACTTGGTTGGCTTGAGTAGATGAAGTTTTGATTGTGTGTGAAGGATCATTGCTGTTTTGTTTTTCATTACACTTTGTATGGTTTTTCTGATTTTTTTGGGGTTGCTTGGCTTATCAAAATTAGATGAGACTTTGAGGTTATTTAGGGGGGAGGGGGTGATCCAGAGTATTTTGTGCACTTTGATTGGTTGCCAGGGGCTGCTCAGAGGGAATTTTATCCTTTGTATTTGGGATATGTGGAACCATTTCTGAACTGGTTGAGACTAGAGTGGTGTTGGACAAGAGGGCAATATCAGATGAGGTTGGCAAAAGGCTAGGGGACAGCATGGGATGATTATCAGTAGGCCCAAACAGAGCATGCGTCTGAATAGGAGCTGCAGCTTTCAGAGGCTCAGAACATCTAGTTCCCTCAACCAAATGGCCTGAAACTTGGCCAATGCATTCTAAGGGACCCACTAAGTGTTCACCAATTAACATACTCACATGAATTTGAGTGGATTTACCAGTAGCAAGAGACTATTTATTTTCAATGGAACAGTGTTCAGCAGTGGAGTTTTGGATATTCGAGAGATTTAAGGCTTGTAAAATTGGTGCTGTTGGTTGAGAATCATTTAGGTGAGGATTATGGGTAAGTTGGCATTGGGCATGGGCATCAGATATCCCTGGAGTATATCCCCCAACCAACTGGTGGGTTGCAGGTTTTAGCAGGTGAGTGTTTTGCTTAAATCCTAAGGTAGGATCTTTTGGGACTTGGTAAACAACTTCATTTGATATTGTAGAAGGGGTACTCTTGCCCATTTGGACTCCAGAAATCAGGGAAACACAGTTGGGACTTGGATTATCACTGTTCACGAAACAGTAAACTGGTGCATTCTTTTGAATATTCGACACAATTGGTGAATGTAAAATTGGGTTTGAGAGGTCAGAAACATTCACCTGATGATTATGAAGAGTTTGGCATTGGTTTTGAGCTCCAAATATCCCTGGGGCACCATCTCCGGCCAATTCACAGAGGTGTGAAGTGTTGGATTGATGATCCTGGGGACTTCGTTGCAATTGTTGATTCAAAATAGGACGTGGCATGACCATTTGAGGTGAAGATGTAACTAGTAATGAGAATTGGTCCCCAATTGGCCTCAAATTGGGAGAAAATGTGGGTCTGACTAATGGAGAAGAAAAGCTGCTCGAATTGGTCGAATGTAAAATTGACACTGCTGATTGATGCCCACCTGGAATTGATGATTGTATTGTGTTTACTCCTTCATTTCGCGTCTTTTGGTATCTTTCTTTTTCCATTCGGGTCAGTGTGATGTTGTGCGTGCATTTGCCATTTTCGTCGGAATTCTTCATGTCGCCGGCACTAGAGATTTCCAAGGTAGAATTGGCTGAAAATTGGTAAGGATGTGTGGTTTGATGTGGAGAAGAATTTCCTCCGGTTACATTTGCAAATTCATGGCTGGATTTTTTCATGGGGAATTTCTAAAATTCCCAGGCGACTCGAATGAACAGTGATCCCTTCAGAGTTTTGCAAATCTGCTCTCGCTGGGGAATTATTTGGAGAAGGGGTTTGTTGTGGGTGATGCGCATGAGTGTTCCGCATATTTTGATTGTGGACCGGTGAGATTTCACCGGCTAATGGCGGCACTGTGGCCATGTCGCCACTGGCGCGTTACTGTAGAACGCAGTCGCACTGTATAGAGAGGATTTCAATTTTTTGCGGCGTGTTTGGGCAAATGAGAAAGGATGGGGTTTAGGGTTTAGGGTTTAGGGTTTTGGATATGTTTCAAATTTTTAGGTCATTCGAGCATCGTTTGGTCGGGTTTTTTATTGAATATGATTTTCAGAAGTTTTAAGAAAATTTAGGCTTGAATCCGTGGTAATTGAATGATTTTTGTGTTGTTGTGTGTGTTTTTATGATTGGAAAAAGTTCGTATGGTATTTTAGAGTAGGTTGGTGTTTTTGGTTGAGGACCCGGGGGCCTCAATATGGATTTGGGTGGTCAAATGAACTAATTTCCATGTTTGAAGATAGCAGATTTTCAGAAAAGATTGCAGAAGAAATTCCTTCTACGCGTTCGCATGAGGGAGAATGCGAACGCGTAGAGTTAGCTGGAGTGGGCCTGGAATTTGGCATTTAAGAGAAGGACTGGGCATCGCGAACACGTGGGGTTAGACGCGTTCACATAGTAGAATTACCTGGTGCATCGCGATTGCAGGCTAGTGGATGCATTCGTGTAAAGGAAAATTTTTGTCAGAGAAATTTACTCATCTCGAATGCAGAAGGTGGACCGCGTTTACATAGAAGAAAGGCCTGGGCATCAGATTTGATTTAAGGATTATTTCATCCGCGACTTATGCCATTTTCCACCATTTTTACACTACTTTGAGAGCTTGTTGATAGAATTCGAAAGGGATTCCAACGGGAAGTGATTAGAGGTAAGTCTCGTGGCCTAAATACGTCATTTAATCAGAGAATCATTCATTAATTCTCTGAATTTGGGTATAAAATTGAAGAAGTTAGGACTTGATTTTTACTATGTAAATTTTTCGATTTGGTGGCCCATTTGAACTCCGATTTTGATAAATTTTATATGTACAGATTGCGAGACGAGAATTCCGAGAATGTAAGTTTTATAATTTTTCAAGAAGCAGGCCTGTAGCTCGGGTTTTGCTAGTTTCGAGGTTTTTTCTATAATTCGATTGTTTTCGATTGGGTATTGTCTCATTTGCATATTGTGATGTATTCGCTCTATTTTTGCCTAGTTTTGACGCACGTGGAGGCCAATTTGAGGGGCAAAGGCATCGGGGGCTTTAGATTTCACCGGTTCGAGGTGAGTAATCCTTGGGAATGATATCCTGAGGGTTTAAAACCCCGTTTTGCACATCATAATGTCGTATTGAGGTGACTTGCACACATGACCTGAGCGTGGGGTAGAGCACTGTTGGGGATCGTGACTTCGTCTGTCCAGGTTGTTGGTTTTTATCGCGTATTTGCAAATAATTTGTTGTTATCATTATGATTTAGGCTCATTTACATACTTGGGGCTTATTGCCAATTGCTTGAACTCTTTATGAACTATTATCGCTGTTTTCCTCACTATTTGAAATATGATTTGAACTCAGTCCGTGTGATTTCTATTTTATGAACTCAGTTATATTTTACTCAGACTTAGAGATTTAACTGATATCTGAACTATCATTTGAGGTGAGTATTATTGTTTTACTGATGCCCCGAGGGGCTTTTTGACTATTTTTGGACCGATTGAGGCCGAGGGCCATATATGAGGGCATGAGGAGTGATGTGAGGAGGCTTTTCAGGCCTCAAGTGATATGTGAAGAGGCTTTCAGGCCTCGAGTGATAAGTGATGAGGCTTTCAGGCCTCGAGTGTTATGTGTGCATATGCATATACATGGATAGATCAGACTGCACGCCGCAGTAACATATTCCATAGATCAGACTGCCCGCCGCAGTAGTATACTATATGGATCGGACTACACGTTGTGAGCACGTGATTTTTGCCCTAAGCAATTAAGTTCCAATATATATATATATATATATATGTATAAAACAATTAAGTTCCAAAGCGATATTTAAATTATCCTAAGCAATTAAGTTCCAATATATATATAAAAAAATAATACAAAAACAGCTTTTGGTGTGTTATTGAGTGATTTAATTGAAATACTTGTGTTTTTATTTTAAAAATAAAATTGAAATTAAAATTACAAAAGAAATCAATTAGAAAATATCATAAAGATGTGAAAATTCAGGAAAAATCAAGAAAATAAAAAAATACCGGAAAATAAAAGAAAAATGGCAAAAATACCGGAAAATTAAGGAAATAAAAAAATAGCAGTTGAAAATAAATACAAAAAGAAAAATATAAAATACAAAAAGAAAATACAAGAAATAATTAAAATACAGGCTAAAATACAAAATATTTGGGCTACATAAATAAAGAAATACATATATATACATGTATCAAGCCCAAGCACACCAGGCCCAAAGACAAGCCTGGTCTGCCTAGAGTCGTGACCAAACGACGTCGTAATAGCAAAATAAATATCAATCGTTGATGAATTAAATCAAACGGATCAGATGAGGCGGTTACTTCACAAATCAAATGGCGTCGTGTAAATAATTGATCTTAGCCGTTCAATGCGATTGATAAAACAGATGAGACAATGTCTCGTTAAAACCAAACGATGTAGTATTGAAGAAACAATCATAGCCGTCAAAACATATAACCCAACGGATAAAAAGAAGTCTCTCATTTAAACAAACGACAGCGTTTTGAGAGTAAAGGATCCTGACCGTTGATCTTGACTAATCCAAGGGCCAGGAATCCACAAGACACAGCTGGTATATATTGCCCATCTCCCGTTCTTTGTCATTATATCACATACATATACAATCTTATAGAAACCCTAGCCGCCTCTCAACCTTTCTTCTTCTTCCTCTGGTCTCCCATGGAGACCTGCCGACAAACCTGTTTCAGCCACCTTCTCCGGCTCAGGCGAGCCTCCAACACCCCATCCTTCACACACCAACCCCTCAAACCACCATAAAACCCCACAAAACCAAAACACTCCCCTATTCTTGAAACTCCGGTCGCCGGAATGCTAGCCGGCGACCTCACCAAGTATGAACCAGGACCCATGATTAATACCCTAAGACCACTTTGAGGTGATCTATCACCCCATCTAGATGGTTAGTCTCGAATATCCCTGTAACGTCTTGAATATAAGAAAAACACTCGCCGGAACCCTACTCCGGCGAGTACCTAAAAATAACCCTACCCCTCAAAACACTATACTAAGCCTCTAGACCACCCCCACGTACAACAAATTCAAACCCACAGCCTCATCTGAAAGATCTTGGTATCAGAAGACTAAAAGTCTTCAAAGTTTTGAAAATCTAGGAAAATTAAAAGAAAGAAAGAAGAAAATAAAGAAAAGAAAGAAAGAAGAAATAAAGAAGAAAGAAAGAAAGAAAAGAAAAGGAAAAAGCCCGAAAAAACTAAGTTTACTATCTTTGTTTCTATTTCTTGATTGTTATATGTCTTAAAATATTTCTGTACTCGTCTTCTATGTCTACTTGAGCCTATCTCTTCTGCATGCTTAAAGAATTAGATCTATCTTTGTTTGTGTGAATCTTACTCATGTCTAAGTCTGCTAAAGTGTTCTTAGGGTTTTTTATGTTATCCATGCATGAATCATTTGTTAATAAGTCTGTTTTATGTGTTTGTTCATCATGCTCTGTCTAAGATTGAGTTTTGGTTAGTTGGAATTCAACCATTATCAAACTTCTCCTTTGAGTTTTGATTGATTGAAAATTAATTTGTGATTAAGGCTATATGTGCAAAATAACATAAAACTGGCTATATTTGTAACTTGATTCATTTTTGAGTTCATTCTGAACCTTTGAATGTTTTTGTGACTTGGGCCATGAGTGTAAGGGTCTTGTGGCTATTTCTGAAAGTTAAGTCTGTTTATTAAATGGCTACTTCTGTGAGTTAAGTTTTATTATTAAGTGGCTATTTCTGTTGTTTAGTGGTTATACTGATTAATTAGCTGTATTTCTATAAAGTGGCTATTTCTGAAAATTATCTTTGTTTGTTGAGTGGTTTTACTTCTGCTAAAAGGCTATGTTTTAAATAGTGGTCATATTGTAATAAGTGATTGGGTTTTGATAAATGTTGGCTATGTCCTAAAACATCTATAATCAATGGTTACTTATTAAATAACTCTCAGCCCTAGTTCTACCAGACCTTAGTAGGTCGAGTATTTTGGAATAAATACAAATGGTATAAAAGGAATCGTAAATGGCATTACTGAAGATTTAATAGAGCCTATAAGGCTAAAAATGACTTTAGTGCCTAGTATTTTTGCAATTTCTTTTAAAACAAAGGGTAAACTAGGCAAAATAAAGAAGCATTTCTGTAACAAACCTTAGCAAGTGAGGGTAATTAGGTAAAATACACCTAATAGAACCTGATTGAATTGCCTAGAATCTTCTAGCAGGGGTACTAAGGCATTTCGACACAATCTAAATAGACTACACTGGAAATAATTGAAAAGAACAAGGGGAGGGAAATGAAATTAACTTATTGGAATTTCCCCCAATTCCTCCCAAAATACCTCTATAAATAGGTTGTTAATAAGCCTGAAGAGGGGGTTCAGAAGTTAAAAAAGGATTCCACATATTATAGCTCTTAGCTGATTAACTTGGGTGTTGATTTGGGATTTCTGTGGGGTCGACTCTTCATCAATTCATCTTAACTTTTCTTAATTCCTTGATTCTACTTGGATTGATCTACTGGATTTCATATTTGATGTTTTATGTTAGCTACTTTAATGTGATCGATTTGTCTCGTTGCTGTTGTTGTTTTGCTGCTATTACTTGCTGATTATTCTTCTTCTATAAAGTCCTAGACTCGTAGACTTGTTTTGAATTAGGTACATTTCTGCTTCTGAAGATGTAATTGCAATTATGATGAAAGAATGAAGTTGAATGGATTTTCGATGAATTTATTTCTGTTTTTCTCTTTAGTTGTAGTTATAATTCATAGAATCATTGTAATTTATTAGGAATGGTTATAATAACTAACAGCTATATGAGTTCGAGATATTAGAGTAGAGTAGTTCTCATAGTAGTTAAACAAAATTCAGTAATTAAACTATCACCTAATTCAAAATTAAAAATAGGCTAATACAAAAACCATCACACTTAGGTAAATAAATACGATTTTGAAATTGGACATATAAATTGGTATGTAGCTAATCATGTTGGCTAAACTATAAACTTAGATCAATTTAACCTAAAAGGAAAGGAGTGGTTTAAGTTTAAACTGTATTACCGTATAGCTTCACTTAAAAATGACTTATATACATAATAGTTTAAGATTTCTGTAATAATTCAAGCATGTTCAGTTAATGTTGCAACACTGCCTTCCTTTAGTAAAATAAGTGACAAAATAATCCTGCAAACTAGTATCATAATAATTACTCGAGCATCTAGAATAATAGTACTATTACAAACTTTCTTGTCTTAGAATGTTCAATTAGTTATATGGATATAAAATTAGCAAAGATTGAGATGTAATTTGATACCTCTTGAAATAATATGATTTTTACCGATTTCCCTACCATCTGAACTACATTTGCTCAAATACCGCTTTGAAGTTGCTAAACTGTTTTTTATTTCGTTCATTTACTCTGGGCCGAGTCGTGAATATAGGCCCAGGTTTCATTAATATAACATTTGAGTTCTCTAGTAGAGGTAGTAGCACATATTGGGCTATAAATGCCCATTCGTTATTAGTAATGGACTGTTAAAGTAGTTCAAAGTCCAGGCCTAATTATGAATAAGTGGCCTGGACTCTGATATTATAGTTTTAAAATAACACCAAAACAAGATATGTATATTGAGGAAAAATTAGAAATAGAAAAAACATCGTATACGACTAAGTTTGGACTTTTAAAAATAAGGGATGAGCCTCGTCTCCGAGATGAAAAGATACACGGGGCCCCCAAATAGATTTCAATGTAAAATGTTAGACTCGGAAGGACCGTTTAGAAAATTTCACGGTCTTTCCTAAAGTTAATAAGACGTAGACGTTATAGGCGTGATTAAAAATTACATTCCTAATATGGGTGCTCATTTTATGTGACCCAAATCTCAAATCTCGGCGAAGCTGAAATGTATTAAAGTCACAGGAGTACTGGTCGCGGTGTGACTCAAAATGCGTTTTCACGACGTCGCAAGTCTTTTAAAAAAATAACAAAGCGGGCATTAAAAAAATTTGTAAGAAGCATATAAAGAAATCAAATAAGACAAATACAACAGTTGAGCGACCGTGCTAGAACCACGAAATTCGGGAGTGGCTAACACCTTCTCCCGGGTAACAAAATTCCTTATCCGAATTTCTAGTTTCGCGGACTGTTAAAATAGAGTCATAATTTCCTCTGATTCGGGATTAAACCGGTGACTTGAGACATCATTATCTTCCCAAGTGGCGACTGTGAAATTTAAATAAATTCCGTTTTGATTGTTTTTAAAGTGGAAAAACTCCTTCCCTGTTGTTATTATTATATCCCTTCTTGGGGTATATTAGTAAATAGCGGGGAATACTCTATCTAAAAAAGTAGTAAAAAGGGAGGTGTGATAGCTCTGGCGACTCTGCTGGGGATAAGCAACCTAAAATTTTGTTTCAGGGTTTAAGAATTCGAGCTCGATTAAATTGTTGTTTTGATATTATTTGATTTCATTATATGCTTTGATCAATGTGCTACATGTTTACCTCTTTGATATTACGTGAATTGATTATATACAATTGTGCCGAAAACCCTTCTCTTCTTACCTCCGAGGATGTTCTTACTGGTTGAGACTCCCCTTTCTGTTAAGTCAAAACACAATAAGAAAATAGTGGCCGGAAAAGTTACAAAGTCGGACGATCCCGCGGGTCCCCGTTACGTAGCCTCCTCCTCGTTCCGAGTTGTCCACTCCGGTACACAGTCTAGTACCATGAAAAATTAGGATATTGGGCCTAGATTTAGGACATTTATTTGCATCATATCTGACTTAGGGGACTCAACATAAGGGTTGGGTCCGTCTAGGACAGGCGACCCGGAAATCAAAGACCGAGCATGATTATAGGTTGTATTTATTTGTCCTAAATTGTTATGCTGACCGGCTAAATTACTGAAAACAAAAAAAGAAAAAATTTTAGAATAAAAAGTACCGAAATATTGACAAAAACGCTGTCGAAAGTTTGAAAAGAAGGATTGAAAATAGGTGGAACAATTTTTGTTGAAATAATTGGTCGTAAAACAATTTGACCGAACTACGCAGGTTTGATTCTCACCACTAGGCGAGATACGTAGGCAACCCGTGACGGGTCCAACCACCCCTTTCAAAAAAATAACCAAAAAATGTCGAATTTTAGTCTTTAATAAATCAAAGTGACGCTGTTTTTGAAAATAGCCGAATGTTCCGAAAGGACGCCGGAAGGCTGTTTGTGCAAAAATGCCCACTTTGAAATCATTTCTTTTTCTTTTTTGGATAATAATAATAGCCTTGAAATTTTCAAATGAAATATGGAAAGGTTAACTCTTTCGAAATAATGAAAAATTGTATTTGAAAAAGATTTTCGTTTTGAATAAATTGCCTTTAATAAATATGCAAGATGAGCACAGTACAAAATGAACCCTTTGCGCTAATGAACAAAATCCCTTTGGAGTTGCGATTATGGTGGAATGATCTAGGCAAAGACGGACATGATTGGGTCAGCAAATATTTGAAAGATCTTACTAGGCTGCTGAACATAGTACCTCGTTGTGATATTATCCGAGCTCTAGTTGCTTGCTGGGATCCCGCACACAACGTGCTCCACTTCTCAGATTGTGAGCTTACTCCGACATTGGAGGAATTGCTAATTACCTCGGGAAAGGCGAGGTTCGCCTAAAAGACAAATATCTGGTGCCTCCAAGGGCTATTACAGTGCATAGATTCCTCGACTCCGTAATGATTGCCAAAAATGTTCATAATGAAGACTTGGTTCACGGGTTCTGCACTTTGAACTTTATATACCGCAGATATGGACACGTTGGGGGATTCAATGATCCAACAAACAAACTCTGCAGCAAAGCGAACCGGGCTAAGTGGGAGGAACACAAGCGTTTTGCCTTTATGGTAGCCTTTTGGGGATTGATCATATTATCGAGGAATGATGGAAATATTGACATTAGAGTCACTGGAATTGCCAGTACTCTCCTTGTGCAAGACAATAGTACGTTGGCACCAATGATAGTGGCCAATATCTTCCATGCTCTCACGGCCTGCAAAGCGGGAGAAGATTTCTTCGAGGGTGTAATTTACTTCTTCAAATGTGGATGATAGAGCATTTATGCCGCCACCCTCAGTTCTCAAGCTATGGATCATCTGAAAAGACGTGTATTGAAGAATTCTATGTGAGGAAAAAAGAAGTTAAGTTGCTAGAAGGATCAAAAGGTTGGATCACATATTTGCGATCACTGACTGCTAGCCATATAGATTGGGCATATGGATGGTTGCCCCTCAACGAAGTTATATATATGCCAGCAGAAGGGTCGTATTTTCTGTTAATGGGTCGTAAGAGTATCCAACCTTATGCGCCATACAGGGTATTAAGGCAACTTGGAAGATATCAGGTTGTGCCGAAAGATGGGGACCTCACCCTTTAAGCAATAGAAATCAATCCCGATGGACAATTCCCAGAAGCAAAAATTCGGCAAATATGGAATGAATGCCAATGCCTGAGAATAGACACTTGTGTGAGAGATCGGGCTAGAGGAGAAGTATCACCGGGATATTCCGCATGGCACCGCAGGGATGTTGAGTATGAGAGACCGATGAAGAGGCCTCATATTCAAGAGTTTGTCGAGCAGTCCAAGGAACAAAAAGATTGGATGGCCAAGGAAAATGAATATCGAGCCAAAATCAGCATGTTGGAAAAACAATTCCAGGACCTCAAATTCAAAAGCAACATACAAGTAGCAGCTGATGAGGGTGAAAAGAAACAACTGAGAAAGGAAAATGAAACTTTGAAGGCTCAGATTGTAAAGGTGAGAACAACAACCGAAACCCCAGTTCGACTTGCTTGGGATGAGAAGTTAATTGAAAATCTACGTCGCAAAGTGAATGACTATAGCTTTAATCTAGATAAACCTGAGAAGGAATTAGTTGGGGTTCGGAAACAATTGGCCAATAACGCTGAAGAAAGAGGTCGGATGGTTCGACAGTTCAAAGATAAAGATAATGTTGAAGTAGCCCGATTGAGGAAGAAAATTATCACTGCCGAGGTCAAAAGTAGTAAACAAACCAAAGAATTTGAGGTAGAGAGAGAACATTGCTACATGGCCAGGGCTCGGTTAGAATTGGAGCTACAACAACTTCAAAAGAAGAACCAACAAACCTTAGATGCTCGTGCCGAACAGATTGGTAGGTTGCTTCAAGAAAAAGGGGTCATCAGGGAAAGAATTGTCAACATTGCTCAATACATCACACGGAAATGCCAACTGTGCGAGGATATGTCTCAGTCAAGATTTACGTCAGCAGCAATGATCTTTGTGAAACAAGTAATGACCAACCTGGATAAACTCCAAAGTGGATTAGCATATAGGCCCTTGGTAAGACCGAACGATGTCTCGCAGGCACTAGGAGCTTTAATGTATTCATAGGGCATGCATTTTTGTATTTGTATTTTTCTGCATTTTAAGAGTTGTAGTGCAACATCATTTGTAATCGATATTTGAATATCAATGAAAATTCAAAAGAAATTGCCATTATTTTTCTCTTATATATGCAAATTGCTTGACCGATAGGCAAACATATAGGATCGAAAAACGAAAAGAAAAGAAAAAAAAAGAGGAAAGAAAAAGGAAAAGAAGAAAAATAAACAACGAAAGCAATGAAATAATGAAAAGAAACAAAACAAAAGTGAAAAATCGGTGAGTCAAAAAGGAGAATAATGTCGGGATGATGCATAATTACTAGGCAAAAGTTGTGTTTTTAAAACTTGTGATGTTTATCCATTATGATCTAACTATTAACAAGTTTTGTTATTGATGAGTATCATATAAAACAGTTAGCAACCGGCATTCTGGCACATCACAGCTACAACACTCGTTCTAAAAGAATGACAAAAGCGATAACCCAAGAAATTGAGCCTACAATCATGGATCCCGTGCAAAAGGAAGAAGTTATAGATGTGACTAGCATGAAGGAAGAGATGTATAAGTTGAAACAGCAGATGTCAGAAATGTACCAGGCTTGGTCAAGGGGGCAACCCTTACCTTCTTACCCACCTAACCCCACATATATTCCTCCCTCGAACCCAAACCAAGAAGCACCCAACATGAACTCATCTTTCACATATCCTGCTTACCCGCACTATTACGCTACTACATCATAAGTACCACCATCCCTGCCTAAACAAGATCCACCACCACCATGCTAGGTTGTTCTTGTGTATATGGCACCACCACCAGCCACTTTACATAAATCCTCTACCGAGCCTGTATTTCATGTCCAGGATAATCATTACTACCCGCCAGAACCCACTTTCAGGCAACATGATTCTTACACCCCACACACAGAAATGACGGAGGAGGAGAAACCTGCTAAAAACCCTGAACAGGAGGAGATGGCCCAGAAAATGAATAGCCTTGAGCAGTTGTTTCGTAATATGTAGGGTTTGGGAGGCCAAGTTAGTGTGGCATACAAGGATTTATGTTTGTTTCCTAAGGTACAGCTACCTGCTGGGTTTAAATTGCCAAATTTTGACATGTATGATGGCCATGGTGATCTAGTGGCCCATCTCAGAGGATACTGCAGTAAAATGTGTGGAACAGGAGGAAAGGACAAACTACTTATGGCCTACTTCAGTCAAAGCCCCAGTGGCTCGGCATTGGAATGGTACACTCGTCAAGATCATACACTATGGTTCATTTGGGATGATTTAGCTCAATAATTTGCAAACCATTTCCAATATAATCTGGAAATTATCCCTGATAGATTGTCATTGACTAAGATGGAAAAGAAGCCCGGAGAAAGCTTTCGGGAGTATGGTATCAGGTGGAGGGGGCGGCACATGTGGATCCACCAATGAAAGAAGGAGAAATGGTAGATTGTTTCTTACAAGCTTTGGAACCGACATACTATGGTTATTTGGTGTCTGCGATTGGAAAAACCTTTAATGAGGTAGTAAAGATGGGGAGTTTTGTGGAAGAAGGTCTAAAGACGAATA
Source organism: Nicotiana noctiflora (assembly GCA_032618575.1). Classification (NCBI taxonomy): domain Eukaryota; kingdom Viridiplantae; phylum Streptophyta; class Magnoliopsida; order Solanales; family Solanaceae; genus Nicotiana; species Nicotiana noctiflora. Next base: position 72,491 of record JASVEL010005433.1, on the reverse strand, counting down.
AGATTATGAGCTATTCAGCCATCAAGGCTACAAACCAAGCAATACATACGGGAACAGGAGGGTCGATTGGAAAGAAGAAAAACGAAGAAGTGGCGGTTATTGAAAGTATTATCTTGGTCCCGGGTCCCCAACCCATATCATTATCAACCTCGCCCATACCAAACATATCCGCCAGTACCATATAATCCACCTCTACCATATTATCCTCCAATGGGTCCACAATTTTCTGTCCAACATGCTCAATCTTACCCACCGCCTCCATCTTCATGGCATACCCTAGCTCCTTAGAATGTCTACCATGCACAAAATGCCTATCCACCTTCAAAAACCTACAAAAATCCAAACCGACCCAACTTCCGTCCTGACCGTGAAGTGAAAGGTGACATGGCTCAAAGGAAAAGAACATTCACTCCTCTCGGAGAATCATATACTAGTCTCTTTCACCGATTGAGAGAATTAGGGATGCTAAACCTCATTGAACCTAAAATTCCCAACCCTCCACCCAGAAAATTAGACCAATCTGTCCGTTGTGATTACTGTTCTGGGGCACCGGGACACGATACGGAGAAATGTTGGCACTTAAAGTCTGCGATACAAGAACTCATTGACTCCAGGAGAATTGAGGTGCAAGCTCCAGAGACTCCCAACATAATGCAAAATCCTTTGCCAGCGCATCATGAGGCACATATGATAGAGCTAGTACAGGGAGAAAGATGCAGAAAACCTTCTTAGATGGTGATGACAATTAAAGAAAATGGTAAGGTCGAGGAGAAAGTTGAAAGTAAGAAAGTGTCAATTGATTTACCAGCAAAACAGCCATCAATGATGATTGAGCCTGAGCCCGTGAAAGTAATAGTACATGGGGTGAAGCCCATACTGACTGTGAAGGGGGCTTATATAGAGCCAGTGGTTATCAAACCAGTTGTTCAGATGCTAGTTGTGAATACTAAAGCTGTACCGTGGAATTATGATAAGAAGACAGTAATGTATAAGGGGAAAGAAATCAAAAGGGAAATTTCTGAAACTCATGGTCTGACCTACTCTGGGCGATGTTTTGCCCTTGATAATTTGAGAAAGACGAAAGTGGTGAAATAGAATCCAGCTTATGTGAAGAATGCAGTCACTGAGGAAGAAGCTGAGGAATTGCTAAAGAAGATGAAAGCTCAAGATTACTCCATAGTTGAGCAATTGAGGAAGACGCCCGCGCAAATAACGTTGTTATCCCTGCTAATTCATTCTGATGAACATATAAAGGCGTTGATGAAAATTCTAAATGAAGCCCACGTACCGGAGAAAATCTCGGTATGTCATCTGGAGAAAATCACAAACAAGATCTTTGAGACAAATAAGATAACATTTTCGAAGAGCGAGCTACTACTAGAAGGGACGGAGCATAATAAAGCACTATACCTCACGGTAAAATGTGAAGAATCCGTAGTAACTCGTGTTCTGGTGGATAACAGATCAAGCTCCAATATCTGTCCATTGTCAACTCTAGGGAAGTTGAAAGTCAATCATGAGAGGATTCATCGAAACAGTGTATGTGTGAGGGGTTTTGATGGAGGCGGAAAGAACACCGTGGGGGGTATCATACTAGAGCTTGCTATCGGACCAGTGGATTTCACCATGGAGTTTCAAGTGCTGGATGTCGTTGTATTATACAACCTTTTGTTGGGATGTCTATGGATCCACGTTGCGAAAGAAGTACCATCTTCTTTGCATCAAATCGTAAATTTTGAGTGGGAGCAGCAAGAAACAATAGTGCACGGCGAAGACGATGTTTGCAATGCTATTACACCATTTGAGGAAGTTGAAGGAGATAAAGGTCCGTGGGTGTACCAAGTAATGTACACCGTGACAGTGAACAAAATATCTGAAGGAGAAAATATGCCAGTACCCACGGTGGCCCCTGCAGCGGTTATGGTCGCCAAAGAGATGATAAAGAATGGGTTTTCTCAAGGAAAGGGTTTAGGAGCTACCTTGCAGGGTATAACACAGCCAATTCACCTTCCAGGCAGTATTGATACTTTTGGCTTGGGTTTGAAGCCAACCATTGCTGATATACAGAGAGCTAAGAAGTCAAAAAAGAAAGGGTGGACCCTCCCAAACCTATCCCAAAATTATCCAACTCCTTTGTCAAGCCTGGTACACATAGACGTCTGGCAACTGTCATGCCAAACCATGCGGAGATATAACCGGATGAAGAGCTTTTAGCAAGATTTGATAAGTTATTTGAAGACATGAATGTGATGGAGACGGGCGAAGGGACAAGCAAAATGGATGTTCAATTTGTTGGACCCCAGACTATGCTAAATAACTGGGAAGCTACTCCTCTTCCGATCAGGATGGAGTTGTGGTAGTTAGATTTTAATAATTCATTCCCAAAAACTGTCATGTATTAAAATTGTAATCCTATATCCCGTCAAATTAAATGTATCCAACGCTTGTTACCTCTCAAAAATTCAATGAAATGCAATTTCTTTTCTTCCTCCTTTTTCGCCTTATTTTATTTTTGTTCTTTTGTACGGTTCAATATTTGCTAATTCCAATGATATGTCATGCATGAAGGATTCTCGGTCCAGTCTTGATAATCAAATAGTTATACAGGAAATTGGAAACTAACATGAAGTGGAATATGAGAATGAGGATGTATTGGAGGAAATTAGTAAAGAATTGAGCCATTATGAAGAAAAACCCAAACCAAACTTAAATGAGACAGAGTCTATTAATTTGTGAAGTGAGGAGAATGTCCGAGAAACAAAGATTAGTGTACACTTAGATGCTTCGCTCAGAGAAGATTTGATCAGGTTGTTACATGATTACAAGGACATATTCGCTTGGTCTTATGATGACATGCCCGGGCTTAGTACTGACTTGGTGGTACATAAATTGCCCATTTATCTAGAATGCCGGCCGGTCAAGCAAAAGTTAAGGAAGTTTAAAACGGACATCAGTGTAAAAATAAATGAGGGGGTCAGCAAACAATTCGAGGCAAAGGTCATACGGGTCACCAAATATCCCACCTGGTTAGCCGATATTATGCATATTCCAAAGAATGACGGAAAAACCAGGGTGTGTGTTGATTATCGAGACCTTAATAAAGCCAGTCCAAAGGATGACTTTCCATTACCAAATATCGATATATTGATCGACAATTGTGCCGAACAAGATATTGGTTATTTTGTGGATTGTTATGCGGGTTATCATCAGATCCTGATGGACGAAGAAGATGCAGAAAAGACAGCTTTTATCACGCCTAGGGGGACATATTGCTACATAGTGATGCCATTTGGGTTGAAGAATGCCGGAGCTACATATATAAGGGAAATGACCACTATGTTTCATGACATGATACATCGAGAGATTGAAGTATATATGGATGATGTTATTATCAAGTCCAAATAACAATGTGATCATGTCAAGGATTTAAGAAAGTTTTTCTAGAGGCTCCGAAGATATACTCTTAAGCTCAATCCAGCAAAATGTGCTTTTGGAGTGCCGTCGGGAAAGTTATTGGGATTCATAGTAAGCCGGCCTGGCATTGAATTAGACCCGTCAAAGATAAAAGTTATCCAGAACCTGCCTCCACCGAAGAACAAGAAGAAGGTAATGAGTTTATTAGGCGGGTTGAATTATATTAGCAGATTTATTGCTCAATTAACATCGATATGTGAGCCCATTTTAAATTACTAAAGAAAGATGATGCGGTGAATTGGACTGATGAATGTCAAAATGCATTTGACAAAATAAAGGAATATCTGGCCAATCCTCCTGTATTGGTTCCTCCAGAACCTGGAAGGCCCCTGATCCTTTATCTGACTGTATTGGATAATTCTTTTGGTTGAGTACTGGGGCAGCACGACGAAACATGGAAGAAAGAGCAAGCAATATATTATCTTAGTAAGAAGTTCACATCTTACGAGGTAAAATACACTCAGTTGGAGAGAACATGTTGTGCTTTAACATGGGTTGCGCAGAAGTTAAAACATTACTTGTCGGCTTATACTACTTATCTGATATCTCCGCTGGACCCGTTGAAGTATATCTTCCGGAAGCCTATGCTCACAGGAAGGCTTGCTAAATGGGAAATTCTACTTACAGAGTTTGATATCATTTATGTAACTCACACTGCAATGATGGAACAAGCAGTAGCTGACCATTTGGCAGAAAATCCGGTCGATGATGAGTATGAACCATTAAAGACATATTTTCCTGATGAAAAGACAATGAATATTGAAGAAGTGGAACAAGACGATAAGCCAGGCTGGAGAATGTACTTTGATGGGGCCGTCAACAGCAAAGGGGTCGGAATTGGAGCAGTACTCATCTCAGAAACGGGTTAGCATTATCCTGTTAACGCTGAGCTTCAATTTTTCTGTACTAATAATATAGCCGAGTATGAAGCATGTATATTGGGATTAAGAATGGCAATAGACATGGGTGTTCAAGAGATTTTGGTCATGGGTGACTCGGATCTCTTGATACATCAGATTCAAGGAGAATAGGAGACAAGGGATTTGAAACTTTTACCTTATCGATAGTGTCTGCACGAACTATCTCTGAGGTTTCAATCCAGAGAGTTCAAGAATATCCCAAGAATCCACAACGAAGTAGTAGATGCCTTAGCCACATTATCATCCATGTTGAACCATCCGCACAAATAGATCCACTACAGATACAAGTCCATGATCAAAATGCTTATTATTTCACCGTGGAAGAAAAACTTGACGGTGAATCGTGGTATCATGATATTAAAGAATATTTGAGGGCAGGAGTACATGCAGGAGCTTGCGGACCTCATATGAGTGGACATGTTTTGGCCAAGAAAATACTAAGAGCAGGATACTATTGGCTCACAATGGAGCATGATTGCAGTAGATATGTTCGGAAATGCCATTAATGTCAGATACACGGAGATTTGATTCACTCCCCACCCTATGAGTTACATACAATGTCATAACTAGGGCCGTTCATCGCCTGGGGCATGGATGTCATCGGTCCAATAGAGCCTGCAACATCTAATGGGCATAGGTTTATTTTGGTAGCAATTGATTATTTCACTAAATGGGTGGATGTGAAGAAATTTAAAGCAGTGACAAAGAAGGCGGTAGTGGATTTCGTACACATAAATATCATTTGTCGCTTTGGAATTCCTAAGGTGATTATCATGGACAATGAAGCAAATCTAAATAGTCACCTCATGGCAGAGGCATGTCAAAGGTTCAAAATCCTACACCGTAACTTTACACCTTATCGGCCTAAAGCAAATAGAGCAGTTGAGGCTGCGAATAAGAATATTGAGAAGATTCTCAGGAAGATGGTGGAAGAGTCAAGACAGTGGCATGAAAAATTACCATTTTCCCTCATGGGTTACCGTACAACTGTACGTACTTCAATTGGCGCAACCGCTTATTCGTTAGTGTACAGAACGGAGGCAGTCATACCTGCAAAACTGAAATACCTTCCCTCCAAATCATAGTTGAGGATGAAATTGATGATGACGAATGGGTAAAAGCTCGGCTAGAACAATTGAGCTTGATCGATGAGAAAAGGTTAGCAGCAGTCTATCACGGACAGTTATATCAGCAAAGGATGGCCAGAGCATACAACAAGAAAGTACATCCATGAAAATTCGAAGTTGGACTATTGGTGCTAAGACGTATTTTACCACACTGGGCCGAAGAAAAAGGAAAGTTTGCACCTAATTGGCAAGGGCCATTCATGGTATCCCAGGTATTATCCAACGGAGCTTTATATTTAACAGATGTTGAAGGAAAATGTGTAGAGACTGCTATCAACTCTATTGCAGTCAAGAGATATTATGTATGATTCTTTTTTTTCATATGTACAATTCTATTTTGTCATAGTTTTTAAATCGAAATGATGAAGGCATTTTATTCTCTATCCAAACACTTTACCCATTGCTACCCCTTTTGAGCCTTATTGCATTATTCTTTCATATCCCTATCTCGGAACCAATTATGGACGAGAAAATGAAAAGAAAAGAAAAAGAGAATGAAGAAAAATGAAAACGAAGAAAAATGAAAGAAAAATGATGATGAAAAAAAAAGAAAAAGAAAAAAAAGAAAAAAAAAAGAAAAAGAAAAAATATACAACAGAAAATCGGGAAACAGTCAAATGACGAACAACCTTATTTTCCGAACTACGTTTTGACTTGATCCCGAAAGGGTACGTAGGCAACCTCAATGAGATTCAATCATTATAGAAATAAAATCCAGGATTCCCCCAAATATTGAAACTGGGCAAAAGTTATGTTTTATGATTCCGAGAGTTGTAAATATTTTGAACCCTCGTTCAAATTTTGAGCCTTTATACCTTTCTTTCTAAACCCATCCTAAAGCCACATTACAGTCCAAAGAAAGACCTTCTGAATAATTTCAAGAAAATGGCGATACAACAAGAATAAGGAGAAACATGTCATGGATAATACCCGGAAGTTTGGAAACGGAAAAAATAAAGGAAAAAGTAAAATGAGAGAGTCTTACTGGTGAAAACCCTAACGGGCACCATAAGGCGAATGTGAGATGAGAGAAAAAAAATGAGAGAGTCTTATTGGTGAAAACCCTAATGGGCACCATAAGGCGAATGTGAGATGAGAGAAAAATAAAAATGAGAGAGTATTATTGGTGAAAACCTTCACAGGTACCATAAGGTGAAAGTGAGGAATATTCCGATGAAAGGGGAAACAACAAAAATAAGAAAGGTTTGGGTTGAAGGAAAGTAAGACAGCAATGATTCGATTGGACAGACTGGGTCAGATATTCAAATACATGGCATGGTCAAAGGAATCAGCCTTCATACCCAGATAAGTTCTGTCTTTACTTCAAAATACCCTCACCCCCTGAAATTCAGGTCTTTGCATTTCATTTTACTTGTTCAAAACCGGTTGCCAGTTAAAAGCTAACTACCAGCTTCTCATGTTAGATGGCGTAATAACACTAGGTCAAAGGAAAAATAAAAAATAAAAAAATGGCGATCATAAGGCCGAAGGGAAATAAAAGGAAAAGAAACAAAAAGAGAAAATCAAAAGGGGATTGCAAGAGAAAATTGATAAAATCTGGTGATAAATTGCAATAGAATGAAACAAGAAGAGGCGGACAATGGAAGCAAGGCTAGCAAGAATGCCAGTTGCTAACCATCATGTTTAAACTAATAAGATTGTTCACTGATTTAGACAAGGAAAAAATTCAAATTCTCACTAATCACTTTAAAGTGAATGTGACCAATGTGCGAGAAAACATCAAAAAGAAACATCAATAAACGAGAGAATCCACAAGGGAGGACTCACTCAGTAAACAAGAACCTACCCGAACATCAAGGGATGTATTATCTTTTTCAAATTCACACCCAAGTTATCAAACTGAGGGAATATTTTTCTGCATTTTTAATTTTCATGCATCAGGCACCCACCTGGATAACGAGGGAATATTTTTCTGCATTTTTCATTTTCATGCATCAGGCGCCCACCTGGATAACGAGGGAATATTTTATGCATTTTCATTTTCATGCATCAGGTGCTCGCCTGGATAACGAGGGAATATTTTTCTGCATTTTTTATTTTCATCCATCGGGCGCCTACTGGATAATGAGGGAATATTTTTCTGCATTTTTCATTTTCATGCATCAGGCGCCCACCTGGATAACGAGGGAATATTTTTCTGCATTTTAATTTTCATGCATCAGGTGCCCACCTAGATAACGAGGGAATAATTTTTTGCATTTTTCATTTTCATGCATCAGGCGCCCACCTGGATAACGACAGAATATTTTTCTGCATTTTCATTTTACATGCATGCGCCCACCTGGATAACGAGGGAATATTTTTCTGCATTGTTGATTTTTATGCATCAGGCGCCCACCTGGATAAGGAGGGAATATTTTTCTAGATTTTTCAATTTTATGCATCAAGCGCCCACCTGGATAACGAGGGAATATTTTTTTGCATTTTCATTTTCATGCATCAGGCGTCCACCTGGATAACGAGGGAATATTTTTCTGCATTTTCATTTTAATGCACCAGGCGCCCACCTGGATAACGACGAAATATTTTTCTGTATTTTTCATTTTCATGCATCAGTCGCCCACCTGGATAACGAGGGAATACTTTTCAGCATTTTAACGAGGGAATACTTTTCAGCATTTTAATTCAAATAAAGAGCAATATGTGATATGGAAGAGCAAGACAATACAAGAAGACAAGACATAGACAGGATTTTCTTGTAATCCATAGATCATAGCTTAGTATAGCTTCTTTATTTTATTTTATCCCGGTGTAATAAGGAGTTAGTCAGTGATTATAGTAGTAACAGCAACAACAACAATATCCTGGTAGTTTCAAACTACCGAACCTTCCCGAACTACACTGACATGATTCCTGTTTAGCCTAGGATATGTAGGCAACCTCTAAAGCAGGGTGCGGTCAAAAGTTTTTCAAAATGCTTCTTACGGAATATGCAAGTGGGAAAAATCTCACATTACAACTCACTTATCTTTGCATTGAAACTCTTCTTGTTCCCAAGCAAAGAGGGGCAGCTATGAGCACGTGATTTTTACCCTAAGCAATTGAGTTCCAATATATATATAAAAAATAATACAAAAATAGCTTTTGGTGTGTAATTGAGTGAGTTAATTGAAATACTTGTGTTTTTGTTTTAAAAATAAAATTGAAACTAGAATTACAAAAGAAATCAATTAGAAAATATCATAAAACTGTGAAAATTCAGAAAAAATTAAGAAAATACAAAAATACCGGAAAAATAAAAGAAAAATGGCAAAAATACCAGAAATTTAAGGAAAAATAGGAAATAAAATAAAAATAGCAGTTGAAAATAAATACAAAAAGAAAAATATAAAATACAAAAAGAAAATACAAGAAATAATTAAAATACAAAATATTTGGGCTACATAAATAAAGAAATACATATATATACATATATCAAGCCCAAGCACACCAGGCCCAAAGACAAGCCTGGTCGGCCCAGACTCGTGACCAAACGACGTCGTAATAGCCAAACAAATATCAAACGTTGATGAATTAAATCAAACGGACCAGATGAGGCGGTTACTTCACAAATCAAATGACGTCGTGTAAAGAATTGATCTTAGCCGTTCAATGCCATTGATCAAACGGATGAGACAATGTCTCGTTAAAACCAAATGATGTAGTATAGAAGAAACAATCACAGCCGTCCAAACATATAATCCAATGGACATAAAAAAGTCTCTTATTTAAACAAACGACAGCGTTTTGAGAGTAAAGGATCCTGGCCGTTGATCTTGACTAATCCAAGGGCCAGGAATCCACAAGACACAGCTAGTACATATTGCCCATCTCCCATTCAATGTCATTATTTCACACACGTATACAATCTTATAGAAACCCTAGCCGCCTCTCAACCTTTCTTCTTCTTCCTATGGTCTCCCATGGAGACCTGCTGGCAAACCTGTTTCAGCCAGCTTGTCCGTCTCAGGCGAGCCTCCAACACCCCATCCTTCATACAACAACCCCTCAAACCACCATAAAACCCGACCAAACCATAAGACTCCCCCATTCTTGAAACTCCATTCGTCGGAACCCTAGCCGGCGACCGCACCAAGTATGAACTAGGACCCAGAATTAACACCTTAAGACCACTTTGAGGTGATCTATCACCCCATCTAGGTGGTTAGTCTCGAATATCCCTATAACGTCTCAAATATAAGAAAAATACTAGCCGGAACCCTACTCCGGCGAGTACCCAAAAATAACCCAACCCCCCCCCCCCAAAAAAACACTATACTAAGCCTCTAGACCACCCCCACATACATTAAAATCAAACCGACAACCACATCTGAAAGATCTAGTGTTCAGAAGAGAAAGTCTTCAAAGTTCTGGAAATCTATAAAAATGAAAAGAAAGAAAGAAGAAAAGAAAGAAAAGAAAGAAAAAAGAAAGAAAGAAGAAATAAAGAAAGAAAAGAAAAGGAAAAATCCCAAAAAATCTAAGTTTACTAATTCTGTTTCTATTTCTTGATTCCTATATGTCTTAAAATGTTTTTGTACTCGTCTTCTATGTCTACTTGAGCCTATCTCTTCTGCATGCTTAAAGAATAACGATCTATCTTTGTTTATGTGAATCTTACACATGTCTAAGGCTGCTAAAGTGTTCTTAGGGTTTTTTGTGTTAACCACGCTTGAATCATGTGTTAATAAGTCAGTTTTATGTGTTTGTTCATCATGCTCTGTCTAAGATTGAGTTTGGTTAGTTGGAATTCAACCATTATCAAACTTCTTCTCTGCGTTCTGATTGATTGAAAATTAATTTGTGATTAAGGCTATATGTGCAAAATAACATAAAACTGGCTATATTTGTAACTTGATTCATTTTTGAGTTCATTCTGAACCTTTGAATATTTTTGTGACTTGGGTCATGAGTGTAACGGTCTTGTGGCTATTTCTGAAAGAAAGTCTGTTTATTAAGTGGATTGTGACGACCCAGCCCGTCGTCACGGGAATTACCACCCCGTTGTGTTGTAATTACATAATTCATGCTTTTATATCAGTGTTAGAGTCTATCGGGGGAGTTAGGAGTGAATTGGATTGGAAACGATGCATATAGCCTTTTTGGAGGAAACTTGAATAAGGAAAGTCAACCCGGAGTTGACTATTTAGTTAGAGAGCTCGGAATTGAATTCTGATGATTCGATTAGTTCCGGGAGGTGAATTGTGACTTAGGGGAGCGATCAGAATTGAATTTGGAGGCCCGGTGTAGAAATACTTGAATTGGCTAAGGTTGCATTTTGGCGAAATCCGATCGATAGGTGAGATTTTGATCCGGGAGTCGGAATGGAATTCCGACAGTTGCAGTAGCTCTGTTAGGTGATTTTGGATGTGCTTGCAAAATTTCAGGTCATTCGGAGGTCGTTTGATCGGGTTTTGGATTGGATGTTAGTTTCGGAAGTTTGAATGAAAACTTAGGCTTGAATTTGCTTGGATTCGACGTTTTCCGTGTTTGAGTGTGCGTTTTTATGATTGGAACAAGTTTGAATCGTGTTGTGGAGTATGTTGGTGGTTTTCGTTGGGGTCCCGGGGCCTCGGGATGAATTCGGGGGTCCAAACGGACCATTTTTGGCCTAAGACAGCAGCTGAATTGTTGCTGTATCTGCAGAGGAAATTCCTTCATCGCGTTCGGGATGAAGGGCACGCGTCCGCGAAGGGTATCAAAGTTGTTCATCGCGTTCGCGATGGGCTGGACGCGAATGCGTAAGTCCAGGACCGGAGGCATCGCGTTCGCGGGAGGTTTGCACGCGTCCGCGTAGGGTCAGGCTTGGGAAGCATCGCGATCGCGAAGCAGTGCACGCGTTCGCGTAAGTCTGAGCGGTTGTTCATCGCGAACGCGTGGGTAGTGTCGCGTTCGCGAAGGGTTAAATGAGTGGGCAGGTCCTTAAATTGCAGAACATTTCATTTACGGGTTTCACTCCTAGAAACCCCCATTGTTGAGCTCTAGAGTGAGAAAGTGACGGGAATTGCTGGGAGATCATCGGGATATTGTCGGAGGTAAGTTTTGTGGTTTAATTACGCGCTTTTATCATGAAATCATTGATAATTTATGTGAAAATGAAAGATTAAAGGTGGGTTTGAGCCCTAGGCCTAAATTAAGGAAAACACTGATTTGAGTAGGCAAATGGAGTCCGATTTTGGTAAATTTTATATGCCTAGACTCGTATCGAGACGAGGATTCCGAATATGTGATTTTTGTAATTTTTCGACAAGTGTACCAAAAGTCGGGTTTTGACAACTTGTGGGTTTTGATATAATTTGGGTTATTTCGAATGAATTGCGTGAAATTAGCATATATTGATGCATTCTCTATGATTTTGAGCAGATTTGGCATCCGAGGATATTGATTTGCGAGGCAAGCGTAAGGCAGATTGAAGCTTCTACCGGTTCGAGGTGAGTGGTGGTAGTAAACAATGTACTGAGGGTTTGAAACCTCGTACTAGCACTTCACAGTGCTATGTTGAGATGAGACACACGTCTCGAGACGAGTGTGGTGACATTGTGATTGGGGACTTGGACTTGGTCCTTCCCGGCTAATAGAATACTGTGTTGTATGACTGCTAATGAGATTATAACTGTACAATTGGGCTAATAGCCATGTTTGGGGCCTTGTGCCGATCTGTAGAGCATTAGGGAACCTATAGAGCTAGGTGACCCGTATACCGTGTTGGAAACATTCACTCAGCCGTAGCTCTACCTGTATAGCATAATATGAGCCAGTACTAGATGTGTACATTGAGAGAGATTATCTAGGGTGGATTCCCTGTTCTAGTTGAGTGTGCCTAGAAGGCCAAGTCTATATTGACTGAGACAGGGTCCAGGACCCACTGTGATATATTATATTGGGCCTGAGAGGCCAAGTACATATTGACTGGGATAGGGTCGAGGACCCATTTTGAGGTATTATATATATATATACCTATATTGGATCGGGCTGCATGCCGCAGTAATATACATGTAATATACATGTGATATACATGTGGAACGGACTGCACGCCGCAGTATTATTGCGCTTGGGCTGTAGGAGCCCCTTCGGAGTCCGAGTCCGCACACATTCTCAGTGAGCGCTGGTGTATATCATGGGATCGGGCTACACGCCGCAGCAGTATAAATATATATACATATAAATATTGGATCGGACCGCACGCCGCAGTAATATATGTGTGGATCGGACTGCACGCCACAGTATCATAGTGCTTGGGCCTAGGGAGCCCCTCCGAAGTCCGTATACACCCCCAGTGAGCGCCGTCGATGTTAAATGGAGCGAGTTGCACGCCGCAGCGATATATGTATTGGAGCGGGCTGCACGCCGCAGCATTATACTTAATCATATCCTACTATCTACTTAAATACTTATACATTATAGACATAAGTATGTGTCTTTATATGTTGAGATGGCCGTACACCGTAGGGGTACGAGTGAGGGTTGGTTCAGTGTAGAATCTTGTAGAGATAAACGTAGATTGGAGGTTAGAGTACTACTATAGTGATGACGTACCCGTGAGGGTTGCCTTAGAACTGCTAAGTGATAGCACAGGAGTTCTTACCTTCAGTTATTATTTATTATTGTTACTCACTGAGTTGAAATATACTCACCCCACTCCCCTGCACTTTCTGTGCAGATCCACAGGTGCCCGAGAGCAGTTGAGACATTGTAGCTGCTGATCCTTGTCTACTTTTGCGGAGATTACGAGGTAGCTGCCAGCGTCCGCCGAGCTTGTTTTCTCCTTCTTTATCATCTTGTTGATTTCCTATTTCACTAGACTTGGTTGTATTAGGATGCTATTCTGTAGAGGCTCAGTCTCGTGACACCACGATATGTTGGGACCGTATTTTTGCTTTACTATTTCGTTTGTTATTTTGATATGATCACTTACAGTTTAAGTTAACCTGATTAATTAGAATTAATAACTGGCTGGTTTAAGGGATGATATGGTCGGGCTTGCCTAGCATTGTGTTAGGCGCCATCACGACCGGGGTTTGGGTCGTGACAAGTTGGTATCAGAGCCTAGGTTAACAGGTCTCGCGAGTCATGAGCCAGTTTGGTAGAGTCTCGTGGATTTGTACGGGGACGCCTGTACTTATCCTCGGGAGGCTGCAAACCTTTTTAGGAAAAGTTTCAATTCTTGGAATTCTTGTCGTGCGATTACTTTTGACTTGATCTGAACTTTGACATTCTATTCTCTCGCATATGGCGAGAACTCGATCATCCGGACGTGGAGGACGACCACCACTACCACCTGCTAGAGGCCGTGGACGCGGCCGTGGTCGCGGCGGAGTTAGGGCAGCTGAGGCAGTGCCAGCTGACCCACAGCCCCCAGTTGCAGAGGTGCCAGCAACACCAGATCAGGCACCAGCTATGCCCATTGTCATTCCGGGTCTACGGAAGACCCTGGCTCAGATATTAACAGTTTGCACTAGCCTGGCACAGGCGGTTTCAGTTACTACCACAGCAGCTGCATCAGGGACCTGGGGTGGTCATCAGACCCCCTTAGCACGCACTCTAGAGCTAGCAGTGCAGGGCCTGCAGACACCTGAGGCTCCTCCTGTTCAGCCTGTGGTTCCAGTTCAGCCAACAGATCAGGTTCAGGGGGATAGGGTCCCAGCTATGACGGACGATGAGTAGCGTCGTCTCGAGAGCTTTACCAGGTTATCTCCTCCAGTGTTCACCGGTGCTCCGGGCGAGGACGCCCAAGGTTTTCTGGACAAGTGCCATTGGATGCTTCGTACGGCAGGGATATTGGAGTCCAGTGGGGTATCTTTCACCACCTTTCAGTTTCAGGGACCAGCCTTTGCTTGGTGGGAGGCTTATGAGCGCCCCAGGCCAGCCGGAGCAGCACCACTATCATGGCCGGAGTTCTCCACTATGTTCTTGGAGAAATGGGTGCCTCGATCTCGGAGAGAGGAGATGCGTAGGCAGTTTGAGGGTCTCCGTCAGGGGGACATGTCAGTGTCAGAGTATGAGATCAGGTTTACAGAGTTGTCCGGATATGCACCGTGGTTGGTTCATTCCGACAGAGAGAGGATTGGGCGCTTCGTGGACGGCCTCATTTATCCCATTCGTATTCTGATGACTCGGGAGAGGGTTTTGAGTCGTACATTTGAGGATGCTGTGGATATTGCTCGCGACATAGAGACAGATCGTCGCAGGGAGCGGGATGAGAGGGAGGCCAAGAGGCCTCGAGGAGCAGCTAGTTCCAGTGGCACTCAGACCAGAGGCCAGAGTCAGCAGAGCTGAGGTCGCTCTTTCAGGACTTCGCAGTCGGGTCGCTCAGATCGTCGCAGATGGTTTCCTAGACAGGGTTATCAGGGTTCGCACCAGAGCTAGCCATCTCTCAGTGCCATGCCAGCTCAGAGTTCTTCACAGGCCCCATCCGCTCAGGGTTCATCTCGGCCTAGTTCATCAGCTGGCCACTCCAGCGCCAGAGGTCCTTATCAGTCTCGGTACCCAGCACCGGGAGTTGCTACGAGTGCGGAGAGTTTGGGCATCACCGTAGGGAGTGTCCCCGTCTTGTTTCCAGATCTTATCAGCAGAGGGGGCAGCCCTCGTCATCTGGTCCTTCTACTTCAGCACCCGCCCCGCCAGCTAGGGGTGAGGGTCAGACAACTAGGGGTCGCTCTCGAGGGGAGGCCGATCAGGCGGACAGGCTAGATGCTATGCTTTTCAGGGCCGATCTGAGGCCGTTGCTTCTGATGCTGTCATTACAGGTATTATTTCAGTCTGCCACAGAGATGCCTCAGTATTGTTTGATCCCGGTTCTACTTATTCTTGTGTGTCTACATATTTTGCTCCTCATTTGGGCACGACCCGAGGGAGTCTTGAGTTCCCAGTGCATGTATCTACCCCGGTAGGGGATACTATTGTTGTGGACCACGTATACCGGTCCTGTTTGGTCACTATTGGAGGTCTGGAGACCCGAGTAGACCTGTTGCTTCTCAGCATGATTGATTTTGATGTTATATTGGGCATGGACCGGCTATCTCCATGTCATGCTATTCTGGACTGTCATGCTAAGACAGTCACTTTGGCTATGCCGGGCATTCAGAGGATCGAGTGGCGAGGCACGACTGAGTATGTACCTAGCAGGGTAATATCTTTCCTCAAGGCCCAACGAATGGTTGGGAAGGGATGTCTCTCTTATTTAGCATTTGTGCGGGAGGTCGAAGCCCGGACTCCCTGTATTGATTCTATTCCCATTGTGCAAGACTTTCCTGATGTGTTTCCCTCAAACCTGCCGGGCATGCCGCCGGACATGGATATTGATTTTGGGATCGATTTGGTAGCCAGGCACTCAGCCTATTTCTATTCCTCCATATCGGATGGCACCAGCTGAATTGAAGGAATTGAAGGAGCAGCTCCAGGAACTCCTAGATAAGGGGTTCATTCGGCCGAGTGTGTCGCCGTGGGGTGCACTGGTCCTATTTGTTAAGAAGAAGGACGGATCCATGAGGATGTGTATTGACTACAGGCAGCTAAACAAAGTAACAGTGAAGAATAAGTATCCTCTGCCTCGCATTGATGATTTATTTGATCAGCTCCAGGGAGCTAGGGTATTCTCGAAGATTGATCTTCGTTCGAGCTACCATCAGCTAAAGATTAGAGAGTCTGACATTATGAAGACTGCATTCAGGACCAGATATGGTCACTATGAGTTCCTTGTGATGTCTTTTGGGCTGACCAACGCCCCAGCAACATTTATGCATCAGTTGAACAGTGTATTCAGGCCATATCTTGATTCATTTGTGATTGTGTTGATTGACGACATTCTAGTCTACTCTCGTAGCCAGGAGGAGCATGCTCGGCACTTGAGTATTGTGTTGCAGAGGTTGAGAGAGGAGAAGCTATATGCCAAGTTCTCCAAATGTGAGTTCCGGCTTGAGTCCGTGGCATTCTTAGGGCACGTGGTGTCCCGTGATGGTATTCAGGTAGATCCGAGGAAGGTCGAGGTAGTGCAGAGTTGGCCCAGACCGACCTCAGTTACTGAGATCCGTAACTTTCTGGGATTGGCAGGGTATTATCGCCAATGTTCAGGGGTTCTCTTCTATTGCTTCACCCTTGACTAGATTGACTCAGAAGGGTGTTCCTTTCTTATGGTCCGAGGAGTGCGAGGAGAGCTTTCGGAAGCTCAAGACAGCACTGACCACAGCACCAGTCTTGATTCTACCGACAGCTTCAGGTTCTTATACTGTATATTGTGATGCCTCAGGGAGTTGGCATTGGTTGTGTGTTGATGCAGGAGGGTAGGGTCATTTCTTATGCTTCTCGTCAGTTGAAGCCCCACGAGAAGAACTACCATGTTCATGATTTGGAGCTAGCAGCCATAGTTCATGCTTTGAAGATTTGGAGGCATTACCTGTATGGTGTCTCCTGTGAGGTGTTCACGGATCATCGCAGCCTTCAGCACTTATTCAGACAGAAAGGACCTTAATTTGAGACAGCGGAGGTGGTTGGAGTTGCTTAAGGATTATGACATCACTATTTTGTATCATCCGGGAAGGCAAATGTTGTGGCCGATGCTTTGAGTCGGAAGGCAGTTAGTATGGGCAGCCTAGCTTTCATCCCAGTTGGGGAGAGGCCATTTGCTTATGATGTTCAGGCCATAGCCAATCGGCTAGTGAGGTTGGATATTTTAGAGCCGAGTCGAGTGTTGGCTTGTGTTGTTTCTCAATCTTCCTTATATGATCGCATCGGGGAGCGACAGTATGATGACCCATATTTGCTTGTCCTTAAGGACAGAGTGCGGCACAATGATGCTAGAGATGTGACTATCGACAGTGATGGTGTTCTGAGGATGCGAGGCCGTATATGCGTGCCCAATGTTGATGGTTTGCGGGAGTTGATACTTGAGGAGGCACACAGTTCGCGGTACTCTATTCACCCAGGTGCCGCAAAGATGTACCAAGACTTGAGACAGCACTACTGGTGGAGGAGAATGAAGATGGATATTGTTAGGCATGTAGCTAAGTGCCTCAATTGCCAGCAGGTCAAATATGAGCACCAGAGACCGGGCGGTGTTCTTCAGCGTATGGTTATTCCCGAGTGGAAATGGGAGAGGATCACCATGGATTTTATTACTGGGCTTCCTCGGACAGCGAGGAAGTTTGATTCTGTATGGGTGATTGTTGATCGGCTGACTAAGTCCGCACATTTCATCCCACTTAGTACTACTTACTCATCGGAGCGGTTGGCATCGATCTTTATTCGGGAGATTGTCAGGTTGCATGGGGTCCCAGTGTCTATTATATCTGACAGAGGCACTCAGTTCACTTCTCCGTTTTGGAGAGCATTTCAGCGAGAGATGGGTACGCGGGTTGAGTTGAGCACCGCATTTCACCCCCAGACAGACGGACAGTCTGAGCGCACTATTCAGATCCTGGAGGATATGTTACGGGCATGTGTGATTGACTTTGGTGGTTCATGGGATGAGTTTTTGCCACTTGCTGAGTTTGCCTACAACAACAGCTACCAGTCGAGTATTCAGATGGCCCCGTACGAGGCATTGTATGGCAGATGGTGTAGATCTCCCGTCGGATGGTTTGAGCCTGGTGAGGATAGATTGATAGGGACTGAGTTAGTTCAGGATGCTCCGGATAGAGCAAAGTTGATCCAGGAGAGGCTTCGCACAGCACAGTCTCGCCAGAAGAGTTATGCAGACCGTAGGGTTCGAGAGTTGTCTTTCATGGTTGGTGATATAGTATTGCTGAAGATTTCACCCATGAAGGGTGTCATGAGGTTCGGGAGGAAAGGGAAGTTGAGTCCGAGGTACATTGGTCCTTTTGAGATACTCAGGAGAGTTGGAGAGGTGGCATATGAGTTAGCCTTGCCACCCAGCTTATCCAGCGTTCATCCAGTATTCCATGTGTCTATGCTCCGGAAGTACATCGGAGATCCGTCCCATGTATTAGACTTCAGTACCATTCAGCTTGATGGTGATCTATCCTATGATGTGGAGCCTATTGTTATTTTGGGTCGCTAAGTAAGGAAGTTGAGGTCGAAGGAGATTGCATCAGTTAAGGTTCAGTGGAGAGGTCGACCCGTAGAGGAGGCTACTTGGGAGGTTGAGCAGGAGATGCGGAGCAGATACCCTCACCTATTTGAGTCTCCAGGTATGTTTCTTGACCCGCTCGAGGACAAGCGTTTTCTTAAGTTGGGGAGAATGTGACAACCCGGCCCGTCATCTTGTGAGTTATCACCCCGATGTGTTTTAATTACATAATTCATGCTTTTATATCAGTGTTAGAGTCTATCGGGGGAGTTAGGAGTGAATTGGATTGGAAATGAGGCATATAGCCTTTTTGGAGGAAACTTGAATAAGGAAAGTCAACCCGGAGTTGACTATTTAGTTAGAGAGCTCGGAATCGAATTCTGATGATTCGGTTAGTTCCGGGAGGTGAATTGTGACTTAGGGGAGTGATTGGAATTGAATTTGGAGGCACGGTGTAGAAATAGGCTTGAATTGGCTAAGGTTGCATTTTGGCGAAATCCGATCGATAGGTGAGATTTTGATCCGGGAGTCGGAATGGAATTCCGACAGTTGCAATAGCTCCGTTAGGTGATTTTGGATGTGCTTGCAAAATTTCAGGTCATTCGAAGGTCGTTTGATCGGGTTTTGGATTGGATGTTAGTTTCGGAAGTTTGAATGAAAACTTAGGCTTGAATTTGCTTGTATTCGACGTTTTCCGTGTTTGAGTGCGTGTTTTTATGATTGGAACAAGTTTGAATCGTGTTGTGGAGTATGTAGGTGGTTTTCGTTGGGGTCCCGGGGGCCTCGGGATGAATTCGGGGGTCCAAACGGACCATTTTTGGCCTAAGACAGCAGCTGAATTGTTGCTGTATCTGCAGAGGAAATTCCTTCATCGCGTTCGCGATGAAGGGCATGCGTCCGTGAAGGGTATCAAAGTTGTTCATCGCGTTCGCGATGGGCTGGACGCGAACGCGTAAGTCCAGGACCGGAGGCATCGCGTTCGCGGGAGGTTTGCACGCGTCCGCGTAGGGTCAGGCTTGGGAAGCATCGCGATCGCGAAGGAGTGCACGCGTTCGCGTAGGTCTGAGTGGTTGTTCATCGCGAACGCGTGGGTAGTGTCGCGTTCGCGAAGGGTTAAATGACTGGGCAGGTCCTTAAATTGCAGAACATTTCATTTACGGGTTTCACTCCTAGAAACCCCCATTGTTGAGCTCTAGAGTGAGAAAGTGACGGGAATTGCTGGAGATCATCGGGATATTGTCGGAGGTAAGTTTTGTGGTTTAATTACGCGCTTTTATCATGAAATCATTGATTATTTCCATGAAAATGGAAGATTAAAGGTGGGTTTGAGCCCTAGGCCTAAATTAAGGAAAAACACTGATTTGAGTGGGCAAATGGAGTCCGATTTTGGTAAATTTTATATGCCTAGACTCGTATCGAGATGAGGATTTCGAATATGTGATTTTTGTAATTTTTCGACAAGTGTACCAAAAGTCGGGTTTTGACAACTTGTGGGTTTTGATATAATTTGGGTTATTTCGAATGAATTGCGTGAAATTAGCATATATTGATGCATTCTCTATGATTTTGAGCAGATTTGGCATCCGAGGAGATTGATTTGCGAGGCAAGCGTAAGGCGGATTGAAGCTTCTACCGGTTCGAGGTGAGTGGTGGTAGTAAACAATGTACTGAGGGTTTGAAACCCCGTACTAGCACTTCACAGTGCTATGTTGAGATGAGACACGCGTTCTATGATGGGCGTGGTGACATTGTGATAGGGGATTCGGACTTAGTCCTTCCCGGCTAATAGAATACTGTGTTGTACAACTGTTAATGAGGTTATAACTGTACCATTGGGCTAATAGCCATGTTTGGGGCCTCGTGCCGATCCGTAGAGCATTAGGGAACCTATAGAGCTAGGTGACCCGTATACCGTGTTGGAAACATTCACTCAGCCGTAGCTCTAGTTGTATAGCATAATATGAGCCAGTACTAGATGTGTACATTGAGATAGATTATCTAGGGTGGATTCCCTGTTCTACCTGAGTGGGCCTAGAAGGCCAAGTCTATATTGACTGAGACAGGGTCCAGGACCCACTGTGATATATTATATTGGGCCTGAGAGGCCAAGTACATATTGACTGGGATAGGGTCGACGACCCATTATGAGGTATTATATATATATATACCTATATTGGATCAGGGGTAAGGCATGTGTACATATTACCCTCCCCAGACCCCACTTTGTGGGAACATACTGGGTAGTTGTTGTTTTACATATATTGGATCAGGCTGCACGCCGCAGTAATATATATGTAATATACATGTAATATACATGTGGGACGGACTGCACTTGGGCTGTAGGAGCCCCTTCGGAGTCTGAGTCCGCACACATTCTCAGTGAGCACTGGTGTATATTATGGGATCGGGCTGCGCGCCGCAGCAGTATAAATATATTTACATATAAATATTGGATCGGACTGCACGCCGCAGTAATACATGTGTGGATCGGGCTGCACGCCGCAGTATAATAGTGCTTGGACCTAGGGAGCCCCTCCGAAGTCTGTATACACCCCCAGTGAGCGCCATCGACGTTAAATGGAGCGGGCTGCGCGCCGCAGTGGCATATGTATTGGAGCGGGCTGCACGCCGCAACATTATACTTAATCATATCCTACTATCTACTTAAATACTTATACATTATAGACACAAGTATGTGTCTTTATATGTTGAGATGGCCGTACACCGTAGGGGTACAAGTTAGGGTTGCTTCAGTGTAGAATCTTGTAGAGATAAACGTAGATTGGAGGTTAGAGTACTACTATAGTGATGACGTACCTGTGAGGGTTGCCTTAGAACTGCTAAGTGATAGCACAGGAGTTCTTACCTTCAGCTATTATTTATTATTGTTACTCACTGAGTTGAAATATACTCACCCCACTCCCCTGCACTTTCTGTGCAGATCCACAGGTGCCCGAGAGCAGTTGAGACATTGTAGCTGCTGATCCTTGTCTACTTTTGCGGAGATTACGAGGTAGCTGCCAGCGTCCGCAGAGCTTGTTTTCTCCTTCTTTATCATCTTGTTGATTTCCTAATTGCCTAGACTTGGTTGTAGTAGGATGCTATTCTGTAGAGGCTCAGTCTCGTGACACCACGATATGGTTGGGACCGTATTTTGTATGTTTTACATTTTGTTTATCACCTGATATGATCATTTACTGTTTAAGTTTAATTTATTTAATAATTGGCTGGTTTAAGGGATAATATGGTCGGGCTTGCCTAGCATTGTGTTGGGCGCCATCACGACCAGGGTTTGGGTCGTGACATGGATACTTCTGTGAGTTAAGTTTGATTATTAAGTGGCTATTTCTGTTGTTCAGTGGTTATACTGATTAATTAGCTGTATTTCTATTAAGTGGCTATTTCTGAAAACTATCTCTGTTAGTTGAGTGGTTGTACTTCTACTAAAAGGCTATGCTTTAAATAGTGGTCATATTGTAATAAGTGATTGGGTTTTGATAAATGTTGGCTAATAATGAAAGGGATTGGGGTCTGAATTGGCTAAGTCTTAAAACATCTATAATCAGTGGTTACTTATTAAATAACTCTCAACCCTAGTTCTACCAGACCTTAGTAGGTCGGGTAATTTGGAATAAATAAAAAGGGTATAAAAGCAATAGTAAATGGCATTCCTGAAGATTTAATTGAGCCTATAAGGCTAAAAATAGTGCCTAGTATTTTTGCAATTACTTATAAAACAAAGGGCAAACTGGGCAGAATAAAGAAGCATTTCTGTAACAAACCTTAGCAAGTGAGGGTAATTAGATAAAATACACCTAATAGAACCCTATAGAATTGCCTAAAACCTTCTAGTAGGGGTACTAAGGCATTTCGACACAATCTAAATAGACTACACTGTAAATAATTGAAAAGAATAAGGGGAGGGAAATGAAATTAACTTATTTGAATTTCCCCCCAATTCCTCCCAAAATACCTCTTTAAATAGGTTGTTAATAAGCCTGAAGAGGGGGTTCAGAAATTCTGGTTCAGAAGTTAAAAAAGGATTCCACATATTATACCTCTAAGCTGATTAACTTGGGTGTTGATTTGGGATTTCTGTGGGGTCGACTCTTCATCAATTCATCTTTGCTGAATTCCTTGATTCTACTTGAGTTGATCTGCTGGATTTCATATTTGGGGTTTTCTGTTAGCTACTTTACTGTGATCGATTTATCTATTTGTCGTTGATGTTTTGCTGCTATTAGTTGCTGATTATTCTTCTTCTCCAAATCCCTAGACTCATAGACTTGTTTTGAATCAGGTACACTTCTGCTTCTAAAGATGTAATTGCAATTATGATTAAGGAATGAAGTTGAATGGATTTTCGATGAATTTATTTCTGTTTTTCTCTTTAGTTGTAGTTATAATTCGTAGAATCATTGTAATTCATTAGGAATGGTTGTAATAACTAACAGCTATATGAGTTCGAGATAGATTAGAGTAGAGTAGTTCACATAGTAGTTAAACAAAATTCACTAATTAGACTAACACCTAATTCAAAACTAAAAACAAGCTAATACAAAAACCAGCACACTTAGGTAAATAAATACGATTTTGAAATCGGACGTATAAATTGGTATTGAGCTAATCATGTTAGCGAAACTATGAATTTAGATCAATTTAACCTAAAAGGAAATGAGTGGTTTAAGTTTAAACTGTATTACCGTATAACTTCACTTAAAATTGACTTATCTACATATTATTTTTAGATTTCTGTAATAATTCAAGCATGTTCAGTTGATGTTGCAACACTGCCTTCCTTTAGTTAAATAAGTGACAAAATAATTCTGCAAACTAGTATCATAATAATTACTCGAGCATCTAGAATAATAGTACTATTACAAAATTTTTGTCTTAGAATGTTCAATTAGTTATTAGGATATAAAATTAGCAATGATTGAGATGTAATTTGATACCTCTTGAAATAATATGATTTTTACCGATTTTCCCTACCATCTGAACTGCATTTGATGAAATACCGCTTTGAAGTTGCTAAACTGTTCTTTATTTCGTTCATTTACTCTTGGCCTAGTCGTGAATATAGGCCCAGGTTTCATTAATATAACATTTGAGTTCTCAAGTAGAGGTAGTAGCACATATTGGGCTACAAATGCCCATTCATTCTTAGTAATGGACTGTTAAAGTAGTCCAAAGTCCAGGCCTAATTATGAATAAGTGGCCTGGACTCTGATATTATAGTTTTAAAATAACACAAAAACAAGATATGTATATTGAGGAAATAATAGAAATAGAAAAAACATATTATACGACTAAGTTTGGACTTTTAAAAATAAGGGATGAGCCTCGTCTCGGTGATGAAAAGATACACGGGGCCCACAAATAGATTTCGATGTAAAATGTTAGAATCGGAAGGACCGTTTAGCAAATTTTACGATCTTTCCTAAAGTTAATAATACGTAGATGTTATAGGCGTGATTAAAAATTACATTCCTAATATGGGTGCCCATTTTATGTGACCCAAATCTCAAATCTCAGTGAAGCTGAAATGCATTAAAGTCACAGGCGTATTGGTTGCAGTGTGACTCGAAATGCATTTTCGTGACGTCGCAAGTCTTTAAAAAAAATAACAAAGCGGCCATTAAAAACATTTGTAAAAAGCATATAAAGGAATCAAATAAGACAAATACAGCAGTTGAGCGACCATGCTAGAACCACGGAATCCGGGAGTGCCTAACACCTTCTCCCGGGTTAACAGAATTCCTTATTCGGATTTCTAGTTTTGCGGACTGGTAAAATAGAGTCATAATTTCCTCGGATTCTGGATTAAACTGGTGACTTGGGACACCATTATCTTCCCAAGTGGCGACTCTAAAATTTCAATAAATCTCGTTCTGATTGTCCTTAAAGTGGAAAAACTCCTTCCCTGTTGTTATTATTATATCTCTTCTTGGGGTATATTAGTAAATAGTGGGGTATACTTTATCTAAAAAGTAGTAAAAAGGGGAGGTGTGACACACGCTGCAGTGATATGTTATATCGATCAGACTGCACTCCACAGTATTATTGCGTTTGGGCTGTAGGAGCCCCTCCGGAGTCTGAACCTCCACTGTGAGCTCGGGTACCCAAATGGATCGCGCTACACGCCGCAGCAGTCATATACATTGCATTCATGCATTTACTCCTGTTTGTACTATGTGGCATGAAATTTAGCACTCATATATCATGGGCATATATACTGTTACTTTCCTTATTGAGTAGATACCCTGGTATTATATGTTAAGGAGTGATGTGCCCTAAGGGCCGATTTATGAGCCGATTTGCTCTATCTGATATAGCACTTATATGGTTGGCTGTTGAAAATTTATCATGAGATTTTCTAAATGATTTTTATACTATTAAGGTTTTTCTTAAAGGGTTGTACCGTCTTTTTATAGCATTTTGGTATGTCTATACGTGTTTTCTTATCGCTCAATTATTATTCTCTCTAATTACCACTGAGTTGGAAGTACTCGCTTTACTCCCTGCACTTTGCGTGCAGTTGCAGGTATTGTTCACCCGGTAGTGGGTTATTAGCAAGAACGAAGGCCATATCGTGGTAGTTGAAGAAGGTGACCGCCAGCATTCGCGGCATTGCATTCCGTCTTTGAATTCAGTTTTATCTTGTATATATATATATATATATATATATATATATATATATATATATATATATATATATATATATATATATTATTTGCCCAATAATAGCGTCCCTACTTATTAGATGCTCATGACTTGTGACACCCGTTCGGGTTGAATTGGGATGAAATTAATAGTTAAATACTAATAAGTAGTATTCTTGTTCCTTTATGCTTAATAGTTATTAAAAGAGGATTTAGGGTTGTTGGCAGGCCTTGTCTTCTCGAGAGGCGCCATCACGACTGGGTATGGAATTTTGATTGTGACAAGTTGGTATCAGAACCTAGGTTACTAGGTCCCACGAGTCATGAGCACGTTTAGTAGTGTCTCGCGGATTGGTACGGAGACGTCTGTATTTATCCTCGAGAGGATGCAGAACCTTTAGGAAAACTTCCCATTCTTGGAATTCTTATCATGTGTACTTGATTTAGTTTGAGATAACTCTTGAAATTTTTTCCACATGTCTGTATGCATACGTGAGCGCTCGGTAGTGTATGTGCCTTGACGGCTTGTGACTTCCCGATCCAGGGGCGAGAGGTAATCTCCGTGAGTTCATGTTGGGCCAGTCTGTAGGACTTGAGGCCGGATCTTTCCTATGGCTTGAGCACCGAGGTGTTGATTGTGTGAGCGAGTGTTTTGAACTTATATGTTTAGTATGGTCCCTATTAGACGGAATGGCGGTTGGATATCTAGGTGATGAGTATGTTAGTATCATGGGGTGTACATATGTAATCTTGCTAGTGACGAATGAGCCTATTGAATAATAGATAAGCTGGTAAGTATTTGTTTCCTATTGCGATCTATTGTGTAGCCCCAAGTTATGGGCGCGTGAAGAATATTTTCATGTCTCTTAGTTGGAAAGTAAAGTGCATTTCATGTGGTGGTATGCGTTTAGATTCAGAAAGACTAATGGATTGTGCAAAGTATATGATGGTGGAAGGTATGTTGAAATATAGAAATGAGACGAAGCATGCGGGTTATCTCCTGCGGAGTGTTTTTGAGCGGTATGATCCTTATGTGCATGTTAAAATATCTCATGTGTAGTGGGAGGGTATGTGTTGTAACTGAGGAATTGGGACGCTTCAGAAAGTGGACTCAACTGTGGTAGAGATAAATGTGAGATATGTGGAGGACTACGGTACTTGTTGATCTGTGTTTTCACGAACTCGTAGATGACTTGAGTTTAAATCTCACTATAATGTTGTGATTTCATTAGAGTAAAAATATTAAGGATTATTGAGCGTGTCCTGGTATATGGCGTCGAGCCATGTTAGGGAGGTTGCTATGGATTAGCTTATTGCACTGTGTATGCTATGTTGGTTCTGTCTCAAAGTATATTGGCAGATCAGGTTTGGTCGTAGAAATTGAGCCGAGAATGGTACGTGTGAATGAAAATTTTGATAAAATTTATATGGTGCTTCATAGATTGGAAGAAATACTATGATGTTTTGAACTGCTGTTGATGAAGAATGCTCAGTGTATAGAGAAGAAAGATGGTTGTTTGTGTATGTATGAAATCATGTTCTGCGGTGTCAGGGTACTAATAAGGCACGAGCGGTTCTGTTCATTAAGGCCGGTGAATTACAACTGAATAAAAGTGAATAACTCTCGAGAATGATTTTACTGTGTTCAAATTTTGCATGTAACAATCAGGTGTTTTAAGTTTGAGTATGTGGCTAGAAACTATGTTTTCATTTGAACAGACGTATTCATTAGGGGATTCTACGTGTTCGTATTTGGAAGGTAATGGTAACAAGTTCAGATTCGCAGGAAGTTCTTCAGAGTAAAGCATTCTGGAATGTAGTATTTCTAGGAAACATTTGAAATGGTATGCACTGGCCTATGGGTCTTAGACAGTGTGGTCGTATGTGTGAGTCTCATGTTGTAAACCTGAGTTGAGGTATTGTGGTGCTACAGCAAGGGAGAATATCAAATTAATGATGAATTAGGAAGGAAATTGGATAAATGGAAAAACTTGATAATAAATTGAATCAATATGAGTAATTCTTTGTATGTGTTCGAGGTAATGAGTCTTACAGGTATTATGCAGCAAAGCTCTTGCATGCTGGCAAATTGTTTAGCTTGGTTTGGGTAGAAGGATTCAGTCCTGGCAGTTTAGCTTGTGCAATAGACTTGGGAGAAAGAGTACTCGATGTGTGTTATATATTTGTACGGTAGAGTGTGGGACCATACATAGTGATTCATGTGTTATATGTGTTGGAGACTTTAAGTTCTCGTGATCCGACCCTGCAGTGGTTGTGGATCGTGTGTATCGACATCGTCTAGAAGTTGATGTAAACTAGAGGTCCGAGTGGATCTTTTTTTGCTTGTTATGTTAAATTTGGGTTATGATATTAGATTCGAGACTGGTTGTCCCAGTGTCAGGTTGTCTAGACTAATGTGTTATGAGCTATATCGGAAAATGCCACAGGTTCTGTGGTAAGGTGCATTAAATTATGTTCTAGCAGAGTAGTTTGTATTCTAGAGACAAGCGGATGGTTGGTAAGTATTGCTTTGTTAATTGGGCCTTCGTGGTGGATGTCAGTGCAGAGGTTTCTACTATTGATTCAGTTCCGGTATTTAGGGACTTTCCAGATATGTTTCTTACGGTCGGGCATGAGGCTATATGTGTTTATTGTAATGAACAAATTTGACTCGATGTTCATCTCCTTTTGTGAGATATATGTGCAGATTAGGTGGCACGCCACCAGAGGTATGGTATCTGGATCAGGTGGGATGCCGCCACGAGTATGTTATCTAACGCGGGTTTCATGTCGCAACAGTGTGATGTGGAGAATAGTTTTCTATATGTTACTTTATATGCCTTACTTCGTGGTATCTCAGGAAAGTCCATATTGGGTATTGCTCGGCGAATAGCGCATTGATTGTATCCTTTTAGGATTGAATAGTGTATATTACTTGCTTCACTGTGGGTCTGATGGATTTCTTGGTTCCAGACATCAATCTGTGTGTGGCTGGTGCTTCCTGTGTAATAGCGTTTGGATGGTTTCACGTGTTGTGGCAAGGCCATGTGAAGTTATGACCTTTAGAGGAGGATTTAGGTACTCTATTTCTATTATGTGAGACGAGATCTCAGTTTTGTGTTGTAATGGTACTGATGAATTTGAATTACAGCTCTTTCATTTGAGTCAGTTGTCATGATTTGAGTGTGTTCAGATTGTTTCTTATTGGTGCCTGTCTTGTACACGTTGTGGCTTAGGTCGGTGTTGAGGTGTCATGTCACCAGAGTGGTGTGTTGTAGTCGAGATGATTGTTGGAGTCATTAATGGGTACAAGCATATTTGATTTCAGCTTGTTAGAAACTGAATATCACGTTTTGGCCCCAAAATCTACTATAGTATCAGTCAGGAAGGAAATGAACTCATGAATGGGTGATCTGGGAGATGGGTTCGATTTATCGCGTGTTTTAGTTGCCGTTGGTAGTATACGAAAGTGTTGGAATAAGAGTTTAGCTAATAAAAAGGTTTTTTTATCGGTATTTGTTTACTGTGGGAAATTTGGTGTGAATAGATGCCATCGTGTCGAATGTTTGGGCTATATTGTATGTCATACGGTCTCACTTGAAGTGGCGAATATGGGGTATTATAGTTTGTTCGGGTTTATTCTGAATACAGACATGAGGTTCTGATCTAGGTATGATTTTGGGAAGTGCAATGTGGTTTATGGTTTAAATGGACTGTGGAATTCCCGCTATATTGTATTATCGGACCTACGTGAGATAGGGTGACGTGGGATCACCCCGTGTATATGCTTGGTAAGGTCATTCAGCTATTGGGTTACTTCTAGTACAACTCCGAGTACGCTCGAGGACGAGTATTTGTTTAAGTTGGGGAGGATGTGATGACCCGCCCGTCGTCATGTGAGTTACCACCCCGTTTCCCACTTATTTTGTTTCATCATGTTTCAATATCAATATTAGAGTCGATTGGGTGTAATTGAATTGGTTTTGGTTGGAAATAAGGCACATAGCCTCTTAGAAGGAATCTTGTTTTAAAAAAGTCAACCGGAAGATAACTATCTGGTAAGAGGGATCGGATATGAATATCGGTGGTTCAGTTAGCTTTTGTGGATGATTTGTGACTTAGGAAAGCAACCGGAATCGAATGTGGAGGTCCGGTGTAGAAATAGGCTTGAATTGGCGAAGTTAGAATTTTGGCGAAATCTGGTTGATAGGTGAGATTTTGATCTGAGGGTCGGAATGGAATTCCGAGAGTTGCAGTAGCTTTGTTGGGTGATTTTGGATATGTCTACAAATATTTGGGTCATTCGGACATCGTTTGGTCGGGTTTTTGATCGAATAAGAGTTTTGGAAGTTTTAAGAAAATCTAGGCTTGAATCTGTGGTAATTTGATGATTTTTGTGTTGTTGTGTGCGTTTTAATGATTGGAATAAGTTCGTATGGTGTTTTAGAGTAGGTTGGTGTTTTTGGTTGAGGTCCCGGGGGCCTCGGGATAGATTCGGGTGGTCAAACGGACTAATTTCCATGTTTGAAGATAATAGATTTTTAGAAAAGGTAGCAGAAGAAATTCCTTCTAGGTGTTCGCGTGAGGGAGGATGCGAACACGTAGAGTTAGCTGGAGTGGGCCTGGAATTTGGCTATTGTGTTTGAGTAGGGTTTGTTCACGTTTTCGTTTAAGAGGGGGATTGGGTATCGCGAATGCATGGAATCAGACGCGTTCGCGTAGTAAAATTACCTGGTGAATCACGATCGCGCCTAGTGGACACGTTCGCGTAAAGGAAAATGTTGGTCAGAGAAATTTACTCATCTCGAAAGCGGAATGTAGAGAGCGTTAACATAGAAGAAAAGCCTGTGCATCAGATTTTATTTAAGGGTTATTTCATCTGCGACTTATGCCATTTTTCCACCATTTGTACATTACCTTGAGAGCTTGTTGATAGAATTTGAAAGGGATTTCAATGGGAAGTGATTGAAAGTAAGTCTCGTGGCCTAAATACGTCATTTAATTGAAGAATCATCCATTAATTCTCTAAGTGTGGGTATAAAATTGAAGAAGTTAGGGCTTGGTTTTTGCTATGTAAATTTGGGATTTGGTGGCCCAATTGAACTCCAATTTTGATAAACTTTATATGTACGGACTCATGGCAAGATGAGGATTACGAAAATGTAAGTTTCATATTTTTTCTAGAAGCGGGCATGTGGCTCAGGTTTTGCTAATTTAAAGGTTTTTGCTGTAATTTGATTATTTTCGATTGGGTATTGTCTCATTTGTATATTATGATGTATTCGCTCTATTTTTGGCTAGTTTCGATGTGTGTCGAGGACGATTTGGGGGGCAAAGGCATCGCGGGTTTGAGATTTTGCTGGTTCGAGGTGATTAATTCTTGGGAATGATATCATGGGGGTTTGAAACCCCGGATTTGCACATCATAGTGTTGTATTGAGGTAACTTGCACGCTGGACCTGAGCGTTGGGTAGAGCGATGTTGAGGATCGTGACTTGGTCCTGGTTGTTGGTTTTTACCGCGTATTTGCAAACAATTTTTTGTTATCATTATGATTTGGACTCATTTCCATACTTGGGGCTTATTACCGATTGTTTGAACTCTTTATGAACTATCATCACTGTTTCCCTCACTATTTGAAATATGATTTGAACTTAGTCCGTGTGATTTACATTGTTTTATTAACTCAGCTATATTTTACTCAAACTTGGAGTTTTAAACGATATTTGAACTATCATTTGAGCTGAGTATTATTGTTTTATTGATGCTTTAGGGGCTTTCTGACTATTTTTAAACTGATTGAGGCCGAGGGCCATATGTGAGGAGGCTTTCAGGCATCGAGTGATATGTGAGGAGACTTTCTGACCTCGATTGATATGTGAGGAGGCTTTTAGGCCTTGAGTGTTATGTGTGCATATGCATATACATGCATGGATCGGACTACACGCCGCAGTAGCACATTTCATGGATTGGACTGCACGCCGCAGTAGTATATTATATGGATCAGACTGCACGCCGCAGTGATAAGTTATGTGGATCGGACTACACGCCGCATTATTATTGATCTTGGGCTGTAGGAGCCCCTCCAGAGTCTGAACCCTCACAGTGAGCATGGATACACAAATGGATCGGGTTGCGCGCCACAGCGGTCATATGCATTGCATTCATGCATTTACTCCTATATTGTACTACGTGTCATGACATTTAGCACTCATATATCGTAAGCATACATACTGTTACTTGCCATGTTGACCAGATACCCAGGTATTATATGTTAAACATTGATGTGACCAAAGGGCCGATTTATGAGCCAATTTTCTCTATCTGATATAACATTTATATGCTTGGCTGTTGAAAAAGAAAAAGTGATATTTGTAAAAGAGATTTTGTAAAAGAGATTTTTAACTGATCTTGACATTTTCTAAAGGACTTTCACAGTATTACGATTTTTCTTAAAAGTTTGTACTGTCTTTTTATGGCAGTTATTATTCTCTCTTATTACCATTAAGTTGGAAGTACTCACTTTACTCCCTGCACCTTGCATGCAGTTGCAGGTATTGTTCACCCGGTAGCGGGTTATTAGCAGGACCGAAGGCCATATCGTGGTAGTTTAGCAAGGTGACCGCCAGCGTTCGCGATACCGCTTTCATCTTTGAATTCCAGTTTTACCTTATATATATATATATATATATATATATATATATATATATATATATATATATATTGTTGGCCCAATAGTAGCGTCCCTACTCATTAGATGCTCATAAATTGTGACACCCCGGTCGGGTTGTATCGGGATAAAATTAATAGATAAATACTAATAAGTAGTATTCATATTGCTTTATGTTTAATAGCTGTTAAAAGAGGATTTGGGGTTTTTGGCTGGCCTTATCTTCACAAGAGCTGCCATCACGACCGGGTATGGAATTTGGGTCGTGACAATACACTTCCTGAATTTGCACTCTTGTTGATCAGTTGCAACTATCCACATTAAATCATGCGAGTCCTTGTTAGGATATTTCTTTTAGAAATTCATCTTTAGGTGCCTCACACTATAATGGTGGTATGCATATGGTTCCTTCCATTCAGGCAAATACAAAACATAAAATACCACCATGCCGATTAGATATTAGACAAATACCTGAACGTTGTTTGACAACATGCTCCTTCGAGTGGTTCAAAAATAGTGTCCACGTCTCTTGGCTTTCATTGGCACAAATGGCAAAAGCTAGGGAAAATATTTATCTGGTAGCATCTACTGCAACGACGATCAATAGCTTAATATCATACTTTCCATAGACATGAGTACCGACTATGGATATTACCCGTCGACAAAGCACACAATCATCAATTGCTGTTTTAAATATCCAAAACACGTATCTAAATATATATTCTGGTATTCTCGCACTCTGCTTAAGCATCCATTCAACAATAGTCCTGGGGTTAAAGTGTTGCAATGTGGCCATGTACCTAGGTAGAGATGGAATTGACTTATCCTAGTTACCATAAATAATTTTAAATGCACATTTACGACCGAGATATGCCTTTTTTGGTAATGGTACACCCATATTCCGGGTAAATGGATGTAAAATATTCTTTGATTTTGTACCTTATAAATGCTTCAATGTGTGGAATCAAGATAATAGAAATCAAGTCAGCATCCAAGTTGAAGTGAATCTTGCTGAATGTGTCCATTTCACAATTGTGAGTGCCAATGAATTTACCCATTTTCCACATATTAATTTTCTTCTTGTTTGCACGCAATATACAATTACAATCCATGAACAATCAACGCAAATTTCCTTTTATACATTCGGAGATGACTTCTATACCATTACCTCACGATACTCTTTTACTCTGTATATTTTCACCGCCCTGCTTAACCGTACTTATTAGGATAAAGTATACAATTTGACAGCACTGTTGGTCTGGACTCACCCCATATTTCTGTCTGGATTTTGTCAAGGTCCCTTGTGAGGGCATCCATATCTAGCATACTTAGCAAATGATCAAGGTAGGGAATCTCTCTTAAATGAAACAGCACGTGGGACTCGTATAATCTTGGTCTAACGGGGGATGGAGCATGCTCCCCCATCCAATGAGGTCTGGTATTCTCTTCCTCCTCATCATCACCCTCATCAGGGAAGGATGTTTCATCTCCGGACTCATCGCTATTATTGTCATAATCACTAGTCTCTTTCGGACTCTATGCATCTGCTAGATCCCGATTAAAAATATTATCTTCATGCAACTGAGTCAGGACATGACGTTCAAGTTGCTCATTTCACCACACAACCAACAAAATAATGAGTTACCCAAATTGATAAATACTTTCCATATAACAATATCACTTTACTTACAAATTGTAATGTGTTGGCATCCCATGATGGACATTATCTAGTTGGTGATGACTCTGGGATGGACCAACATGATCCAACAAACCAGAACTACGCATATTCCAACCGGGTGTTGGTTCGTAACTAGTAAAATTCATATATCACCAGTTGTGTGGAATATATGAATGTTAATACAAATTCAATACATCAAAATTAAACTTCGCAACACAAAGAAAAATTAAAGTTTATCACTCGTCTTGTGGATTATGTAAAATATGAGATATATTATTTCTTCGTACCATATTCGTCCGCTGAGATAAGTTCAGATCCAGCCAAACTCTTTCAGCCGAAACCTGTTCGGCTAAAACTGCTCCAAAATAACCAATGATAAATTTCCCTACTTTTCAGAACCTCATTATTGCGAACGTCTTTATCCTTAACGTACATTTCTAAAGTTTTTATTACAATAAGTTCCCGCTATTCATCCAGAGTCCTCAAAAAATCTCTCAGAGTTGCATCATCTTCGATGTTAAACTTAGCATAACAAGCAATCCCTTATGGAGTCACTAAATATGGATATTTTTCGATTATTTTAAGGTTCGCCAAACGTTTGCTCATACTTATTATTATATAACAACGATACCAATCGTACTCAATGTTAAGTGGCAATAATATGAGACCGTGAAGATAAAATATTGCTTACTGAGTTATTCCCCACCACAACCCCGTTTCCCCCTCCCCCCTCCCCCTCTTAAATAATATAATGCAACTTTATTTCTTCGCTCTTCAGATATTATGACAAAATGTAAAACAACTTAAGGAATAAAAATTTCACAAGTCTTGAGAATATTTTTTAATGAACTTTTACAAAGTCCTTAACGTCTTTAAATAAGGAAATGACTAATTTTTTGAGGTATAGCGCCTTTAATAAGA
Organism: Nicotiana noctiflora; assembly: GCA_032618575.1. Lineage (NCBI taxonomy): Eukaryota > Viridiplantae > Streptophyta > Magnoliopsida > Solanales > Solanaceae > Nicotiana > Nicotiana noctiflora. The sequence goes on along the minus strand of JASVEL010005433.1, from coordinate 38,015 downwards.
GTTTTATACACGTTTGAATTATTTATATGTCAGTTAAGCACAGAAAAATTATTGGTAGGCCCACAAAGTACGTATAGCGCCTTAATAAATCGCACTATACTAGCTGTCTTTTCAAATTTCATATTTCCCATATATTTTTGTTATTTGAGTTCAAAAAAATGACATTTTCGTTTGACCCAAAAGCTATCGGTTCCTTTATGAGTTAGGGACAATCAAAGAATATATAAAGGGTAAATCAGAATCAATGGTAATATATCTTAAAGATTGATCTTTGGATTCGTATATAGGTTTCCCTTGTAAGAATGTAGTGGATCTTAATGAAGTGTTTGAGCAAGTAAGCAATGAAGAAATAAAATAGAGAGAAAATTACAGAGTAAGAAAGAGTTGTATTATTAATGATCAATAATACTTGTCTTACAAATGATGGGGACCCTTCCTTATATAGAAAGATGACCCCCTCGCCAACACATTACATCGTCTCAAAGCTATTACTATTACAACGAAGATATAGGGGAGGGGTAGTCGAGACGTCTGCTCGGGCGAGCCTGCTGATATGCCACTACAGTCGATGGCATATCCTTTTTATCGTACGGACACGAACCACGGTGTCATCTGGCATCTACGGTCGCGTAAGGATACATGCTCGACCCGTATTACATCCGAGTCGACTATACGTGTATATATGCTCGCCCCGTCTTACATCTGATTCAATCCCATACAGTTAGTCCCACCGCCTATTGGAGATGTATTCGGCATATATCTGCAATGGGTGGATAAAGTCGACCCGTATTGGATCTATCTATATACATACATGTGGCATGTTCTTCTGAACCGTCGTTTGTTGACGGCATACATCATAATTGCTGTTGTTCTCGAGGCAGGCCATAAAGGCGATTTGATGTTTTGGTTTCTCGCCTCTTTTCTGGTGCAAAACTCTTCGAATCTCATGTAATGACTTATTATAAATAGTGAACGGTTTCAAGACTTTCCTTTTTTTGGATCATCAGAAAGTTTTCTCATCTTTTCTTGATAGAACTGCAACTTTTTACGTTGACCTTGTGTCTCACCGTTATACTTTTAGTGTAAAAAAATTCTAAAATGGCTAAGGGTAGTCATCGCCGGGGAGCAGAAGAGGGTGATGCTACCTCCAGGTTTCCCGGCCATCAAGGGATGGCAAGAAACCTCGCAAACCGCTCGTCCCCTTATCTGTAGATAATCTCCTCCCCCGCGAACTATATGTTCGGAGGGATTTCCCGACAAAAGTGAATACACCTGCATGGGAGAGGTCTACTTACACCGAACCTCTCCTAAATGACCTCCGGGCGTCTTGCCAGATTCCGGAGGCAGCCGTTATGCAGGTGGCTGGAAGGGACCTTGCCAATGTACATAGGCCTGGGTTCTGCGCCTTTTATGAGTACCCTTTCATAATGGGGTGCAAACTCCCCATTTATCCATTGGCGGAGGAGTTGTGCTGGTTCTACAATGTATGTCCGGCTCAGCTTACTCCCTATACATGGAAGATATGTCGTATACTGATGACATACGCTGAGAAAGCCAGATTAGACATCACAGTATACCACATGCTGCAATTGTTCAGTCCTGGCTTCATGAGAGGGACAATGCTTCAGCTAAAAAACCAAGGGATGAAGGGCCTGGTCATCGAGGCAGACGATAAACCCAAACGTCAATTCTGGCTGAGATACTTTTTCGTCCGCACCTCAGACTTGGTATCGGACCCGGCCAGATTCCCCGAGGCATAGAACGACAATCGTAAGTTTTAATTCTTATGTTTACTTTCTTTACGTCTGTTCGACTATTCGTTGTCTCAATATTTTATATGGATGCAGCGAGGGTGCATACGCACCAATCTGTACCGGACATAAAAGTCTGGGTGGGGCGGTTGATCCCGTTTGCTGAGGAGTGTAGGACGTGGGTCGCCTTCACTACAAAATATGGCCTTCCAGGTATGGTAGTGACTGTTGATTTGGCAAACTTTTCTTTCATTCAGACGTCATCATTTTTATATCTGAAGCACTTATATAATTGTGTTGGCAGATCGTAATGTACTGCAGAGATGGAGACTCCATGTCGCCAACTCCTCGTCGTCAGATTCCGAACTCGTGTTTCTCATGAGGGAGAATATACCTGAGGTTGTTCTTCCTGAGGATGATCGAGCGGATATGGGAGCATCTGGTGACGATGTTGCCGATGCTGCCCGTCCGGAGGGTGAGGCTATAATTCGGGAGTCAGTCTTTGCTGGCGTTCTCGAGACTTCTTGTCCTGTAATTGAGCCGGTGATTGACCCGGCGTCCAGAGTGGACATTTTGCCTCCACCTCTTCCTGTTGAATAAGACGCTCCATCGGATGATGAACCATTGGAGCAGAAAAGGCGTAGGCTACTCCTTGGAAAAAGGGTGGCCGTGGAATAGAGGGAGGTGATTACTCGCCGCCCTGAGTCGAGACCGGTCATCATGGGTGACGCCATCCGATCGGAGAGGGCGACCCTCTTAAGGGAGGTCGCGGGAAGTGTTTCTCCTCTGCGTGTCGAGGATGATAGCGCGCCGGCTATCACCGGTGAAGCTATAGACAAGGATGAAGCTACTTCCGAACAGGCTCTTGATCCCGCGGACGTGCCCCAGCAGGACTATTCCTGGGTGGACATGATGGTGATGGGTCCCAACCATCGGCTTATGATCCCCACGGTATATAACTTGTTGTTCGAGAGTGAGCAGACTACAGCGGATATTTCCTGTCTGTGCGGGGTTGCCGAGGCAAAATCTCTGAAGTCTGTATGCAACAGAGACCTATCTCGTTGAGTTGCTGGTGCCGCCTTACAGCTATGATTCAGTTGTTGCTTCGCATTTCTTTCTCTTGAATCCTAAGGTTTTTTAGCCATTTTGACTTGTCTTTTCGTTTTACCTTTTTTACAGAGCCTCATCTTGGAGGTGGAGCGGGGCCGGATGGAGCGAAAGAAGGCTGCTGCCCTCTGAAAGGCGTCAAAGAAGTACCGAGAGGTCCGGGATAAGCATTAGACACTGGCGGACGTCTACAGTCAAGCCCTCTTTGAGTCTTTCATAAGGGCTTGAAGGCGGCGGAGGAGCAGTTGCAAAAGCATACGGTCTAACTGAGTTGGAGAGTCTTCTCCAGCAACGGGAGGGGGAGTTTGACCTTGGTCGCGTGGCGATGATGGAGTTGAGTTGCGTGCCAGGGTTGACGCCCTTACCGCCGAGCTTAAGAAAGCCATGACCGAGGTGGCCATTCCTCAGTAGGTGGAGACCGTTGCCCCGACTAGCGACACCTTCCGCGAGGCTCATAATATGCTCGTGTACGCTGAGGTGAGGTGGACCGTGTTTGAGAAGTTGTTGGCCGCTGGTAGAACCACTGAGGCAGAGGTTGAAGCTCAACGTCGCCTGGTCAGGGTCATGCGTAAGGCTTGTGGGTGTGACCCCGACTCTCCAGGCCAAACGGGCGGTTCCTTTGCAGATGTGGACCAGCTGGGCACCGAGTCCTGGATCGATAGGGTCTTTCAGGATGAAGGTGAAGACGGTGCGGCCGGCGTGGAGAAAGGCAATGGGCGTCATGGTGGTTAACTAGGATTTTCCCCTCTATTTCTTGTAATCGAGACCATTTTGTAATCTTTTGATTTATTAGTAAGATTTTTGGCAAATTCATGAGAACTGCTTATGCCTTCTTTGTGTCCCCCTTTTTTTTGTGACTTCTGTATTGTTCGGGGCGTGGCCCTTTATTTATCGCAGTATCTTCTTGCGTTGTTAAGGCCTCAACCTTTTATTTTTAACGGAGGAGACCGTAGTCTCTCTTTTCGTTGTTAAGGCCTTAGCTTTTTGCTTTTAATGGAGGAGACCATAGTCTCTCCTTTAATCATTAAGGCCTTAGCCTTTTGTTTTTAATGGAGGAGACTGTGGTCTCTCCTTTCGTTGTTAAGGCCTTAGCCTCTTGTTTTTAATGGATGAGACCGTAGTCTTCCTTTCGTCGTTAAGGCCTTAGCCTTTTGTTTTTAATGGAGGAGACCATAGTCTCTCCTTTCGTCGTTAAGGCCTTAGCCTTTTGTTTTTAATAGAGGAGACCGTAGTCTCTCCTTTCGTTGCTAAGGGCTTAAACTTTTGTTTTTAATGGAGGAGACCGTAGTCTCTCATTTCATCATTAAGGCCTTAGCCTTTTGGTTTTAACGGAGATGGCCTTAGCCTTTCCTTTCGTCGTTAAGGCCTTAGCCTTTTGTTTTTAATGGAGGAGACCGTAGTCTCTCCTTTCGTCGTTAAGGCCTTAGCCTCTTGTTTTTAATGGAGATGGCCATATCCTTTCCTTTCGTCGTTAAGGCATTATCCTTTTGTTTTTAATGGAGGAGAATGTAGCCTCTCCTTTCGTCGTTAAGGCCTTAGAATTTTTCTTTTAATGGAGGAGACCGTAGTCTTTTGTACATTGGAAATGGCCGTAGCCTTTCATACATTGGAGATGGACGTAGCCTTTCATACATTGGAGATGGTCGTAGCCTTTCATATATTGGAGATGGCCGTAGCCTTTCATACATAAGAGATGACCGTAGCCTTTCATACATTGGAGATGGCTGTAGCCTTTCATACATTGGAGATGGACGTAGCCCTAGTCCATGTGATACGCCATTTGTGCCAATCAGCGGTATGCTTGGGGTATCATATTTGAAACTCCTAAACATTTTCGGGTATCTTCTCCTCCTCGTTAAAAACCTCTCCGAGAAAACCCAATTGGGACAAAACTCGGATGAGGGAAAAAGAGTACGGCTTGCAGGATACCTTTTAGAAATAGAAACGTTTGAGGTGTGAGATGTTCCTGTTGTTTTGGAGTATCTTCCCGTTCATGGTTTCTAACTTGAAGGAGACTTTGTCTGCTAGGGTCTTTAGATGCCAGTGTAAGGTTCATCCCAATTGGTGCCTAACTTCCCTTCGCTAGGGTCTTTTGATGCCAGTGTTTTGGCCTTTAGCACATAGTCGCCTATCTTGAGCAGCCGGATTTTTGTTCTTTTTTTGTAGTATCTCTCGACCTGTTGTTTTTGGGCCATTAGCCTGATGTGGGCCATTTCTCTCCTTTCTTCGGCCTCATCTAAATCTTGTAGTCGATTCGCGTCGTTCTCCTCTCCGCTTGCGTGCGAGTATCTGAGGCTTGGTTCACCGACTTCGACCGGTATCATGGCATTGGTCCCATAGACTAATGAGTAGTGAGTTTCTCCTGTGGAAGATTTGGGGGTGGTCCTGTGTGCCCATAATACCTCTGGTAGCAGCTCAGGCCACAATCTTTTGGCGTCTTTGAGTTTGTTCTTCAAAATGTTTAGTATGATTTTGTTGGAAGACTCTGCCTGGCCGTTGGCGGCTGGATGCTATAGCATTGATAGTATTCTTTTGATACGCCATTTATCGAAGAAGTCGGTTGTATTCTCTCCTATGAACTGTCGTCCATTGTCACATGTTATCTCTTTGGGGATGCCGAAGCGGTATATGATGTTCTTCTAGATGAAGGCTATGACCTCTTGCTCGCGGATTTGAGCGTAGGCACCTGCTTCCACCCACTTGGAGAAATAGTCAGTTAAAACTAATAAGAAGTGTACCTTCCCTCGTCCGACATGTAGTGGTCCGACTATGTCCATTCCCCATTTGATGAAGGGCCATGGAGACGTGACCGAGTGGAGGGGTTCTCCTGGGTGACGTATCAAAGGGGCGAACTTTTGACATTTTTCGCATTGGCGAATGTATTCTGCCACGTCTTTTTTCATGGTGGGCCAGTATTATCCGGCTCGTATTAGACATCGGACGAGCGCTCGGTTGCCTGTATGAGCGCTGCAATGACCTTTGTGGACCTCTTCTAACACTGGCGTCGTCTGGTTGGGGCCTAGGCACTTAGCCAGGGGCCCTCCAAAACTTTTTTTGTAGAGGTCGTTATTCACCAAACAGTACCTCGATGCTTGTGTGCGATGCTTTCTTGCTTCTTTTTTGTTGTGTGGTAGGTTCCCATCCTGCAAATATGATACAAATTGATTGCGCCAGTCCCAAGTCAGATGCAGGTAAAGTACCTCGGTGTGGTCGAATGCTGAGTGCAGGAGGGTGACGGTGCTCTCTTTATTCAAGTTGGTGGTTACCGCAGCTAATTTAGCCAATATGTCTGCTTCAGCGTTGTGTAGCCTTCGAACTTGTTCGAAGCGACATTCGTCGAATTGGGCCATCTGTTTGCAGATCTTCGTTTGGTATTTTTGCAGCCTCTACTCCTTGACCTTATAAGTCCCGGTGACTTGATTTACCACAAGTTGCGAGTCACAATGTAGGACCGGTCGGCGAGCCTCGTACCTGATGGCTAATTTTAAACCTGCAATAAAAGCTTCGTACTCTGCCTCGTTGTTAGTCATCTCGGGACATCGTATGGACTGGAAAATGACTTTGCCCGTGGGGACTTCGAGGATGAGTCCCAGTCCTGATCCCGAGGCGTTTGCGGCCCCATCGGTATGGAGTACCCAAGGGTTGGAGTTCGGAGCGGCTTGCAGGGCTTCCTACTCTGCCTCAGGTGAGATTTTGATACTAAAATCGGCCACAAAGTCGGCGAGGACTTGTGACATGATGGCGGTTCTGGGGATATAGGTGATGTCGTGGTCGCTGAGCTTTATGGCCCACCTGGCGAGATGGCTCGATAGTTCGTGCTTGTGCAGGATGCTTCTCAGAGGAAAAATGGTCACTACTCGGATGGGATGGCACTAGAAGTAGGGTCTTATCTTTCAGGAAGCCGTGACTAGTGCCAAGGCCAATTTCTCGAGGTGCAGGTACCGGGTCACGATGTCCACCAGGGTTTTGCTAATGTAATAGATAGGTGGTTGTGTATCTTTTTCTTCACGGACAAGCACTACGCTGACCGCGACCTCTGATACAGCCAGATATGTCTGTAAGGGTTCACCCGTCTTCGCTTTTGACTGTAATGGTGGTGACGATAGATATGCATTCAGTTCTTGCAGGGCTTTGACGCATTCGTCATTGCAGTGGAATCCGTTGTCTTTTCTCAACACACTGAAGAATTTGTGGCATCTATCTGACGATCGAGAGATGAAGCAAGAGAGGGCGGCTATTTGGCCTGTCAACTTTTGAACCTGCTTCTTGCTGTTGAGTCTTTTGGGTATCGAGGCAATGACCTTGATTTGGTTGGGGTTGACATCGATCCCTCTTTGAGATACGAGAAAACCAAGGAACTTTCCTAATGCAATGCCGAAGGTGCACTTCTCGGGGTTCAGCTTCATTCCGTATTTGTTCAATATCTCGAAGTCTTCTCGCAAATGGTTGATATGATCCTCCTTCCTTGCTGATTTCACTAACGTCGTCGATATAAACCTCCATGGTTTTCCCAAGTTGCTCCTTGAACATCTTGGTGACTAGCCTTTGGTAAGTAGCCCATGCGTTCTTTAGCCCGAAGAGCATCACTCTGTAACAGTATGTACCTTTATGGGTGATGAATGTGGTTTTCTTCTGATCATCCTCAGCCATTAGGATTTGGTTATAGCTAGAATATGCGTCCAAGAAACTTAGTAGCTCATGTCCGGCAGTGGCGTCGATCAGTTGATCGATGTGAGGTAGGGGGAAGGAATCCTTAGGGCAGGTCTTGTTTAGGTCGATGAAGTCCATGCACATCCTCCATTTTCCTCTCTTCTTTTTGACTATCACTACGTTGGTGACCCATTGCGGGTATTTCGACTCCCTGACGGAGACGTTGGCTAGCAACTTATCCAATTCTTCGCGGACTGCCTCATTGATAGCGGCGTTGAATTTTCTCCTGATTTGCTTTACCGGCGGATGTAATGGGTCCACATTGAGCCGATGGCTGACGATATCTGGCGAGATCCCTGGCATGTCTGCATGGGAGAAAGCAAACATGTCTACATGTTTAGTTAAAAATTCATGATACTTACCCGGGTCGGCGAGCCCGTGGCCGATGTATGCCTTCTTTTCGGGGTCATCACGATCTAGTTGAACCGAGTCGAGATCCTCGACCGTAGCTTTGCAAGCTTCCACGACGTCTGGGTCTCTTATGGCATTGGCCTTCGGGTCCGCTTGGGTCCCCGACATGGCTGATTGCTATGCTTTTGCGCTCACCCCGTTCAATTTCCCAGTGTGGGTGCAGTCTTGAGTTATTTTATAGCACTCCTGCACTATGCGTGACTCTTCTTTGATGCTGAATATTCCCCATGGAGGTAGGGAATTTGACCACTTGATATAAACTCGAGGGGACCGCTCGCATGGCATGTATCAATGGGCGCCCAATTATGACATTGTAGGTTATCTCCTGGTTCATCACATGGAAGGTAGTTTCCAGGGTGACTCCCCCCGCGAGTACGGGTAGGGTCACCTCCCCAGATGTGCGCTCCACTACATTGTTAAAACCAGTTAGAGTTATGCAGCGGGGGGTTATCCTGTCCTCGAGTCCCATTTGTGAGAGGACTCATGGATGGATGATGCAGGCGCCGCTTCCGTCATCGATCATGACTCTCCTGACATCTGTATCGACGATACATAAAGTAATAACTAAAGCATCATAATGAGGGAAACACAAACTGTTGGCGTCAGACTTATCGAAGGTGATACTTCCTTCGAGGTCGTCATACCGTTTGTGGGAGATGGTCCTCTTTAGTCTATGTGTGTTGGCGAATTTGACATGATTAATGGAAACGTCATTCCCTTCTCCGACAATCATATTTACCGTACGTGTTGGAGAGGGTGGTTTTCGAGGTCCCCGGGAGTGCTCTCGTCCGCGTGCAAAATTGGCTTTCCCTTTGTCGCTGAGTATCTCCTTCAGGTATCCCTGGTTTAGCATCATGACGACTTGTTGTCGTAGGCCAATGCAGTCTTCGGTCCTCTGCCCTCGTTCCTTGTGGAACTCGCATGGGACATTTGATTTTCTTGTGGCGGGGTCTGATTTCATCTTTTAGGGCCACTGTACCGAGCTTCTCTAGTGCGTACACTATTTATGAAGGAGAGACACAGAATTTATGCGAAGAAAGTAAAGGGGGCGTACCTCTTTCATTCCTGAGTGGGGCGAGGTGGCGTTGCAGAGCATCCGTATGGTGAAGGGGTGGAAGTGGGGACCTCATGTAAGGTTGGTGTCGCTCTTTGCTGGGACGAGGGGGGAGTTCCTGACTTCTCTCATGTCGTCAATCTCTCCTTGTGTCCGGATGCACGGTGGCTAGCCGTCGGGTCGGTCCGTTGAGATCCCCATCGTCTGCCTGCACCTCGGCGCAGTAGGCATTGTGAATCTCATCACAGGTTGTGGGGGGATACTTCATGAGCCGACTTAGCAGTTTTTTGGTAGATCTAGAGCCGTCCCTGCTAATCTGTTCTGGAAGGCTGCTACCGCCATCCCTACTGACATGTTTGGTAGGCACATTCTTACCCTGTTGAACCTGGTAAGGAAGTCTCTAAGGCCCTCGCTCGTGGTCTGTCTGACGGCGAAGATGTTGTTTTCCCTTGCTTCTTCCTTTTTAGCGCCGGCATATGCTGTGACGAACTTATCCGCCATCTCTTCGAAGGTTGAGATTGCTTTACCAGGTAGTTGGGAATACCAGGTCAAGGCTCCCCCGTTCAGTATTTCGCCAAACGTTTTCAGCATCACTGATGGTATCTGTTCTTTGGACAAGTCATTACCTCTCACGGCGGTGACATAGTGGATGAGATGTGATTCACGTCCAAGCAACGGTCGTAGTCAATATAACCTGGTCTAATAAGTCCAGAATCGATCCCACGGGGAATTAACCTACCAATTACAACTTTCACAACCCAAGAATACTTCTGAATCAAGTTATCAAAATTTCGAGTATATGTTTGTGAGTGGTTCGACTAACTACTTTTGCAAGAATTAAAAAGGATTAAAAGAAAGAATTGAATGTTGGGTAAAATAATATGGAAAAGGACTAAGGTATTGCTTTCCCCTATTGATGGAATCCCTTATCGTTATGCTCATACAAATTATTAATATATTCTATCAATTATGAACGATATTTGTACCATAACCTTCTCCCGAGCAATTACAATAATTTACTAGTGCACTCTCCCGAGCTACCCTAGCTAGCTTTAATTTGAATAGTTCACTTAAGATTGCACCCAAGATTTCGTTATTCCTAACCCCGTCTTTACGCCTAAAGTTATAGATTCCTCCAATAACCTAGGTGTGGTGTTGTTCAACAATAAACCTAAATATGCACTCTTTTCCAAGTTATGCTCACTAAATAGGCACAGCTAATCCGGAGCTCTACCAATTAACTACAATAAGAACGAAGTTGAACAAATAGAAATCTAGCTAACAATTTGTAATCACATAAACGATAAGTTCATCACTCAATAGGTTCCATCAAAACCTTAGAAAAGGATTTAGCTACTGATGCTCAAATAAATAAGAATAATAATTTAATTCATAAATAAATACTCGATATAAAAATAAAGGAATGAGTTGAGAGAGTTCTCTCTTACTAATTGTCTTGCAAAAGTAGTGAAAAATACACAACTTGCCTCTATTGGGCGAACTAGGAGTTTATATAGAGGTTTTAGGGCTTAAAAACTGAATTTGTACACAACTAGGAAAGTATCTTGCGGCTCCTTCCGCGGTTCATCCGTGGTCGCGGACGAACCGTGGACAGAACAGTTCTCTGAATCTTCAAAAATCTTCTACAGGGTCGTGAAGGAACCGCGCGATTTCACCCTGTTCCTTTAGCAATTTGGTACAACTCAAAACATGAAAGTTGTATATCTTTGAATTATCTTGCCAATCATATATTATAGAGCCCAAATGGAGTTTGGAGAGAAACGTTATGTCCAATTTACTAGACAGTGCGCAATACGCCTCATCGATTATTCGCTTGTACTACACTATCAAATTTGACCCCCGAACTCGATCCCGGCTTACTGCCTTGAGCTTTTACTCATACTTCAAAGCTCCAAATCACTTAAATTCATTCCATAACATCCATATAGCTCGGAATCACACCTTCCAGGCTATTTTCAACATAAGTTCTTGACTTGTACCACACTTTGGCCTTTTTCACTATCTTTTGACTCCAAAACTTGATCTTTTAGTCTTCATTAGCTCATGTGTACCTATCACACACTAAGAACACTAATAAAAGCATTTTTCCATCATAAACAATATCAAAACAACAATAAAGCGTGATTATTTAGGGCATAAATATAGTCAAATTAACCTATTATCAATACCCCACACTTAAACCTTTGCTCGTCCTCGAGCAACCTTAATCACACTTTACGCCAATTTTATTTATGCCTCCCCCAAATTATGTCACAAAAGCTATTTTTCATGATTAACCTAAGATATGCACAATCCTTACCTAACCGTAAACTCTCATGCCAGCACATTATTGCTTACTCTAATTATTACCAAAAACATGCAAATTTACGTTCTTTCTCTTGAGTTACACACCCTCACATAGTTTATTGAGAGAATTTCTCACACATAAACAATTCAGAACATGAAACTTATAAATATCGGAAAAATTCACTCACTCTCAATAAAGAACATTCATATGCATACAGACACACCATAGGCTTGCCCCTAGTGTACTACTCCACTAATCGAGTTATTCAATCATAGATCAAGAGGTCTTTAAGGGTTGTAATGTTGGCTACGGGACGGGTAGGATACTTTTGGTTATAGTGACTAACCTCCCTAAGCACTTTTCTTTTCCTTTTCACAACTTCCCTTTTCGTTTTCTTCCTTATGTCTCCCCTAAACATTCATTCACTTTTATTTACCTTTAATCCCCACTTTTCTTTTGTTGGTGTAACTGGGCTTTCTAATTTTCATATATACATTGATATAGCTCTTTTTCTCATAATATTTTTTTTTTCTCATTGCTTTGCAACACATTTACATTATTTTGGCCAGTTCACTTTTTTCTACCATTCATTCTTGATTTTCCCTTTTTCAATTTTCCTTCACCCCACACTTAGACTTTTGCATATTCATTACAATACAAGTTCTCCTATGAGTTAAAGTAGAACAATATAATAATTTGAAGAACATTCAAGGGTTATCAAAGAATAGGCTTTAAGCTCAAAGGGGTTAACTAGGATATTATGTACGGGTGAATTCATGTCTATTTGTTTATGGGGTTACACAAAGAAATGCCTCCATCCTTTCTACAACCAAACAACTTCTATTTCGCTTTGCAAACACACAGGGCAAGTTCTAGGCATCATGTAAAGCATACAATGTAAGTAAAACCTCACACACACATAGCATGCAACTCATTTGGAATCCGGTTCATCTACAAAGTCCTATCGATGTTCAAGCAAGAATTATTCTGCAAATTTAAGGCATATTTAGATTCTACAGTCAAGCTTAGAAAATACATTCTCAAGTTCAATTAAGGTTTGCTAATGTGCATACTTGGGGTTACATGTTACCCTTTTTCCTCTAATCCTAAGAAAAGAAAAATCTACCAAACCCGGTTCAATAAAAACCCTTGGAAAAGAACCGTGGTCAAAAGAAAAACCAATGGGGAGGTGATACACTACCTAGAAAAAGAAAATAAAAGAAAGAATAATTCCTACGTGGAATACTTCCATCAAGAGTACTTGTCCTAAATAGTCCGTCATCAGGAAGAGCCCTCTACTCATATTTTTGGATTTTTCAAATTTTTGATTTTTTTGTGTTTTTATACCGTCTTAGACCCTTAAGAAACCCGCCGCCAAGTGTCCATCATCGGGCCAAGCCAGCTAATATAATTTACAGCTACATCTACTATATACAATATACAATACAAGATAAGTCTCCCACCCCACACTTAAAATCATTCCATGTCCTCATGGTATAATAATACATGTATAGCACAGAAGGGTGAGAAAGCTTACCTGGAATCTACCCCATGTCTAGCCACTTTATCACTTTCCTTTTTACCATATCCTTCATATTCGGGTTCAGCCTTCTTTTGCGTTTCATGTAGGGTTTGTGTCCCTCTTCTAGGAGAATCCTGTTCATGCAGTATGCGGGGCTGATCCCCTTTATGACTGCCATGGTCCACCCAATGGCAGTCTTGCATTCTTTTAGTACCTGTATAAGCTTTTGGGCCTGCACATCTAACAAACTAGATGAGATAATAACCGCTAAAGTGGAATTAGGACCTAGAAATTCATACCTGAGATGAGATGGTAGTGGTTTAAGCTCAAGCTTTGGTGGCTCTTCTATGGATGGCTTTGCAGGAGGGGTGTCTCTTATCTCTAAATGTAGAAGCTCGAATTCAAGCTCTCTCTCCCCAAAACCCCTTGCCTTCCAGAGATAGTACCCATTCTGCTAGACTTTCACCATTTAGCTCTGCTAAGTTTATTAGGCATGCCTGAAGTGGATGAATTCAAGCTCTCTCTCCCCAAAACCCCTTGCCTTCTAGAGATAGTACCCATTCTGCTAGACTTTCACCATTTACCTCTTCTAAGTTTATCAGGCATGCCTGAAGTGGATCTTCAATGGACTCTACATCGTCTGTCTCTACTATCAGATCAACCGCATCAATGAGCGAGCAATTCGCGATCTCACTAGGGCGCCTCATGGATTTTTGGACATTGAATATGATCTCCTCATCATTCAACCCCATCTTGAGTTCCCCAGTCTCACAATCAATTAGAGCTCTCCCGGTGGCTATGAGTGGTCTTCCTAGGATTATAGAAATTTCCTCGTCCACCTTGCAATCAAGAATCACAAAATCGGCTCGAAACACTAACTTCCCTACCTGGATAAGCAAATCATCTAAAATACCAAATGAACGCTTAACCGTCATGTCAGCAAGCTGTAATAACATAGAGGTAGGTCTTGCTCTCCCAATGCCTAGCCTCTTATAAATAACCAAGGGCATAAGATTAATGCTTGCCCCCAAATCACACAATGCCTTTGCAAAGGCATAATTTCCTATAGTGCATGGAATGGTGAAACTACCTGGATCAGATAGCTTTTCAGCAATGGGTCTGGACACCACTGCACTACAAGTCTGGGTAAGGGTCACGGTGGCCAAGTCTTGGAAATTAAATTTCCGCGACATCAAGTCTTTCATCATCTTAGCATACCCATGTATTTCTTTTAAAGCTTCAATTAAGGGAATGTTTACCTAGATTTGCTTGAGCATATCAAAGAACTTTTTGTATTGCTCTTCTTTCTGGTGCTTGGCCAACCTTTGGGGGAATGGTGGTGGAGGCCTCTTCTTCCCTATGACTTGGGACTTTTCTTTCTCTATCACTTTCTCTTCAACCTGCTGCTCTACCTGTTCAGCTACATTCTCCGTTCACTGCTGCGCCTCTTTATTTTCAGCAACTGGCTGGACTGTACTTTCTGTCGACCCTGTGGACTCATCCAGTTCAATGGGCACTGGAGTGAGTGTCTCAGCCTGTGTGTCTATTTTCTCTCTTTCTTTCTCAGCATCAAGATCTCTACCACTTCTCAGAGTCACTGCCATCGGCTGCTTTGGGACTTGGTCTTTTGGGTTTGTTTGTGTATCTGCAGGCAATGTCCCTTGAGGACGATTGTTGAGAGACATAGCAATCTAGCCCACCTGTACTTCAATATTCTTGATGGCTGCATCATGGGCATCTATCCTCTCATTGGTTTTGGCATTTGACCCGATTACCTGCTGCATCACAGCTTTCAACTCTCCGAACCTATCGTCATGTCTACCCCCATGCTGTGGTGGGAGTGGATGATATCCCTACTGCTGATTGCCGAAATTCTGAGGTCTAGGATTTGGAGCCATGTTGTGTGGTGGCCTCATACCTACTGCATTATACTGTAGTTGTGGAGGCTTGTACTGTTGTGGAGCCTGCTGCCCCCAACTCGGATTACCCTGTCTCTGCCCTCCATATTAAGCCTCATAATTCATATCTTCATTCTGATGATGATGTTCTTGGTCTGCAGCCCATAGATTACCTATGGGTTGGCTAATGCAAGATGTGCATAAACCACCATTCGTAGTGTCTACAATATTAACCTACTGCTTGACCCCAGATTCTTCCACCTTCTTCGTCGGGATGCTCATTTGTATCAGTAAAGTTTCCATGTTCTCCTCCATAGTGTTGGAAGGATTCAGAGGTACAGAGTGTACCACTGGAGTGATAGGAGCATTCCTGGTCATCCACCCAGATTTTTGAGCCATCTTCTCAAGCAAATTTTGGCCTTCTCTCCAAGTCTTGCTCAGAAAAGCCCCACCTGCTGAAGCATCTACAATATTCTTCATACTGTCTGAAAACCCCATGTAGAACCTTTGCACCAACATCTTCTCAGGAATCCCATGGTGAGGACACATAACAAGCATACTTTTAAGTCTGCCCCAAGTTTCATGTAATGTCTCCATTGTTTTCTGCTTGAAACTCACAATCTCATCAATTTGCTGAGCTGTCTTGTTAGGTGGATTAAACTTGTTGTGGAATTTATTGACTAACTCATCCCAAGTTGCAATAGAGTTTATGGGGAGTGAGTTTAGCCATATTTGTGCAGCCCCTGTAACTGAGAACGGAAAGAGCAATAGTCTGATGGCTTCCGGAGTCACATTCGATTGCCTCTGTGTCTTGCATATTGAGAGAAAGTTCTTCAGGTGCTGTTGTGGATCTTCAACCTGAGACCCATAGAATAATCCTTTGTTTTGCAACAAGTGTAGCATGTTGTTAGTAATCTGGAAAGACTCAGCTTGAATCGCTGGCACAATAATGGCAGTTGCCAAATTATCCGATGTTGGTTGTGCCCAGTCAAATAGGGCACCTTCATGCGCCTCCTGTACGTTCAACCCAGCTTGCTGGTTTGGGTCGTTCACGTCTCCCATGTCGAAATCTAGTTTAATTGGTTGCTGAGATTGCTGAAGTTGTTTGATTGCCCTGTTACGTGCCCGAAAAGTTTGCTCTGGGTCTGAGAGTCCTTCAATTAGTTCTCCAGTCCTTGCAGATTTTTTATGCATGCACTTGACTACCCAATTTCCACAACAGTCAAAAAATTCAATGTAAATTGTGTAGAAAGAACCTGACTGCACAAGAATCTTGTAGTTCTGTCAATGGCAATTGATAATTCCATTAATTCCCCGGCAACGGCGCCAAAATTGATTCACGTCCAAGCAACGGTCGTCGTAAATATAACCTGGTCTAATAAGTCCAGAATCGATCCCACGGGGAATTAACCTACCAATTACAACTTTCACAACCCAAGAATACTTCTGAATCAAGTTCCCAAAATTTCGAGTAAATGTTTGTTAGTGGTTCGACTAACTACTTTTGCAAGAACTAAAAAGGATTAAAAGAAAGAATTGAATGTTGGGCAAAATAATATGGAAAAGGACTAAGGTATTGATTTCCCCTATTGATGGAATCCCTTATCGTTATGCTCATACAAATTATTAATATATTCTATCAATCATGAACGCTATTTGTATCATAACCCTCTCCCGAGCAATTACAATAATTTACTAGTGCACTCTCCCGAGCTACCCAAGCTAGCATTAATTTGAATAGTTCACTTAAGATTGCACCCAAGACTTCGTTACTCCTAACCCCGTCTTTACACCTTAAGTTATAGATTCCTTAGCCTAGGTGTGGCTTTGTTCAGCAATAAACCTAAATATGCACTCTTTTCCAAGTTATGCACACTAAATAGGCACAGCTAATCGAGAGCTCTACCAATTAACTACAATAAGAACGAAGTTGAACAAATAGAAATCTAGCTAATAATTTGTAATAACATAAACAAAAGTTCATCACTCAATAGGTTCCATCAAAACATTAGAAAAGGATTTAGCTACTCATGCTCAAAGAAACAAGAATAATATTTGAATTCATAAATAAATACTTGATATAAAAATAAAGGAATGAGTTGAGAGAGTTTTCTCTTACTAATTGTCTTGCAAAAGTAGTGAAAAATACACAACTTGCCTCTATTGGGCGAACTAGGAGTTTATATAGAGGTTTTAGGGCTTAAAAACTGAATTTGTACACAACTAGGAAAGTATCTTGCGGCTCCTTCCGCGGTTCGTCCGCGGTCACGGACGAACCGCGGACAGAACAGTTCTATGAATCTTCAAAAATCTTCTACAGGCCTGTTTTTTCGCGGTTCATCCGCGGTCGCGACTGAACCGCCCGCTTTCACCCTGTTCCTTTGGGAATTCGGAACAACTCAAAACATGAAAGTTGTAGATCCTTGAGTGAGCGTTCAAACCATATATTATGGTGCCCAAATGGAGTGTGGAGAGAAATGTTATGTCCAATTTACTAGATAGTGCGCAATATGCCTCATTGATTCTTCGCTTGTACTACACTATCAAATTTGACTCCCGAACTCGATCCCGGCTTATTTACTTGAGCTTTTACTCATACTTAAAAGCTCCAAATTACTTAAATTCATTCTATAACATCCATATAGCTCAGAATCACACCTTCCCGACTATTTTTAACATAAGTTCTTAACTTGTACCACACTTTGGCCTTTTTCACCATCTTTTGACTCCAAAACTTGCTCTTTTAGTCTTCATTAGCTCATGTGTACCTATAACACACTAAGAACACTAATAAAAGCATTTTTTCATCATAAACAATATCAAAACAACAATAAAGCGGGATTATTTAGGGCATAAATATAGTCAAATTAACCTATTATCAATACCCCACACTTAAACCTTTGCTCGTCCTCGAGCAACCTTAATCACACTTTAGGCCAATTTTATTTGTGTCTCCCCCAAATTATGTCACAAAAGCTATTTTTCATGATTAACCTAAGATATGCACAATCCTTACCTAACCGTAAACTCTCATGCCAGCACATTATTGCTTACTCTAATTATTACCAAAAACTTGCAAATTTACCTTCTTCCTTTTGAGTTACACACCCTCACATAGTTTATTGAGAGAAATTCCCACACATAAACCATTCAGAACATGAAACTTATAAATATCGGAAAAATTCACTCACTCTCAAAAAAGAATATTCATATGTATACAGACACACCATAGGCTTGCCCCTAGTGTAATACTCCACTAATCGAGTTATTCAATCATAGATCAAGAGGTCTTTAAGGGTTGTAATATTGGCTACAGGACGGGTAGGATACTGTTGGTTATAGTGACTAACCTCCCTAAGCAATTTTTCTTTTCCTTTTCACAACTTCCCTTTTCGTTTTCTTCCTTATGTCTCCCCTAAACATTCCTTCACCTTTATTTACTTTGAATCCCCACTTGTCTTTTGTTGGTGTAATTGACCTTTCTAATTTTCATATATACATTGATATAGCTCTTTTTCTCAGAATATCTTTTTTTTTTCTCATTGTTTTGCAACACATTTACATTATTTTGGCCAGTTCACTATTTTCTACCATTCATTTTTGATTTTCCCTTTTTCAATTTCCCTTCACCCCACACTTAGACTTTTGCATATTCATTACAATACAAGTGCTCTTAGGAGGTAAAGTAGAACAATATAATAATTTGAAGAATATTCAAGGATTATCAAAGAATAGGCTTTAAGCTCAAAGGGGTTAACTAGGATATTATGTACGGGTGAATTCATGTCTATTGGTTTATGAGGTTACACAAAGAGATGCCTCGATCCTTTCTACAACCAAACAACTTCTATTTCGCTTTGCAAACCCACAGGGCAAGTTCTAGGCATCATGTAAAGCATACAATGCAAGTAAAACCTCACACACACATAGCATGCAACTCATTTGGAATCCGGTTCATCTACAAACTCCTATCGATGTTCAAGCAAGAATTATTGTGCAAATTTAAGGCATATTTAGATTCTACAGTCAAGCTTAGAAAATACATTCTCAAGTTCAATTAAGCTTTACTAATGTGCATACTTGGGGTTACATGTTACCCTTTTTCCTATAATCCTAAGAAAAGAAAAATCTACCTAACCCGGTTCAATAAAAACCCTTGGAAAAGAACCATGGTCAAAAGAAAAACCAAGGGGGAGGTGATACACTACCTAGAAAAAGAAAATAAAAGAAAGAAAAATTCCTACGTGGACTACTTCCCTCAAGAGTACTTGTCCTAAATAGTCCATCATCAGGAAGAGCCCTCTACTCATATTTTTGGATTTTTCAAATTTTTGATTTTTTTGTGTTTTTATTCCGACTTAGACCCTTAAGAAACACGTCGCCAAGTGTCCATCATCGGGCTAAGCCAGCTAATATAATTTACAGCTACATCTACTATATACAATATACAATACAAGATAAGTCTCCCACCCCACACTTAAAATCATGCCATGTCCTCATGGCATAATAATACATGTATAGTACAGAAGGGTGAGAAAACTTACCTGGGACCTACCCCATGTCTAGCCACTTTATCACTTTCTTTTTCACCCTATCCTTCATATTCGGGTTCAGCCTTCTTTTGCATTTCTTGGAGGGTTTGTGTCCCTCTTCTAGGAGAATCTTGTTCATGCAGTATGCGGGGTTGATCCCTTTTATGACTGCCATGGTCCACCCAATGGCAGTCTTGCATTCTTGTAGTACCTGTATAAGCTTTTAGGCCTGCACATCTAACAAACTAGATGGGGTAATAACCGGTAAAGTGGAGTTAAGACCTAGAAATTCATACCTGAGATGAGATGGTAGTGGTTTAAGCTCAAGCTTTGGTGGCTCTTCTATGGATGGCTTTGCAGGCGGGGTCTCTTTTTTCTCTAAATGTAGAGGCTCAAATTCAAGCTCTCTCTCCCAAAACCCCTTGCCTTCCAGAGATAGTACCCATTCTGCTAGACTTTCACCATTTACCTCTTCTAAGTTTATTAGGCATGCCTGAAGTGGATCTTCAATGGTCAACTACGCATCGTCTGTCTCCACTATCACATCAACCGCATCAATGAGAGAGCAATTCGCGAACTCACTAGGGCGCCTCATGGATTTTTGCACATTGAATATGATCTCCTCATCATTCAACCTCATCTTGAGTTCCCGAGTCTCACAATCAATTAGAGCTCTCCCAGTGGCTAGGAATGGTCTTCGTAGGATTATAGGAATTTCCTCGTCCACCTTGCAATCAAGAATCACAAAATCGGTGGGAAACACGAACTTCCCTACCTAGATAAGCACATCATCTAAAATACCAAATGGACGCTTAACCGTCCTGTCAGCAAGCTATAATAACATAGAGGTAGGTCTGGCTCTCCCAATGCCTAGCCTCTTATAAATAACCAATGACATGAGATTAATGCTCGCTCCCAAATCACACAATGCCTTTGCAAAGGTATAATTTCCTATAGTGCATGGAATGGTGAAACTACCTGGATCAAATAGCTTCTCAGCAATGGGTCTGGACACCACTTCACTACAAGTCTGGGTAAGGGTCACTGTGGCCAAGTCTTGGAAATCAAATTTCCGTGACATCAAGTCTTTCATCATCTTAGCATACCCATGTATTCCTTTTAAAGCTTCAATTAAGGGAATGTTTACCTGGATTTGCTTGAGCATATCAAAGAACTTTTTGTATTGCTCTTCTTTCTGGTGCTTGGCCAACCTTTGGGGGAATAGTAGTGGAGGCCTCTTCTTCCCAATGACTTGGAACATTTTTTCTCTATCACTTTCTCTTCAACCTGCTGATCTACCTGTTAAGCTACTTTCTCTGTTCCCTGCTGCGCCTCTTTATTTTCAGCAACTGGCTGGACTGTAACTTCTGTCAACCCTGTGGACTCATCCAGTTCAACGGGTACTGGAGTGAGTGTCTCAACCTGTGTGTCGATTTTCTCTCTTTCTTTCTCAGCATCAAGATCTCTACCACTTCTCAGAGTCACTGCCATCATCTGCTTCGGGACTTGGTCTTTTGGGTTTGTTTGTGTATCTGCAGGCAATGTCCCTTGAGGACGATTGTTGAGAGACATAGCAATCTGGCCCACCTGTACTTCAATATTCTTGATGGCTGCATCATGGGCATCTATCCTCTTATTGGTTTTGGCATTTGACCCGATTACCTGTTGCATCATAGCTTTCAACTCTACGAACCCATAATCATGTCTACCCCCATGCTATGGTGGAGGTGGATGATATCCCTGCTGCTGATTACTGAAATTCTGAGGTCTAGGATATGGAGCCATGTTGTGTGGTGGGCTCATACCTGCTGCATTATACTGTAGTTGTGGAGGCCTGTACTACTGTGGAGCCTGCTGCCCCCAACTCGGATTACCCTGTCTCTGCCCTCCATAATAAGCCACATAATTCATATTTTCATGCTGATGATGATGTTCTTGTTTGCAGCCCATAGATTACCTATGGGTTGGCTAATGCAAGATTTTCATAAACCACCATTGGTAGTGTCTACAATATGAACCAGCTATTTGGCCGCAGATTCTTCCACCTTCTTCGTCAGGATGCTCATTTGTGTCAGTAAAGTTTCCATGTTCTCCTCCATAGTGTTGGATGGATTCAGAGGTACAGAGTGCACCACTGGAGTGATAGGAGTATTCTTGGTGGTCCATCCGGAGTTTTGAGCCATCTTGTCAAGCAAATTTTGGCCTTCTCTCCAAGTTTTGCTCAGAAAAGCCCCACCCGCTGAAGCATCTACAATATTCTTCATACTATCAGAAAGCCCCATGTAGAACCTTTGACCCAACATCTGCTTCGGAATCCCATGGTGAGGACACATAACAAGCATACCCTTGAATCTGCCCCAATTTTCATGTAATGTCTCCATTGGTTTCTGCTTGAAGCTCACAATCTCATCAATTTGCTGAGTTGTCTTGTTAGGTTGATTAAACTTGTTGTGGAATTGCTTGACTAACTCATCCCAAGTTGCAATAGAGTTTATAGGGAGTGAGTTTAGCCATACCTGTGCAGCCCCTGTAACTGAGAACGGAAAGAACAATAGTCTGATGGCTTCCGGAGTCACATTCGATTGCCTCTATGTCTTGCATATTGAGAGAAAGTTCTTCAGGTGATGTTGTGGATCTTCAACCTGAGTCCCAGAGATTAATCCTTTGTTTTGCAACAAGTGTAGCATGGTGTTAGTAATCTGGAAAGACTCAGCTTGAATCGCTGGCACAATAATGGCAGTTGCCAAATTATCCGCTATTGGTTGTGCCTAGTCATATAGTGCACCTTCCTGCGCCTCCTGTGCGTTTAACCCAGCTTGCCGGGTTGGGTCGTTCACGTCTCCCATGTCGAAATCTAGTTTAATTGGTTGCTGAGATTGCTGAATTTGTTTGATTGCCCTATTACGTGCCCGGGAAGTTTGCTCTGGGTCTGAGAGTCCTTCAATTAGTTCTCCAGTCCTTGCAGATTTTCTAGGCATGCACCTGACTACCCAATTTCAACAACCCTAAAACAATTCAATGTAAATTGTGTAGAAAGAACCTGACTGCACAAGAATCTTGTAGTTCTGTCAATGGCAATTGATAATTCCGTTAATTCCCCAGCAACGGCGCCAAAATTGATTCACGTCCAAGCAACGGTCGTAATCAATATACCCTGGTCTAATAAGTCCAGAATCGATCCCATAGGGAATTAACCTACCAATTACAACTTTCACAACCCAAGAATACTTATGAATCAAGTTCCCAAAATTTCGAGTATATGTTTGTTAGTGGTTCGACTAACTACTTTTGCAAGAATTAAAAAGGATTAAAAGAAAGAATTGAATGTTGGGTAAAATAATATGGAAAAGGACTAAGGTATTGATTTCCCCTATGGATGGAATCCCTTATCGTTATGCTCATACAAATTATTAATATATTCTATCAATCATGAACGATATTTGTATCATAACCCTCTTCCGAGCAATTACAATAATTTACTAGTGCACTCTCCCGAGCTACCCTAGCTAGCTTTAATTTGAATAGTTCACTTAAGATTGCACCCAAGACTTCGTTATTCCTAACCCCGTCTTTACGCCTAAAGTTATAGATTCCTCCAATAACCTAGGTGTAGTGTTGTTCAACAATTAACCTAAATATGCACTCTTTTCCTAGTTATGCACACTAAATAGGCACAGCTAATCGGGAGCTCTACCAATTAACTACAATAAGAACGAAGTTGAACAAATAGAAATCTAGCTAACAATTTGTAATCACATAAATGATAAGTTCATCACTCAATAGGTTCCATCAAAACCTTAGAAAAGGATTTAGCTACTCAAGCTCAAGGAAACAAGAATAATAATTGAATTCATAAATAAATACTTGATATAAAAATAAAGGAATAAGTTGAGAGAGTTCTCTCTTACTAATTGTCTTGTAAAAGTAGTGAAAAATACACAACTTGCCTCTATTGGGCGAACTAGGAGTTTATATAGAGGTTTTAGGGCTTAAAACTGAATTTCTACACAACTAGGAAAGTATCTTGCGGCTCCTTCCGCGGTTCATCCGCGGTCGCGGACAGAACAGTTCTCTGAATCTTCAAAAATCTTCTGCATGCCTGTTTTTTCGCGGTTCATCCGCGGTTGCGAATGAACCGCGCTTTTTCACCCTGTTCCGTTGGGATTTTGGAACAACTCAAAACATCAAAGTTGTCGATCTTTGAGTTAGCTTTCCAACCATATATTATAGAGCCAACATGGAATTCGGAACGAAACGTTATGTCCAATATACTAGACAGTGCACAATATGCCTCATCGATTCTTCGCTTGTACTACACTATCAAATTTGACCCCCGAACTCGATCTTGGCTTACTTCGTTGAGATTTTACTCATACTTCAAATCTCCAAATCAGTTAATTCATTCCATAACATCCATATAGCTCGGAATCACATCTACCCGGCTATTTTCAACATAAGTTCTTGACTTGTACCACACTTTGGCCTTTTCCCCATCTTTTGACTCCAAAACTTGCTCTTTTAGTCTTCATTAGCTCATGGGTACCTATAACACACAAAGAAAACTAATAAAAGCATTTTGTCATCATAAACAATATCAAAACAATAATAAAGCGTGATTATTTAGGGCATAAATATTGTCAAATTCACCTATTATCAAGATGATACTCAGGATCGGTGGTTCCGGCGTACACCTTCAGGTAGGGGGCATCTTGAAGGTCTTCGGGATGGTGTAGGGTGCAGCCTCTTCTTAGTAAGGTTGTTCTACAAACCTTCCTACGTCCCGTTTGGGTAGCATATTAGGTGCTCTGGGGATCTTGTCAACCCTATCTTGGTGCTCATTCATTTGGTCACGGAGGGCCTGATTTTCGCTTTCCATTTCTTCCATCTTCCTAAGGATGGAGGCCAACGTGTCATCGTGTGTTTGTGTTTCGACGGGTTGGCCGTTGGTTCGTGTTCCTTCCTGTTCATCTGTTGCGGTGGTGTTGCTTGTTGTTGGTGTAGCATTCTCGTAGCTTCGTGGTGGCTTTTCCACTAAGCTGCTCAGGCTGCTGGTCAGCCATTCCTCCAATAGCTTCTTGACTGCTGGGGTGCTTCTCTTGAAGTGGAGGTGTCTCTTTCCTGCGGGGTTCCAAGGTTACCGAAGGGGGGAGGTGAGGCTTCTGCCTCGGGTGTAACACCAGGGGTAGTGTTGATGGCAGCGCTACCACCGGCCTCGTTCGTGGAACTCAAGAGGTTGGTGGTAACTTCTACAGCTTTGGATCGAGTGTCGTTTTCGGCCATTTCCGGGCTTATTCCGATGATCGGATCTTGTGGATGTATACTACGAGTTTGATTCTCAAAATCTCCACAGACGACGCCAAATTATTTGGCCCTAAAAGCTACCGGTTGCTTTACGAGTTAGGGACGATCAAAGATTATATAAAGAGTACATCGAAATCAATGGTAATATATCTTAAAGATCGATCTTTGAATTCGTATATAGGTTGCCCTTGTAAGAATGTAGTGGATCTTAATGAAGTGTTTGAGCAAGTAAGCAATAAAGAGATAAAATAGAGAGAAAATTACAGAGTAAGAGAGAGTTGTATTATTAATGATCAATAATACTTGTCTTACAAATGAGGGGGCCCTTCCTTATATAGAAGGATGACCCCCTCGCCAACACATTACATCGTCTCAAAGGTATTACTATTACAACGAAGATATAGGGGAGGGGGGTTGGGACGTCTGCTCGGGCGAGCCTACTGATACGCCACTACAGTCGAGGGCGTACTCTTTTCATCGTATGGACATAAAAGAGGGTGTCATTTGGCGTCTACGGCCGCATAATGATACGTGCTCGACCCGTATTACATCCAAGTCGGCTATACGTATATATATGCTTGTCCCGTCTTACATCCGATTCGACCCCATGCAATTTTGATTCGAGACCAGATAATGAGAGTGGGGGCCGGGTAGTGCACTAGTAAGTGAGACTCTAAGTGTGAGATACGGATCAGATTATTAATTAGAATCAGTGCAGTGCAACTGTAACACAAGTTGACATGTTCTTCCATAAATTTTGTATGACGGCAACAGATATTATTTGATGCTATCTACCGATGGGCTTCTTTAATCAAAAACCATAGCTCGCAGTTTTGGGCTAGCCGGTTTTGGGATTTTCCGCTGGCGTCACCTATGGTCTTTTCCCCCAATTTCAAATTTATGAGTATTCCCATGATTCCTTAATATTTGACCCAAAAGTTATCGGTTACTTTATGAGTTAGGGACAATCTAAGAATAGATAAGGTAAATCGGAATCAATGGTAATATATCTTATAGATCGATCTTTGGATTTGTGTATATATTTTTCTTGTAAGAATATAGTGGAGCTTAATAAAGTGTTTGAACAAGTAAGCAATAAAGAGATAAAATAGAGAAAAAATGGCAGAGGGAGAGAGAGTTATATTCTTAATTATCAATAATACTTGTCTTACAAAAGAGGGGGACCATTCCTTATATAGGAGGATGACCCCCTCGCGGGCATATTACATCGTCTAAAAGCTATTGCTATTACAATGAAAGTATAGGGGAGGGGGAGTCGGGACGTCTGTTCGGGCGAGCCTGTTGATATGCCACTATGGTCGAGAGCGTATCCTCTTCATCGTACGGACATGAAAGAGGGTGTCGTCCGGTGTCTACGGCCGCATAAGGGTACGTGCTCACCCGTATTACATCCGAGTCGGCCCCGTACACTTAATATTTACATAAATTTTAAAACTGGAAAAAATTATATATATAATTTTACACCTTTTAAGAAAATGATTCTGGCAAAGTACACGAATTAAAGAATTAACTTATACATCATGATACAATAAAATACTAACACCCCATGAGTCACAATAGTTTAAATATTTGTTTGAACAAAATTATATACAATTATGTTCAATATAATATTTTTATAAAAACTTTCACACATCAGTTTATATAATATTTTAGCTCGCTCCTTTTGGAATAACTTAATAAAACTCTTGTTCTCACGTGCTAGTTGCTACTTACCTTATTTGTGGTGTTCAAAGCCTGACAAAACTGTCTTCCAACTGTTGCAAAGGAGTCTATATACACATTTTAATTTTATCTTAGACCAAAACCGCCCATAGAAACTCGACTTTATCCCTTTTTTCCTTTTTTTCATTTTCTACATCCCTTCCCAAGCAAGATATATATTATACCTTTTTGAGACAATTACATATGAGGATTTGGCCCATCAACTTTCAAAAATTCATGCAAATTTTTAAAAATAACCGTATTGGGAAGAGGGGAGTGTTTTATGCCTTAGTTAAAGGAGCATGAACCTGCTTTTATCACCTACAGCTGCTTTCACTATTCTGGTGATCTCGTCCAATCAAATCTTACGTCTTCTAACTTCAATCCTCCATTATCCTTTTTTTTTCTTCTTTTATTCTGTTAAATCAAACTGGAAACATTATTCTAACTTCTTCCATTGAATAATAATAAAGAAAATACTGTAACTATTTTGTTTCTTCAGCTATTTTTTTGCTTGGTTCCAACTAGTTAATTTGTCTTTTGTCTATGGATCCATCAAACGTGACAAAGAAAATAGCTAACTTGGAAAAACTGAGTCGAAATTAAAAAGTCACGCGTCAGAAATGAATGTACATAGAGAGTAAAAAATTAGAATTGAAGAAGAAAGTAAATATACCTAGCAAATGAGAGAATTATTTCTTTTATCGTTATTGACTCACTCATCTATACAATCTCAACCAAATTAAAAAATATTAAACTTCAAAATGACTTTTTAATTATTCTTATATTTTTTTTTTTGAGTTGTTCTGCCGGATCAGTCCCTCAAGATCTTTGGTCTTCATCCGGACCGATTAAAAAATGGGATCACTTGTTATGAATTCGTTAAGGTTGATTTTAATCTAGTCATGACTTATTAGAAGTAGAAGGCTCTCTGGTGAAATATGCATGAACATAAAAAGATTAAAATCAATTTATTAATGATCGAGTGACATTGCTTCTTTTTATAATAATAGAGTACAATACTTTGCCTTTAGTATTTGGAGCCTGAAGCAATGGCTTCGCTAAACTTACCATTCGGCCCGCCCCTGCATTAGGCACCTCTTTTTTAATTTTATATATACATAACATGGTCTTATTTATATATCACATAATAGTAGAGATTTTACAACCATAATCGTCCGATAGGCCATTTGCTATTTGGCTATTACAAACCATGTCACGTAGGACATTTTTGTTCCCATAATAAGCTAGTCTATAACAAACGTCTTTGCTACCATGTTTAATAGCATAAGATAGGCCTTCTAAGTCACATCTTAAGACTTCAGTTGCAAAAAGTGGCAGGTAATGTAGAAGAGTAAGATCCCTGCATTTATTATTATATAATGTCCTCCTAGCCATCTTGTGTGCAAGCGTACTGGCTTCCCTGAACGTGTGGTTGATTTCCTGAAACTACAACTGAGTCATTAACAACTTACACTCAATAATGATGTCATAAAAAATAGACATCCCATTTGTTAAGCAATTTGTAACATCAGTAGAGTCTGTTTCCACTTCTATGTTTGATAACCCATGCCTTTCGGCTACTTGAAGACCTGCTTTCTAAGCCAGAAGCTCTGCATGAATCGGTGATAAGCCTGCAGAGGCTCCATAGAAGCCAACTATCCAGTGACCCTTACTATCTCTGATAGTACCACCAAAAACACATAGAGAACTTTCTTGAATAAACGAACCATCCATATTAAGCTTGATAGTGTTTGCTGGAGGCTTACTCCATACCACATTGATATATGGCTTATTGCTTCATTTTGAGTGAGAAGTTTGTAGCACACTGTCTGATTAATAGCATGCTGAAGGGCCGGTTTACCAGTTGCATTTTTAAAGAGATTATTATTCCTATTTATTTAAATAGACCACATAATAAAAGGAAGAGCTCATTCCAATTAGTGACCATTTTCATTTTGAGGATGGCGGTCTCTACGATTTAATAACCATTGAGGAATAAAATTTCCATTACTTGTATCTAAACCTAGTTAAAACTATAAATCCCTAAATGCTAGGCAGTCTAAGTAAACGTGCTTAATTGTTTCCCTCTGGGACTTGCAGTAGGAACACACATGATCAATATGGATTGCCCTGCCATATACCCCTACTAGGGTTAAAAAAGCAGTTCTGTCACCACTAACTATGACGGCTATTCTGGAGGTAGTAATACTATTCATAAAAGGTTAATCATCTTGGGGGAGTTTAAAGAAATTTAGGGCTATATAAATAAAAGACCATTCTAGGTGGTCGAAAGCCTTTTCTAAGTCTATTTTTAAAATCATATTATAATGCTTACCACAATAATTATTCATTTTAAGCATCTATTCGTGAATAATAATCGCATTATCACATGCTTTTCTATTTTCAAGAAAGCTAGCTTGATAGGGACTAATGAGATTATCCAGAAAAGGCTTAAGGTGACATCTAATGACCTTTGAGATAATTTTGTAAATAGTATTACTTAGCCAATGGGCCTAAAGTTCTTTAAATTATTTGCATTGGGTATTTTAAGAATGAATTTTTATACCCTATAAGAAATTTTAGTACCCTATTTATTTTAAATAAATACAATTTTAAAATATTACATCCTATAAATACATTTTATCCTTTATAGCAAAAAATCTAAATATAGTTACATCCTACAATTAAGGCACCATATATGCTAAATATTATTTTTCTCTCTCCCTTTATATAGTTTCTCTCACATAACTACCTCGTATCTGCAAACCCCAATACAATCTCTCTCTATTTGCATACAACCATACTCGCTTCTCCCACAAATCCTAATTTCTTAACTCTTCTCTCACCCGAATTCTCTGTCCTCGGTTTCTTCTGTTGTAATTCCAGAGACCTCAACTATTATAGAAACCCATACCTTTAGAGGATCTTCATTCAAATCAAGTCTTAGAGGGCCAGCAAGTATCAATTTCGTAATGGCAACAAGTTCCTGCATATTTGGGGTGGAAAAGTTTCACATGAGAAAGCTCGACATAAGAGTCTTCACATTAAAAAGGAGAGAGGAAAGAGATAATGGATATTCCAAGCAATTAGAGACCGGATCATCATTTAAGCAGACATGAATTTAAATAGATGGAATCTCTCTCTGTTTGCATACAATCGAACTCTCTTCTCCCACAAACCCTAGTTTGTAGATATTTAGGGGACTGACCAGCCGGAATTAATGGCTGGCCGCTGACCGGTTTGTATTCAGTTGTATTCGAATGTATTCTTCAACTGTGTTCAATTGTATTCAGGTTTAATCCGTTCTATTTAACTATTTTATTCAGCGGTAGTTTGTTGTATTCAAGTATTTTATACAACCGTATTTAGTTGTAGTGAGTTATATTCAACTATTTTATTCAGCAGAAGTTAGTTGTATTTTGTTGCATTCAAGAGTTTATTCAGCAGTATTCAGTTGTATTTTTGTTGTATTAATGTCACGACCCGGATTTCCCCACCATCGGGATCGTGATGGCGCCTACTCGTGGTAGCTAGGCAAGCCAATTCACTCACCATCTTCATGTTTATACAACCATTTGTTCTCATATTTAATAGCAAGAATAAATACTCATATCTTTAAATACGGAAATCTTTCGAATAAAGGATGAATAATAGTGTAAAGTAACTAACATAAAACCTCTACCCAAGATGTGGAGTCACAAACTCACGAACTACTAAGGAAAAACTATACGTAATGGTCTGAAAGAAATAATAATAATCGTCTGTCTCGGAACATTGAGACCACAGCAATAATAAAATCAAATAGAGGATACGCCGGGCCTGAGGATGCCTGCAAGCTACCTGAGTCTCGGAAGTACGGTAATCCCGCTAGTGTACTACTGCTGCTGCTCCTGCTCAAAACCTGGACCTATGCAAAAACGTACAGAAGTGTAGTATCAGCACAATCCGACCCCGTGTGCTGGTAAGTGCCTGGCCTATCCCGGCGAAGTAGTGACAAGCCTAAGACCAGACACTCACATAAACCTGTGCAGTTCTATATATGTATGCACCACAGAATAACAGAGATATTGAGTAACACAATTAACAAAGGAGGTAACATGCTGGGGGAGCACAATCAGAAACACATAATAAATAAGTAGGATAAAAATAGAGTATAGCAAAATCAGTTAACACAACAAGAAATTTAAAAGGTTGCAACGGCATCACCCTTCGTGCTTTTACTCTCATCCTCACCAAATAAGCATATCAAAGTGCACGGAATCACCCTTCGTGCTTTTACTCTCATCCTCACATCCATGGCACGGCATGATCCTTCATGCATGGTTTAAGCAACAATGGCACGGAATGTTCCTTCGTGCATAAATAATAAACATGGCACGGCATGATCCTTCGTGCATAAATTAAGTAACAACGGCACGAAATATTCCTTCGTGCGCAAATAGTAAAACAAGGCACGAAATGTTCCCTTCGTGCGAACATAAGTAAAAGTGGCACGACATCACCCTTCATGCATTATCACTCTTCCTCACCCAAATAACAATCACAGTCAACGGGCAAAAGAATGAAACAATTAATATGTACCGTCCTGGCAAGAGAAACAATAATCATAACAATATCCCGGCAAGGGAATAACATCAACACAACAAAGTCCCGGCAAGGGAAACAACAATCAACTTTCACAACCCGGCAGGGGCTCAAGAACATGACTTAAGAATATTCCACATTAAATCACAACATGTGTCAACAAACGACTAATGGTCATTCTAGACTCCGGTGTATAGATGCTCGTCACCACGCCTATACACCGCACTCGATCACATAGCAATTAGCAAATTATTGCACTCAATCCTATTACCTCAAGCTATGATAGATCAAACACTTACCTCAAAGCCTTGAAGTCGAATTAACCTTCAACTATCGCTTTACCTCGAAATTCAACCTTCGACTCGCTCGAATCTAATCACAATTGGTTCAATTACTTTAATAAATACTATATAAATTGGTTGGATGCATAAAAATGGTTTTCTCAAAGTTTTACTCAAAATTTCCAAAAATGCCCCCAGTCCCATGTGGTTGAAACTCGGGGTTCGGACCAAAATCCGGTTACCCATTCCCTCATGAGTTCAATTATATGATTTGTTTCGAAATCGAACCTCAAATCGAGGTCCAACTCCCCAATTTATGAAAAACCTAGGTTCTACCCAAAAATAACAATTTCAACCATAAAAACCTTTGATTTCTCATGGAAAACATGTTTAATGATATTAGGAATTGAAAGAGTTGAGTAAAAATTGACTTACAAGTGATTTGAAGTGATATTGCTCTTGAAAAATCTCATATGGGGTTTTGGGTTTTGAAAGGATGGAGAAAAAGGGGTTTAAAATCGTTTAAGTATAAAATTGCACAGCTGCGGATATGGGAATTGCGAACATATGTTCGCAATTGCGACATAGCATGTCCTGGGCTGCGAACATCGCATTTGCGAGGAAATTGTTCACATTTGCGAACTTAGGCCAATACAGGGCCACTTCGCATTTGTGAAGTTTTGTTCGCATTTGCGAACCCGGGCTTTTCTTGGGCAACTTCGCATTTGCGAAGAGTTGCTCGCATTTGCGAACCAAGGCCAGTTCTGGGCCAGTTCGCATTTGCAACTGTTTGATCTCATTTGCGAAATCAGGCTGTTTTGGGTCATCTCGCAATTGCGAGTAATTCTTCGCAATTGCGAAGATATCAGCTGGGGAAAATAGCAGCTGTGTTCTTTTCAAAATTTGCTCTAACGGCCTATCAAATCTTTACCCGAGCCCTCGGTCTCCAAACCAAACATGCACACAACCTCAAAAACATACCACGAACTTGCTCGCGCAATCAAATCGCCGATATAACATAGTTTTCATAGAATTAAGCCTCAAATTCATGATTTCTTCTTTTAAACTTCATAAACTTTCGAATTTGGAACTCATGGATCAAAACACATCAAACAACATGCAATTTCTGTCAAACTTTGCAGGAAGTACTTAAATAATATGTAAGACTTGTACCGGTCGTCGGAACCAAAATACGAGCCCGATACCATGGTCTTTTAATCAATTTTCATTTCCATTTTCATTAATAGTTTCAGAAAAACAATTTAACAGAAACATTCATATCTTGGGCTCTAGGCCTCGAAATTCGACTCCAGACGCATGCCCGAGTCCCATATTTTTCTACGGACCTTTCGAGACCGTCTGATCTCGGGTCCGGGTCCATTTACCAAAAATGTTGACCGAAGTCAGCTATATCATTATAAATATCAAATTTCTTCAAATTTTCCATAAAATTCACATATTCTAACACAAAAATTTTCCGGCTTCATGCCCGGACTATGCATGTAAATCGAGGCAATATAAAATAAGGTTTTCAAGGCCTCAGAAGCGCGGAACAGATGAGGAAAACAGGTGATGATCCTTTGGGTCATCACATCCTCCACCTCTAAAACAACCATTCGTCCTTGAACGGACAAGAAAAGGAAGTACATGAGTCGGGGAACAAATGTGGGCAACGGCTCCACATATCAGATTCGGACTCCCAGGTCGATGCCTCAAGAGGCTGACCTCTCCACTGGACACTCACGGAAGGAAAACTCTTTGACCTCAACTGTCGAACCTGTCGGTCTAGAATGGCTACTAGCTCCTCCTCGTAAGATAGATCCTTGTCCAATTGGATAGTACTGAAGTCTAACACGTGTGTAGGATCGTCGTGGTACCTCTGAAGCATAGGTACATGAAAAAATGGATCCACGACTGATAAGCTAGGTGGCAGTGCAAGTCTGTAAGCCACCTCTCCCACTCGGTCCAGAATCTCAAATGGACCAATATACCTAGGGCTGAGCTTTCCCTTCATTCAAACCTCATCACGCCCTTCGTAGGTAACATCCGGACTAATACCCGCTCACCAACCATGAAATCCATATCTCTGACCTTACGGTCTGCATAACTTTTTTGTCTGGACTGAGCTGAATTCAATCTCTCATGGATAGTCTTGAACTCATCTAAGGCCTCCTGAACTAGGTTTGTACCCAGCAACCGAGCCTCTTCCGGCTCAAACCATCCAATTGGAGACCGATATCGCCTACCATACAACACTTCATATGGAGCCATCTGAATGCTAAACTGGTAGCTGTTGTTGTAGGCAAACTTTGCTAATGGCAGAAACTGGTCCCACGAGCCTCCAAAATCAATGACACAAGCTCGGAGCATGTCCTCTAGGATCTGAATAGTCCTCTCGGACTGACCGTCCATCTGAGGATGAAAAGCTGTACTCAACTGAATCCGGGTGCCTAACTCATGTTGGAACGCTCTCTAGAAATGCGAGGTAAACTGCGTACCCCGATCTGAGATAATAGACACCGGCACCCCATGAAGACGAACAATCTCCCGGATGTAAATCTCTGCTAACGTCTCTGATGAGAAAGAGACAGATACTGGAATTAAGTGTGCTAACTTGATTAGCCTATCAACAATGACCCAAATAGCATCAAATCTCCTCCGAGTCAAAGGGAGTCCAGTAACGAAGTCCATTGTAATCCGCTCCCATTTCCACTCGGGAATTTCAATTCTTTGGAACACACCACCAGGCCTATGGTGCTTATATTTAACCTGCTGACAGTTTAGACACTGAGCGACATATGCAACAATGTCCTTCTTCATCCTACGCCACCAATAGTGCTAACGCAAGTCCTAATACATCTTCGTGGTGCCCGGGTGAATAGAATACCACGAACTGTGGGCCTCCACTAAGATCAACTCTCGAATCCCCTCAATGTTGGGCACACAAACTCGCCCCTGCAATCTCAATACTGCGTCATCATCTAGAGTTACCTTCGTAGCACCTCCCCGCTATACCGTATCCCTCAGGTCACGCAAATAAGGATCATCGAACTGCCTCTCACGGATACGCCCTAATATAGAAGAACGAGCGACCGTGTAGGCTAACACCCTGTTAGGCTCAGAAATGTCTTATCTCACGAACCGATTGGCTAAGGCCTGGACATCTAGAGCAAGTGGTCTCTGGCTGACCGGAATATAAGTGAGACGCCCCATGCTGGCAGACTTTCTACTCAACGCATCGGCCACCACATTGGCCTTACCTAGGTGATATAAGATAGTAACATCATAGTCTTTTAGAAACTCTAACCATCTCCTCTGTCGCACATTTAACTCTTTTTGCTTGAATAGATACTGATGACTTTTGTGATCCGTGTATACCTCGCACGCCACACCATACAGATAATACCTCCAGATTTTTAAGGCATGAACAACTGCTGGCAGCTCAAGGTCATGAACCGGATAATTCTTCTCATAGATATTCAACTATCTTGAAGCATAAGCAATAGCCTTGCCACTCTGCATAAATACCTCTACAAGCCCAGTACGGGATGCATCACAGTAAACTGTGTAAGGCCTTGAACCCGTGGGTAAAATCAACACTGGTGCCGTAGTCAAAGCTGTCTTGAGCTTTTGAAAGCTCGCCTCACACTCATCTGGCCACTTGAACTGGGCACCCTTCTGGGTCAACCTAGTCATAGGGGATGCAATAGAAGAGAACCCCTCTACAAATCGACGGTAGTAGCCTGCTAACCCCAAGACACTCCGAATCTCGGTCATGGAAGCTGGTCGAGGCCAATTCTTGACTGCCTCAATCTTCTTTGGGTCCACCTGAATACACTCTACTGACACGATATGACCCAGAATTGCAACCAACTCAACCAGAATTCGCATTTTGAAAACTTGGCATATAACTTATTATCCTTCAAAGTCTGAAGAACCACTCTGAGGTGCTGCTCGTGCTCTTCCTGGCTGCGGGAGTATACCAGGATATCATCTATAAAGACTATCACAAACAGATCTAGATAAGGCCTGAACACTCGATCCATCAACTCCATAAATGCTGCTGGAGCATTGGTCAACCCGAAAGACATAACTAAGAATTCATAGTGCCCATACCAAGTGCGAAAGGCTGTCTTAGGAATGTCAGCTACCCTGATCTTCAGCTGATGGTAGCCCGACCTCAAGTCTATTTTTGAGAACACCCTCGCTACTTGGAGTTGGTCAAACAAATCATCAATCATCGGTAGTGGATACTTATTCTTTATCGTCACTTTGTTTAATTGTCGATAATCAATACACATCCGCATCGAGCCATCCTTTTTTTTCACAAAAACACCGGTGAACCCCAGGGAGAAACACTGGGCCTGATAAAGCCCTTTTCTAGAAGGACTTGCAATTGATCTTTTAACTTCTTTAACTCTAGCGGGGCCATGCGATACAGTGGAATAGAGATCTCTATGGGCTGAGTGCCCGGTGCCAGATCAATACAGAAATCAATATCCATATGAGGTGGGATACCCGACAGGTCTGAAGGGACGACCTCGGGAAAATCCCGTATAATAGGAACTGAATCAATAGAAAGAATCTCCATGCTGGAATCACTAACATGTGCCAAATAAGCTAGACACCCCTTCTCGCCCATGCGTCGAGCCTTAACATATGAAATAACGTTGCGAACGGAGTGGCCTAGGGTCCCTCTCCACTCTAGTCGGGGTGATTCTGGTAAGACCAAGGTCACTGTCTTGGCATGACAATCTAGGATAGCATGATACGGGGATAACCAATCCATCGCTAATATGACATCGAGATCCACCATGTCTAATAGCAATAAATCGACATGGGTCTCAAGACCCTCGAATATAACCACGCACGAACGATGCACCCGGTCGACTATTATAGAGTCACCCACTGGTGTAGAGACACAGACTAGAATTTCCAGGGCATAGCTAGGCACGACCCGACATGGTGCAAAGTAGGAAGACACATATGAATATGTAGACCCAGGGTCAAATAATACTGAAGCACCTCTATCACAAACCAGAATGGTACCTGTAATTATAGCATCTGATGCCTCTGCCTCTAGCCTAGCTGGTAAAGCATAAAATTGGGGATCGGTACCACCCCTCTGATCTATGTCTCTGGGACGTTCATCTACTAGCTGACCTCTACCTCTGGCGAGACGGTCTCCACCTCTACGATTTCGACCTCCACCTCTACGATCTCTACCCCCGCCCTTGGCTGGCTGGACAGGCTGTGGTTTGGGTGGGCCTGAATCATGGGGCGAGGACCCCGCTGCTGAGTGTAGCCTGCTGCTCGAGGGCAAAACCAGATGAGATGACCTGGGTCACCACAACCGTAACAACACTTTGGTTGCTGGGACTGATGACCCTGACAACTTGAATGGACCCCACGAACACTCTGAAGAGGCTGAGCACTGATGGGAGGCTGGTCTGAATACTGCTCACGAAACCCACGATCACCTGAACCACCCTGCGAAGCCTGGAGAGCTGACTGAAAAGGCCTGGAAGACTGGCCCCTATCATAAGAATCCCTGCCTCCAGATAAAGTACCACTAAATCTGCCGGAATGACGAGGCCTCTTATCTGAAGGATAACCACCTCCCCGAGCAAGAGCCATCTCAACCCTATGAGTTGCATTAGCCACCTTCTAAAATGATATGTCACTCCCAACTCCCATAGCCATTTGAAGTCATATCGACTAATTTAGCCTATCTATAAACCTGCGGACCCTCTCCCGATTTGAGGGGAGTATCACAACCACATAACGTTCCAGATTAACAAACCTCGTCTCATACTGGGTAACAGTCATAGAACCCTGCTGGAGGTGCTCAAACTACCTCCGAAGTGCCTCCCGCTGGGTTACAAGGAGAAACTTCTCCAAAAATAACTCTGCAAACAGGTCCCATGTTAAAGCCGGGGACCCTGCTGGTCGAGTCAAACAGAAATCTCTCCACTAAGTCTTGGCGGATCCTGGAAGCCTAAATGTGTAATAATCAACCCCATTGGATTCCACTATTCCCAGAGTCTTGAGAATCTCATGGCAACTGAATAAGAAGTCCTGGGGATCCTCTGATGGAGCACCGTTGAAAGTGGTGGTAAAAAGCTTGGAGAACCGATCAAGTCTCCATAGAGCATCAGAAGTCATGGCCGCTTTGTCTCCGGCCTGAGCTGTAGTGCCTGTCTAAGTGGCTACTACTGGCTGAACTATTGGTGCCTGAGCCTAGGGAGCTACTGGCTCCGGAGTACGCACAACAGGAGTCTGGACCCCTCCTCCAGCCTGAGAAGTGGCTGGTGCAACTGGTAGTAAGCCTGCTCTGGCGACACTGTCCATAAAACTCGCTATTTTAACTAGAGCCTCCTGAAGATCCGGGGTAAATCAGACCTCTCCTGGGACATGAGCTGGAACAACTGGAGCTGCCGGGATTGGAACCTCCTCACCAATTTCAACATGAGGCTCCACCTCTAGAGTAGCTGCTGGGGGCTGAGCTCTATCCCTACCACGGCCTCTGATACGGCCTCGGCCCCGCCCCTCATGGAAACTGCCTGGGGCTCGGGCTGCTGGTCAGCGGACGAAGAAGCGCGTGTCTTCACCATCTGCGAAATGACATAGTAGAAATTCAATTAGTATTTGAGGAACAAATCGCATGACAAGAAGGAACAAATGAGAGACTTTTCCTAACTCAATAGACTCTGGAGGACAAGTACAGACGTCTCCGTACCTACCCCTCAAACACTACTAAGCTTTTTCGTGAGTTTTGAGACCTATGTAACCAAGAGCTCTGTACCAACTTGTCACGACCCAGATTCCCCC
>JASVEL010005432.1:0-23109 GCA_032618575.1 Nicotiana noctiflora | reverse complement strand
TCAACTGCCCTCCTGGATCCATGTATCTGCACATAAGGTGCATGGAGTGGGGGTGAGTATCTTCCAAATCAGTGAGTAGTAAATAACAAATAATAACTGAAAGTAAGAACACTTGTATTATCACTAAACAGTTCTAAGAATAACCGTACAGGTAAATCATCTCTACAATGGTAAGTCGGGTTCCAGTCCACTACTGTCTCACTCTGATCCAACACTGATCTAACCCTGCTGCGGCGTGCAGCCCGATCCTCACTTACACTGCTGCGGCGTGTAACCCGATCCGATATATATATATATATATATATATATATATATATATATATATATATATATATATTCTTGCAGATTTGAGTATTTCGTTCAGATATTCCATACAGTCCTGCGGCATGCAGCCAGATCCAATAATATATAATTGCGCTCGCTAGGGGTGTGTGCAGACTCTAGAGGGGCTCCTTCAGCCCAAGCGCTATAATACTGCGGCGTGCAGTCTGATCCACATAAATATCACTGCGGCGTGTTGTCACGACCCAAATCCGGTCGTGATGGCGCCCAACACTAAAGCTAGGCCAGCCAGACCAACAAACTATTTTCAAATAGAAAACTAGTCCCAAATATATATCAGTACCTCACAATGGGTCCTCGACCCCTCTCAGTCAATATAGATTCGGCCTCTCGGGCCCACACAGCTAGAATAGGGTATTCAACCCTACGTATTCTCACTTAGAGTACACATCTAGTACTGGTTCATGTCATGCTATACAGCTACAAATACGGCTGAGAGTATGTGGTCAACATAATATTGAGGTCATTTAACTCCACAGGTTTCCCTAATATTCTACAGATCGGCACAAGGCCCCAAACATGGCAACTAGCCCAATTATACATGTATAAGCTCAGTCTCAGTCAATATGCATTGTAAACTATTAATCGGGAAGGACCAAGTCCAAATCTCCAGTCACAATACCATCACCCTCGTCACATGACACGTGTTTCATCTCAGCATAGCACTGGATAGCGCAAATACGGGGTTTCAAACCCTCAGTATATCATTTATTACTACCACTCACCTCGAACCGGCAGAAGTCCTAGCTCGCCTTGCGCTTGACTCGCAAATCGACCTCCTCGTATGCCAAATCTGATCAAAACCAATAAGAATATATCAAAATAGGCTAAAGGAACATAACCCAATCGAAATAACTCGAGTTACACCAAAAATCTCGAAGTTGCCAAAATCTGACCCCCAGGCCCGCTTCTCGAAAAAATACAAATGTCATATTTTCAGAATTCTTATCTCGCCATGAGTCCATACATATAAAGTTTATCAAAATCAGACTCCATATGCCCATCCAAATCAGTGATTTTCTATAACCGAGGCTTAGAAAGAGAAATCCCCCATTGATACACCTTAAATCCTCCAATTTTCAATGATATAGATGAAGATTCTAGGATAAAATCATGTAATTAGACCATAAAACTTATCTCCAATCGAAATATAGGTGAA
The DNA here is from genome assembly GCA_032618575.1 of Nicotiana noctiflora. Lineage (NCBI taxonomy): Eukaryota > Viridiplantae > Streptophyta > Magnoliopsida > Solanales > Solanaceae > Nicotiana > Nicotiana noctiflora. The sequence goes on along the minus strand of JASVEL010005432.1, from coordinate 21,608 downwards.
AACCTCTTAATCTCACGTTCCCTAGCTTCAAAACTTGCTCACAGATGGTGAAATTATGAAAACCCTCGCGGATGAAATGTTACTTAACAGGTCTGTCCGCCACTTAATTTCCTCTAATGAATACAATAACGATAATCACCTTAAAAATAGATAGTCCAATTTTCTAATAGAGAGAAAAAACATAAATAGCTTATTTCATGCCTTATTTTATGCCTCTATGATAGTATATAACATAAATACTTATTTTGCTATAAAATATAAAAGCTATTTATAGAAAATAATATTTTAAAATAATTTTGGTTTATAATACATAGGGTATATACTTTTGCTATAGGGTGTATACTTTTGCTATAGGAATTTTTAGATACCACTATTGTTTAGTGACTATTAACTTCATATAGCTACAATATACATAATTACTTCCTATAACTACAATTCAGATCTTACGGTAGTGTATTTGCTGTATTCACGCTGTCGTTCATGAATACAGCAGCAAAATAAGCCTAAAAATCAAGGTAGTCTAGTTGTACGCATATGTATTCACATGTATTCTGGCCATGTATCCATGAATATAGCAGCAAAAAGCGCCTAAAAATAGGGTAGCCCAGTTGTATGCGCATGTATTCACATATAGTTGTGCTGTTGTATTCATGAATACAACAGTAAAAAGTGCCTTAAATTAGGATAGTCCAGCTGTATGTGCATGTATTCACGTCATGCATTCAAGAATAAAGAAGCAAAAAGCGTCTAAAATCAGGGCAGTTTCACATGTATTTTCACTGCAATATTCATGAATACAGTAGTAAAAACTGGCTAAAATCAGGGCAGTCCAGCAGTACGCGCATGTATTCACGCCATGTATTCATGAATACAGTAACGACAATCACCTTAAAAATAGACATATCCAATTGTCTAAGAGACGGAAAAAACATAAATAGCGTATATCATGCCTTATTTCATGCCTCAATGGTAGGGGTGTTCATGGTTCGGTTTGAATCAATTTTTTCCTAAAAAGAAACCAAACCAAGTAAGTCGATTTTTCAAATATTAGAACCAAACCAAACCAATTAAGTCAGTTTTTCTCGATTCGGTTTATGTCGGCTTTTCTGTTTTTTTTTCGGTTATTTGTCGGGTTTTTCTTAAATATAAGACATACACTACCAATCACATTCCGGAGACCATATTTTCAAGGTTACACTATCAAATTAATTGCCCGTTGAAAAATCAATTATTACCAAGATATATTGATGATAATTGAATCAAATAGTGATGAATAATTTAAGGACTCAATTAAAAATATATTATTTTTAACACGAAATAAATTCTTACACTTAACAAAAGAAAATTACCAATCAAACTTGAATGTAAAGGTAAAGAACTAGATTAAAAGTGCAAACTATTGTAATACAATAAATTTTGAAACTTTGTATATATATATATATATATATATATATATATCTGTGTGTGTGTGTGTGTGTGTGTGTGTGTGTGTGTGTGTGTGTGCGCGCGCGCGTGTGTGTGTGTATAATAAATTTAAAATAACTACCCCTACAGTAGATTTGGTTTGATTTTTTTTCTGATTAAAACCAAACCAAATTTGATTGGTTTTTAAAATTAAAAACCAAAACCATACAAAATCAGGTTTTGTTTAATTTTCGGTTTGGTTCGATTTTTTGAATTTTTGTGAATACCCCTACTCAATGGTTATATACCATATATTTTGCTATAAGATATAAAAGGCAGCTATAGAAAATAATATTTTAAAATAAATGTGGTTATAAATAGGGTGTATAATTGAAAGAATTACAAGAAAAGACATATGACTTCACGCCATAACAAAAAATGACCAGCATTTTTAAGTTTTACCCCACCTTGCCGACGTTGTACATATTTTGAAAGCACTTACAAATTTAAATTTTATGTTCTTACAATCAATGCTTCTAAAAACTATGGAGTTAATTATTTATTTTCACAACCATTGCTTTCACTCTCTCTTCTTCTCACATCTTCTACATATGGTTCAAGGATCATGTATTTTCTGCTTCTCCTCTTGTGTCACCTGCTTGCAATGTAATAAAATTGAAGAGTAGAAGTCCACCATTGAAGACCATTCAAAGCTTTGCTTTTGAAAATAATTTTTTTTGAATTTGTTAGTCGTTTGGATTGGGTGTTGTTCCAATTGATTGAAAATATCAAAAGAAGTTTAAAATTTAAATTTGAAGTGATTTGGAGTAGATTTGAGCAAGATTTAAGTTAAATTTTTAAAAAGATGCAAGGAAGAAGACGAAGTTAGTTTTTTTGTATAACTACGTATAATCTTGTATAATAGTATATATAAGTGTAGAAACACACCTTATACATTATTATATACTTTTATACACCTTTATATAAGCGTCTGCAGACGAACTTCTTCCACGATTTTCAGTTGTAATTCTCGTTCAAAACCAGTCCAAATCTTCATTAAATGACTTCATATACAACATCCTTATACTATTTCTAACAAGTCTAAATAACACCTACTCCAATTTTTCACAAAATCAAATTCGGAATTTAAATCCACATATTTAAACTTGTTAAAAATCTAATTTTCCTTACCCAAATGAATTTGATTTGTTGAATTTATTTGAGTAACAGTTACTGATTCAAAATTTAATTTAAAAGCTTGAGGAATAATTTTTAAAAATTAAATATAATTTTGAGAACCTATTTGAGTTGGATGTTTTAGCCTATTATTTTTGGGCTAGTTTGTTGTAAATTGAAATATGAGCTATAAAATTGAAAAGTGCAGAGCTCAATTGTTCTAATGTGAAATTTTACCTAGATAAAATTTCCATAAAAAAATTGTCCAAATCTTTTTCCGATCAAAGCACAATTTTTATATTTTATCGTTAGGAAAAGAAAACTTGAATATTCAAATGGCTATACTCATTCACGCATTCAAAGTGAATAGGTAATGGTTACAATTTTAATTATAGATTTCTATTTTGGATATTGCTACTGAAAATCCATATGTAGTTGATATCTTTCGTCTAGTGTAAGTACAAGGATATGTATTTCTTCTTCTTAAACTACAGAAAGGAAAATAAAAAAGATTTTCCATCAAAAACTCAATCCTTTCATACTTTTATTTTCCTTCACTTTATCACTTGGTCTTTCTAGCAATTATTTTTTGCACGGCAATTTGCTTGATGCTTCGAATATAAAAGGTCCAACACCATGATAATCAAACATGGGTGGCTGGACAGGGCCAGGACTAGGGTTAACAGGTGGGTTAGGTGGTAGGATAGGTTTCAATAAAGCACCAGATTTTCCACCATTGAAATTTGTTGGGACATTGCAAATGGGTTTGGGTGATTTCCCTAAGTATACCTTGCATTTCTGAACATCTGCTCTGGTTAAAGACATTGGCATTATCACGAATTCACCATTCTTGTCTGTCATTGCTGTTTGAACATTTGCCTTCCTTTCATTATTGTGACAAACTAGCTTCACTACAGCTCCTGCAAAAAACAGTACAACCATTGAAATTAAAAGCTCAAGCAGTAGGGGGAATTAAAATAATGAAGTAAAAAGTCCGTACAAACTCCAATTTACTAATAGGAGTATGGATTTAATTAGCTTATATACACTAACAATAAGTTTCTTTTTACACGTACGTGTATTATCTGTTCCAAGATTTTTTAAAATTGACGAGTTCATACCTTCAAGGTTCTTAACACTCAACTCACTAAGTTTATACCCAGAATTTAATATTATACAGAACTGTATTTGTTATGATTTTAGTAACATTTCACACGTTCAATTGAACCCAATTTTAGCAATGCTGCATTCGTCTTTGTGTATGTTAATATTTTACGTAGTATATAGCAACTTGGGTTGTACAATTGCTCTTTAAATGATCTGTAAATAATGTTTTACGTGTATAGGAATTTTAGTATTGCAAATAGAATGAGATGGTGAAGAGAAAATTTAGGTTGTGAAATAACCCTGGAGTGGAGAAGCTTTATAGAGAGTGGGAAGCCCTCTGCTGTTGCAAGATTTGCAATGAACATGGCCGACGATGATTAGAGGCTTCCCAGCGGGATGAATTGAGGGTGGTGGAAGCTTAACTGGTGGAGTCAGAGTTGGTGGAGATGGTGTTATAATAGGTGGTTGATCAGTTGGTGGTGTTGGCTCAACAATTGGCGGCTCATAATCAGAAGGTGGTGGCTCTACGATTGGAGGCTCATGATCAGAGGGCGGAGCAGGTGGTGACTCAACAATTGGCGGTTCACCATAAGCATCTTGTGGCGGAGGTGATGATCTAATAGGTGGTGGAGGTGGCGTTTTAAAAGGTGGCTGAGTATATGCTGCTGGTGGGGGTTTTCTTATTGGTAGCTGAGTAGCTGGTGGTGGTGGTAGTGGTAGTTTTGGTGGTGGTGCTCGTTGCATTGGCGGTGGCTGAGAAGGTGGTGTTGGTCGTTGCGTTGTTGGTGGCTGAGCAGCCGGTGAGGGAGATGGTGGTTTAACAGGTGGCCTAGCAGATGGTGGGGGAGGTGGTGGTTGCTTTGATGGTGGCGGTGGAGGTGATTGTTGTCGTGGTTGAGCTGGTGGCAGTGGCGGAGGTGGTGACTTAGCTGGTGGTGGCGGTGGTGACTTAACCTGTGGTGGTGGTGACTTAGCTGGTGGTGATGGTGATGGCTTGTTAACAGGTGTAGGGCTAGAGGGGCTTTTCTTGGGAGATTTTCCAAAGAATAAGTGAAGTGTTGAGAATATTGGATGGTGTTGACCTTTGTCTATTAACGAGCTTTCGATTCTTTCACCAAAGCTAAGCTCTGAGAAGGAGCTGAGTATTACAACCAAAAGTTGTATGAGCACTAGGCTCTTTACTGATGTAAAACCCATAGTTGTTTAACTCAAATCAACTACACGTAAAAGGAAGTAAAGTGGATAAATTTATAGGAGCTTGAAAAGGCATAGTATTATGAAGTCTATGTCATCAATATATAAAGAATAGAAAAGAAAGTTGAAACTCATACTTCATAGTATATATTAATACTCTCCTCCCATTAAAAAAATACTAAATTCTATTGAGAAAACTTTATAGGTTATTACCGTTTATTTTTAATTAAGCAAGTATTATGCTTTGATATTCCAGTAATAAACATTATCCTATTAATTTCACAACATTCTACTACCTGTATTTTTAAATTTAAAACTTCCATCACCATAGCAGAAATTTGATCAAACATGGGCCATGGGCATAATTAATAGTCTTTCGTTGAAGAAGCCATGTGATGAGAGTATTTTGGTTGGTTGAAAAACGACCAAACATTAGACATGATATAGTTTTTCTTTTCTCATTTTGTTGTTTCTTAAAACAAACATTGCAATTAATTCGACCAAGTGATTAATGTTTCTAAGAAACTCTTTGATCATTTAAGAATATTGGGAGAGACATCTTTATTCTTCCTTTCCTTTTTTCTTTTCTTTCTCTAGCGTATATACTGGATGTATATCAATTTATTTATCCAGCCGTACATTAGTGAATACTAAAAAATGTCGTGACCAAATACATTAGTGGAAGTAATTATTAAATAACTGTTTTACCTAGAATGTTTGTGAACATTTATGAGCTCAAAGCAATTATTTAAAATAAAGGGCCAATCATAGCAGGTCGTAACATGTCTGAAATTCAGTAAAGGAAAGGATAAAGGGAACATATGTAGAGGCATGATAATGGGTTAATCTGCCTCTCCATGAAGATGTTCAGATCTTTACAATCATGTTTTCATAGATCTACTGTTATTCTGTATTTTTGGTATTGATTCTCACTCTGCGTTGTACTCTATATTTGTTAGAGCCCCCATGGGGAGAGAGTGGAACCCCTCTTCTGATGATTGCCTCGGTATTTATAGGTCTTAATTATGCTAGTTGACTTTTCTTGGAGATCGGGTCCGTGTCATGAGACTATTGTGGGCGTACCTGCAAGACGCTGACCGTGACAAAAAGCTTTAAGTGGATACGGACAATAACCTCTGGTCGAGGACGGCCTCACCACTTGTGGCGTTCGCACTTAGTCGAAGGAGGCCTCGGCGCTTGCTATGCGTACTTCGGCCGAGGGGAGTGATTAATTTATTCGAAGTATTATGAGGTCGAATTGTAGCTCATACAGATAGTCCTCCGCTTATCGTGGTCACGTTGGGACGGGCCGGGATAAGCGGATATGATAGCTTGAATGGCGTCTCCTCCCGGTCGAGGAGACGGTAGCCTCGTAGGGCGTCTCCTCATCAGTTGTAAGTCCGGATACATTCTTGCTCATGCGAGCTTCAGGATGCAGGGTCTGGTCGGCCGATAAGACGTCATCACATTCGGGGTATTCGAAGCGGCGGCTTAAACTCCGGCGCATACTTTTCTGATTTTGATCATGGCGGCGACGGTTTTGATGGAAATTGAACTTTTTCTGATGGTTGGGATTCGCATTAAATGGCACCTGTCGGTTTCCCGAGGTTTGATTCGATTTTTCCTATAAGAGAGCCTGGCATGTCAGACATTCAACACTCTTTGATTTACTGATTGTCTCTCTTTCTAGCAAATTTCCAAAGAATCCTGCTTTTTGTATGGCATAATCGTTGCCCGTTCTCAGTCATCTTCTCCGTTTTTCCTCTAAGCTTTCTTGTGACCTTAATCAATGGTTGGCCCTCATTCTCGCGATGGTCTTCCGGTGGTGCTTCCAACGGATTATCCGATGATTGAGAGGTTGTCCCCCGTGCTTCCGATCGTCGATCGAAATGATACCGAGAGGATGCCCTCAGTAGATGATATACTCCCGGGGGCGGGGAGCTTGGTGGTGGATTTCACCGCAGATAGAGGGGTCAAATGCATCGATGAGGCCCCACTGATGGGGGAGGTAAGCATGGCTCAGCTACGCGCGCAAGGGCTTATCCCCTTCCATGCCGATATTGTGTTGGCTCTGCCGGGGGACAGGGTGCACACCGACCGCACCGGGTATTGCGTGTTCTACTCTTACCCCCTCAGGCTGGGGTTCAGAATGCCCCTTCTAAATCTGGTTGTTGTCTTCTGCCGGTATTACAGTGTTTACCCGGGGCAACTTACCGCGTCTGTGTACAAGCTCTTGGCTATGCTGCTGAAGTTCACGGAGCTGGTCGGCCGGTTGGTCACTCTACAACATGTCCTTGCTCTCTTTGCCCCTCAGCGGGTCCAGGGGAGCATGATCCAGATGGTCCCGCGCGGGTGGTAGGGACTGGTGACGGCTTTGGATGACAAGGTCGAGCCCCATCAATTCGAACAATTCTTCTACGTCAGGACCGGTCATCTGGTGGCGTCTTCCCCAGGGTTTCCGGAGACCTGGAATCACGGCTGTACGTCCTTCCTTGTTTTTTTTGGCGGGATTGAACTTGCGCTCTTTTTTGTTTAGTCTTTTGACTAGTTGTTATTTTGTTGTTTCTGCAGCTGACAGGTCGCCCCCGCCTTTATTCACTAGTTTGCGCGGGTGGTTGGAAGTTATCATCCCGCATACCGAGGGGATTCGCTCGTGGGCGTCCTTCTCGAGGAGGTACGGCCAAAGTTTGGTCGTAGGTAAGTCGTTTTGCTTTACTGGGACTTAATCGAATTTTGGTTATTGCCACGACTTAATGCTGACCAATTTTTTTTATATTTGTAGGGCGGGTAAACCGTGATAGGGCCCCTTAACCAGTATTCCGGCGCCCTGGGGCGATTGCCAGGTTTTTTACTTTGGTGGCGGCCGCTCAGGTTCCCAGGGCCTCTTCCGTTGACTCCGTAGCCGCGCCCTCCCCCGTTCGCCCTTCGCTTGATGGCGGGAGCGTGTCGGGAGTTGTCCGCCATCAGGAGGCGTCGCCTTCTAGAGACGAAGAGGAGAGACCCTTACTCAGGCGGAGAATCCTTCCACCTCCGACCCCTTCAGTGGCACGACCAGTTGCTGATGAGATAGTAACCGTGGACCCTCTGCCTCTTTCCGAGGCGAGGGAGATTGTCGAAACGGCGCGTGCTCCAATGGGTGGGCCAAATGATCTTCAAGCCCGGGATGAGCGAGAAGGGAGCGCCGCCCCTACCGCTTAGTCTTCTACTCATAGATTTGAGGCGGGTGAGCCTTCTCGGGTAGTCGTGGATCTTGGAGATTCCAGCACCCTGTCGACGTGTCACGACCCAAATCCTGTCGTGATGGCGCCCAACAATCAAGCTAGGCCAGCCAAACAAACGATTTAATTATAACACAATACCAGTCCCCAAATGGACAGCCCAAAAAGAATATATGAGTTTAAGAACTCCAATAATATAAATACTGAACGAAAGTACTGACACTCCCAAAGATCCGGAGTCACAAGTCTAGAGCCTCTAACAAAACCAACAGGAAATAGAGAGTACGATATAGAAGTACTCAAGTCCGAATACAAAATATAAACGAACAACTGGAATGAGAGGAGAAGCTAGGCTCTGCGAACGTAGGCAGCTACCTCAGCAACTCGATGTGACAATGTAAACGCTGGAGATGTCCGTCTACTGCTCCTGTGTACCTGAGTCTGCACACAAAAGGTGCAGGGAGTAGGGGTGAGTACTAAGTACTCGGTGAGTAACAAATATATACATGTAGCTGACAGTAAGAAATCCACAAAATACCACAAAATGAAGCTACACTACAGTCCGAATCTCCTACGAACTAGCAACAATAATTCCATACAACTACCACAAAGTAATCCAACAAATACAAATGCAATGCAATGCACATAACTGCTACGGCGTGTAGCCCGATCCAGTTTAACGTCGACGGCGCTCACTGGGGGTGTGTACAGACTCCGGAGGGGCTCCTACAGCCCAAGCGCAATACGCTGCGGCGTGCAGCCCGACCCTCATAACAATTACTGCGGCGTGCAGCCCGATCCCACACTCGGTCCACAATAAGCAATTAAGTCACAAAACAATTCATTTTTCCTTATTTCCAGTTCTCAATTCATAATTTATGAAAAATACTTTAACTTTATTAATTTTGCAAAAGCCGGTGACTTAGCATTTCAAAAGTGTGATTACAATTTCCAGGACTGAGATCAGTGATTTAAGCAATTATAGCTATCACATAAATATTGTCCTCTAAGGACGCTACAGATCGGCACAAGGCCCCAAACAAGGCTTACAGCCCACAAATATATCAAATACAGTGTATTTCCAACACTAACAACATATTATTCATTTCCGGGATGGACCAAGTCTCAATCCCCAATCACGATCAATCCCGCACCTGCCACGGTGTGCGAGCCACGCCCTATTAGCGTCACAATGTGCTAAGCCGGGGTTTCGAACCCTCAAGCTACAATATACACAAACTACTCACCTTTAGCCGGTCGTAGAATCGTCCGCGATGCCTTTTCCTTTGAATTTAGCTCCCTCGTGCGTAGAATCTAGTCAAACCACAATAATTATATCAAATACGGGTCAAAGAATCATAACCCACTTCAATTTATATGAAATTCGCAAAATTACACTAAGTTGGTAAAACCCGACCCCGGGCCCCACTGCTCGGAAAATTCCGAAATTAGTACCAACGCGATCCTTATCTCGCCACGAGTCCGTGCATATAAAATTTATCGAAATCGGAGTTCAAATGACCCTCCAAATCCAAAAATCCCGTTTTTAATACTTAGGCCACATTTCTTCAAGATTTCAACCCAATTTCATGAAGATTGATGTTAATACTACCATAAATTGATGTTTTTGAGTCAAGAATCTTACCTCCGACGATACCCGATGACTTCTTAGTGATTTCCTCGAGTTTTCTTCTCTCTAGGGCTTGAAATTGAGTTTTGGGGGTGTAAACCCGTAACTTTCTGTTTCTGGACTTAAGTTCACTGCCAGAACAGGTTCTTCTACGCGATCGCGATCTTCCTCACGCGATCGCGATGCTCAATTTTCTCGGCCTCACGCGATCGCGACTTCCTTCACACGATCGCGATGCACAGTCACCCTGCCTCACGCGATCGCGTCCTTCATTCCTGCGATCGCGTAGCATATTTCTCCCTGGACCCATTTCTTCTTCTACGCGATCGCGTATATTGGCCTGCGATCGCGATTAACACCCGTTCACCTCTACGCGATCGCGACTCTTACCCTGCGATCGCGATGCCTTAGCCCCCAGCCCTACGCGATCGCATCCCCATCCCCGCGATCGCGGAGAGCAATTGTCTGCTGAGGTTATGACAGCAACCAGATTTTTCTCTTTTCTTTCAACAATGGTCCGTTTGGACCCCCGAATTCATCCCGAGACCCCCGGGACCCCAACGAAAACCACCAACATACTCCAACACATGATACGAACTTGTTCCAATCATAAAAACACCATACTAAACATCAAAATCACCAATTAACCACGGATTCAAGCCTAAGTTTCTTCAAAACTTTCAAAACTAACATTCAATCCAAAACCCGATCAAACGATGTCCGAATGACCTGAAAATTTGCAGACATATCCAAAATCACATAACGAAGCTACAGAAATTGTCGGAATTCCATTCCGACCCCCGGATCAAAATATCACCTACCATCCGGTTTTCGCCAAAATTCAACATTCGCCAATTCAAGCTTAATACTACACCGGACCTCCGAATTCAATTCCGATTGTTCTCCTAAGTCATAAATGATCCCCCGGAACTAGTCGAATCATCGGAATCCGGTTCCGAGCACTCTAACTCAATAGTCAACTCTTGGTTGACTTTTCATATTCAAGCTTTCTTCAAACATGCTATTTGTTTCATTTTCAATCCAAATCACTTCTAACTCACCCGATATACTCTAATACTGTTTTAAAAGCATAATATATGTAAATGCAAGGTAACGGGGTGGTAATTCCCGTAACGACAGGCCGGGTCGTTACATTCTCCCCAACTTAAACAAACGCTCGTCCGCGAGCGGGTTAAGAAACATACCCGGAGCATCAAACAAGTGTGGATATCTGCTCTGCATTCCTGCTCGGTCTCCCAAGTTGCTTCCTCCACGGGACGACCTCTCCACCGCACTTTCACTGAAGCTATATCCTTAGATCTCAGCTTACGAACCTGTCGACCCAAAATGGCTACTGGTTCCACATCATAAGTCAAATCCTCATCTAGCTGTATCGTGCCGAAGTCCAACACATGAGACGGGTCTCCGACATACTTCCGGAGCATAGATACATGGAACACCGGGTGAACTCCCGACAAACTGGGTGGCAAAGCAAGCATATAAGCCACCTCCCCAACTTTCCTAAGCACCTCAAAAGGTCCAATAAACCTTGGGCTCAATTTCCCTTTCTTTCCAAACCTCATAACACCCTTCATAGGCGAAACTTTCAGCAACACCTTTTCACCTACTGAATAAGACACATCTCGGACCTTCCGGTCTGTATAACTCTTCTGACGCGACTGAGCTGTGCGAAGTCTCTCCTGAATCACCTTCACCTTATCTAAGGCATCTTGGACTAACTCCGTCCCTAACAACCTAGCCTCGCCGGGCTCGAACCAACCGATTGGAGATCTACACCGCCTCCCATATAAAGCTTCATACGGTGCCATCTGAATGCTGGACCGATAGCTATTATTGTAAGCAAACTCCGCCAAAGGCAAATAATCAGCCCATGAACCACCAAAATCAATGACACAAGCACGCAACATGTCCTCCAATATCTGAATAGTACGCTCGGACTGCCCATCCGTCTGTGGATGAAATGCCGTGCTCAGCTCTACCTGTGAACCCAACTCTCGCTGAAATGTCCTCCAGAATTGAGATGTGAACTGGGTACCTCTGTCCGATATAATGGAAATAGGAACTCCATGCAATCTCACTATCTCACGGATGAATATCTCTGCCAACCGCTCTGAGGTATAGGTAGTACACACTGGGATGAAGTGAGCTGACTTAGTCAACCTATCCACAATCACCCAAACTGAATCAAACTTCCTCGCCGTCCGAGGGAGTCCACTAACAAAGTCCATAGTTATTCTTTCCCACTTCCACTCCGGAATATTAATACGCTGGAATACACCACCAGGTCTCTGATGCTCATACTTGACCTGCTGACAGTTAAGACACCGAGCCATATGGCTCACAATATCTTTCTTCATCTTTCTCCACCAGTAATGCTGCTTCAAATCCTGATACATCTTCGCGGCTCCTGGATGAATAGAATACCGCGATCTATGGGCCTCTTCCAATATCAACTCACGAAGGCCATCAACATTGGGCACACATATCCGGCCCCGCATCCGCAATACACCCTCACTATCAATAGTGACATCTCTAGCATCATCATGCTGAACTCTGTCCTTAAGGACAAGTAAGTGTGGATCATCATACTGGCGCTCTCGAATACGATCATATAAAGAAGAACGAGCTACTACACAAGCCATCACCCGACCGGGCTCAGAAATATCCAGCCTTACCATCTGATTAGCTAACGCCTGAACATCAACTGCTAGGGGTCTCTCCCCAACTGGAATATACGCCAAACCGCCCATACTAATAGCCTTCCGGCTCAATGCATCAGCCACTACATTGGCTTTCCCGGGATGGTACAAGATAGTAATATCATAGTCTTTAAGCAATTCAAGCCATCTCCGCTGCCTCAAATTTAGATCTTTTTGCTTAAACAAATGCTGAAGGCTGCGGTGGTCTGTATATACCTCACAAGATACACCATATAGATAATGCCTCCAAATCTTCAAGGCATGAACAATAGCAGCTAACTCCAAATCATGAACAGGGTAGTTCTTCTCGTGGGGCTTTAGCTGACGAGAAGCATATGCAATAACTCTACCCTCCTGCATCAACACACAACCGAGTCCAACTCTGGAAGCATCACAATACACCGTATATGACCCCGAGGCCGATGGTAACACAAGTACTGGAGCCGTGGTCAAAGCCTCCTTGAGCTTCTGAAAGCTCTCCTCACATTCATCAGACCACACAAATGGAGCATTCTTCTGTGTCAGCTTAGTCAACGGTGAAGCAATAGATGAGAAATCCTGAACAAACCGACGGTAATAACCCGCCAAACCGAGAAAACTACGAATCTCTGTAGCTGAGGAAGGTCTGGGCCAATTCTGTACTGCCTCAACCTTCTGAGGATCAACCCTAATACTATCACTGGACACTATATGTCCCAGAAAACCCACAGTATCAAGCCATAACTCACACTTAGAGAATTTTGCATAAAGCTTCTCTTCCCTCAACCTCTGCAATGCCACTCTCAAATGCTGTGCATGCTCCTCCTGGCTGCGTGAATATACCAGGATATCATCAATAAACACAATCACAAAAGAATCAAGGTACGGCCGAAATACACTATTCATCAAGTGCATGAATGCTGCTGGGGCATTAGTCAACCCGAAAGACATCACCGGGAACTCGTAGTGCCCATATCGCGTCCTGAACGCTGTCTTCATAATATCTGAGTCCCTGATCTTCAATTGATGATAGCCCGATCGAAGATCAATCTTAGAAAATACACTAGCTCCCCGTAGCTGATCAAATAGGTCCTCAATACGAGGTAATGGGTATTTATTCTTCACTGTTACCTTGTTCAGCTGCCTGTAATCAATGCACATTCTCATTGTGCCATCTTTCTTCTTTACGAACAACACCGGTGCACCCCAAGGTGACACACTCGGACGAATGAAACCCTTATCTAAGAGTTCTTGAAGCTGTTCCTTCAATTCTTTTAACTCTGCTGGTGCCATACGATAAGGAGGAATAGAAATGGGCCGAGTGCCCGGCACCAAATCAATACCAAAATCAATATCTCTATCAGGCGGCATGCCTGGCAGGTCTGCTGGAAATACATCCGGAAACTCCCTCACAATGGGGACCGAATCAAGACTGGGTGTCTCAGCCTCAACATTTCTAATGAAGGCCAAATAAGACAAACAACCCTTGCCAATCATTCGTTGAGCTTTTATATAAGAAATCACCCTGTCAGACACATAATCAGTCAAGCCACGCCACTCGATCCGCGGATTACCCGGAATAGCTAACGTGACTGTCTTGGCATGACAGTCCAGAATTGCATGATAAGGAGATAGCCAATCCATGCCTAGGATAACATCGAAATCTACCATACCCAGTAGTAATAAATCAACTCGGGTCTCCAGACCCCCAATAGTAACAATACAGGATCGATATACCTGATCCACAACAACAGTATCCCCCACCGGGGTGGACACATGTACGGGCAAAGCAAGAATACCACGGGTCATACCCAAATGATGTGCAAAGTAAGTAGAGACATAAGAATAGGTGGATCCGGGATCAAATAAGACAGAAGCATCCCTGTGGCAGACTGAGATAATACCTGAAATGACCGCATCTGAGGCACTAGCATCCTTCCTGTCCGGAAGAGCATAGAAACGAGCCTGGCCTCCACCAGTACGATCCTCGCCTAGGGCGACCTCTGGATACCTGGCCACCAGTCCTAGCCGACTGTGCTGGCGCTGAAGAAATAGGAGTAGAAGACGAGGGCTGATCCCTCTGTTGAGATCGCTTGCGAAGCCACTGAGGACACTCTCTCCTGATATGGCCCAAGTCACCGCACTCAAAACAACGGCCTGAAGATGGAAGAAGGGGCTGCTGAGGACCCCTCGCTACAGATGAACCCTGTCCTGAGGAAACAGGAGCAGAGCTTTGAGCCGGAAGAGCACTTAGTACAGGCTGACTCTACTGACGGCTCTGCTGACCCTGATAACCCTGATGGCCCTGCCGACCACGATCTGATGAAACCCCACTAGACTCTGCACGTCCAGACTGATGAGACCTGAAGGAGCGACCTCTGCTATGCTGAAATTGGCCCCTAGATGGAGCACCACTGTAACTGCCAGTACCACGAGGCCTCTTAGCCTCTCTCTCCTCTCGCTCTCTGCGGCGATCTGTCTCAATGTGACGGGCCGCATCAACCACCTCCTCAAAGGTAACCGTAGAAACTCTCTCCCGGGTCATCAATATGCGGATGGGATAAATAAGACCATCAATAAATCTCCGGATCCTCTCCTTGTCGGTAGGAACCATCCACATGGCATGACGGGCCAGCTGTGTGAATCTCATCTCATACTGATTAACTGTCATCTCTCCCTGCTTCAACCACTCGAACTGACGTCGCAGCTCCTCTCTCTGAGACCGAGGCACATACTTCTCCAAAAATACCGTGGAGAACTGCTGCCAAGTGAGGGGCACTGCCCCAGCGGGCCTACGCCTCTCAAAATCCTCCCACCACTGAAATGCTGCACCTGTGAACTGAAAAGTGGTGAATGAAACACCGCTGGACTCTACAATACCCGCGGTGCGAAGCATACGCTGACATCTGTCAAGAAAACCCTGGGCATCCTCGCCCTCGGCTCCACTAAATGTCGGAGGCTGTAACCTCTCAAATCTCTCCAAACGACGCTGCTCATCGTCGGGCATAACTGGAACCACATATGCAGGAGCTGGTGCAACGGGCGCAACTGGCTGAACTGGCTCGGGTGTGCGAGCCACGGGGGTCTGATTCCCTCCCCCTGCCTGTGAAGAAGATACTGCAGCAGTAGCTGCAACTACCTGTGCCAAGCCTGTGCACACTGATAATATCTGAGCCAAGGTCTCCTGAAGACCCGGTATCACAATAGGCACTGCCGGTGCCTGAACCCGAGCTGCCGGAGCGTTCGCCGCTGGAATCTGGTCCTGAGTATGATCGGCTGGTGGGTCAGCAGGTGCTGGTGCTGGTGCCCTACCTCTACCACGACCACGGCCTCTGGGTGCCAATGGTGGTCGTCCGCCACGTCCGTTAGCTCGTGTTCTCGCCATCCGCGAGAGAATAGAATATGGAAAGATTTAATTTCATGATAACACAAATCGCACGATATGAATTCAAGAAAATGAGGTTTTTCCTAAAGTCTCTGTAGCCCTTCGAAGATAGATACGGACGTCTACGTACCGATCTACGAAAGCCTACTAAACCGGCTCATGACTCGCGAGTCCTAATAACCTAGAGCTCTGATACCAACTTGTCACGACCCAAATCTAGTCGTGATGGCGCCCAACAATCAAGCTAGGCCAGCCAAACAAACGATTTAATTATAACACAATACCAGTCCCCAAATGGACAGCCCAAAAAGAATATATGAGTTTAAGAACTCCAATAATATTAATACTGAACGAAAGTACTGACACTCCCAAAGATCCGGAGTCACAAGTCTAGAGCCTCTAACAAAACCAACAGGAAATAGAGAGTACGATATAGAAGTACTCAAGTCTGAATACAAAATATACAATAACAACTGGAATGAGAGGAGAAGCTAGGCTCTGCGAACGTAGGCGGCTACCTCAGCAACTCGATGTGACAATGTAAACGCTGGAGATGTCCGTCTACTGCTCCTGTGTACCTGAGTCTGCACACAAAAGGTGCCGGGAGTAGGGGTGAGTACTAAGTACTCAGTGAGTAACAAATATATACATGTAGCCGACAGTAAGAAATCCACAAAATACCACAAAATGAAGCTACACTACAGTCCGAATCTCCTACGAACTAGCAACAATAATTCCATACAGCTACCACAAAGTAATCCAACAAATACAAATGCAATGCAATGCACATAACTGCTACGGCGTGTAGCCCGATCCCATTTAACGTCGACGGCGCTCACTGGGGGTGTGTACAGACTCCGGAGGGGCTCCTACAGCCCAAGCGCAATACTGCTGCGGCGTGCAGCCCGACCCTCATATCAACTACTGCGGCGTGCAGTCCGATCCCACACTCAGTCCACAATAAGCAATTAAGTCACAAAACAATTCATTTTTCCTTATTTCCAGCTCTCTAAATTCATAATTTATGAAAAATACTTTAACTTTATTAATTTTGCAAAAGCCGGTGACTTAGCATTTCAAAAGTGTGATTACAATTTCCAGGATTGAGATCAGAGATTTAAGCAATTTTTAGCTATCACATAAATATTGTCCTCTAAGGACGCTACAGATCGGCACAAGGCCCCAAACAAGGCTTACAGCCCACAAACATAGCAAATACAGTGTATTTCCAACACTAACAACATATTATTCATTTCCGGGATGGACCAAGTCTCAATCCCCAATCACAATCAATCCCGCACCTGCCACGGTGTGCGAGCCACGCCCTATTAGCGTCACAATGTGCTAAGCCGGGGTTTCGAACCCTCAAGCTACAATATACACAAACTACTCACCTTTAGCCGGTCGTAGAATCGTCCGCGATGCCTTTTCCTTTGAATTTAGCTCCCTCGTGCGTAGAATCTAGTCAAACCACAATAATTATATCAAATACGGGTCAAAGAATCATAACCCACTTCAATTTATATGAAATTCGCAAAATTACACTAAGTTGGTAAAACCCGACCCCGGGCCCCACTGCGCTCGGAAAATTCCGAAATTAGTACCAACGCGATCCTTATCTCGCCACGAGTCCGTGCATATAAAATTTATCGAAATCGGAGTTCAAATGACCCTCCAAATCCAAAAATCCCGTTTTTAATACTTAGGCCACATTTCTTCAAGATTTCAACCCAATTTCATGAAGATTGATGTTAATACTACCATAAATTGATGTTTTTGAGTCAAGAATCTTACCTCCGACGATACCCGATGACTTCTTAGTGATTTCCTCGAGTTTTCTTCTCTCTAGGGCTTGAAATTGAGTTTTGGGGGTGTAAACCCGTAACTCTCTGTTTCTGGACTTAAGTTCACTGCCAGAACAGGTTCTTCTACGCGATCGCGATCTTCTTCACGCGATCGCGATGCTCAAAATCTCGGCCTCACGCGATCGCGACTTCCTTCACGCGATCGCGATGCACAATCACCTTGCCTCACGCGATCGCGTCCAAAGTCCTGCGATCGCGTAGCTCATTTCCCCCGGACCCATTTCTTCTTCTACGCGATCGCGTAGTTTAGCCTGCGATCGCGATTAACACCCGTTTAATTCTACGCGATCGCGACTGTTTACCCTGCGATCGCGATGCCTTAGCCCCCAGCTCTACGCGATCGCATCCCCATCCCCGCGATCGCGGAGAGCAATTGTCTGCTGAGGTTATGACAGCAACCAGATTTTTCTCTTTTCTTTCAACAATGGTCCGTTTGGACCCCCGTATTCATCCCGAGACCCCCGGGACCCCAACGAAAACCACCAACATACTCCAACACATGATACGAACTTGTTCCAATCATAAAAACACCATACTAAACATCAAAATCACCAATTAACCACGGATTCAAGCCTAAGTTTCTTCAAAACTTTCAAAACTAACATTCAATCCAAAACCCGATCAAACGATGTCCGAATGACCTGAAAATTTGCGGACATATCCAAAATCACATAACGAAGCTACAGAAATTGTCGGAATTCCATTCCGACCCCCGGATCAAAATATCACCTACCATCCGGTTTTCGCCAAAATTCAACATTCGCCAATTCAAGCTTAAAACTACACCGGACCTCCGAATTCAATTCCGATTGTTCTCCTAAGTCATAAATGATCCCCCGGAACTAGTCGAATCATCGTAATCCGGTTCCGAGCACTCTAACTCAATAGTCAACTCTTGGTTGACTTTTCATATTCAAGCTTTCTTCAACCATGCTATTTGTTTCATTTTCAATCCAAATCACTTCTAACTCACCCGATATACTCTAATACTGTTTTAAAAGCATAATATATGTAAATGCAAGATAACGGGGTGGTAATTCCTGTAACGACAGGCCGGGTCGTTACACGACGGGGGCGGCAGCGATGTGAGAGGTGTTTCCGTCTGGTTCTGACTTGGATTCTGAGGATGTTCGTATTTTTGTGATGGGATCACGAACGCGACTGTTCATCTAGACGGGAGGCTGCATGGGATCGAGATTCCCGCGGATGAGAATTTATTATTGAGGGAGTCCTCCATATTGCAGCTATTGGGCCAGCTGTGTTCTTCCGTGAAGAATCAGTCGCTGAGAGAGGTGACGGATGTCGGAATTATGAATGAAATAGCGTCGATGGGTATAAAGGTATGCGTTCTGGACTGACTATCTTCTCTTATCCCTTTTGCTTCCCGGGGTCCCCGCCTCTGACTCCTCTATATACTTTTTGCTTTGTTTTGCAGGTGTTTTTGCTGCAGGTAGAGTGCCTGCGTCAGACCAACGTTCGATCCGGGGTACTTCTCCGCGTTCTCGAGAGGTGTCGCCGGTTACAGATCCAATGCAATGAGCTTAATGAGCACCTGAGGGATGACCCCCGCAAACCAAGAGTTGGTTGGGGAGTTAGCGCGAGCGGAGCTGCAGAGGGACTAGGCACTTAGCCGTGTTGAGACCTTAGAGGGGTGGATGCGTCAGGCGAACGATGAGTTGTAGGCTGGGAGGAGGGCATCTTTGGAGAGCGAGCTTCAATGTTTGGCCAGGGTGACAGCGGTTACCTCGGAGTGGAGCAGGAAAGTTGCCGCGCTGGAGGGGAGTTGGTCGATGTGAAGCATAGGCTAGCCGAGGCTTCTTCCAGGACGGCCAAGCTTGAGGGGATCATCCGTGCCAATGATTCCAAACTGTCGGCGATAAGAGCTGCCGCCGCTTCCAGGGAGGGCGACCTTGAGGAGCGGATCAGGACACTGGAGGGGAATGCTCAGGATGCCGTGGGGCAGATAGCGCTCCTTGAACAGGAGAATCGGCGCATCCAGGAACAGTCTGCGTGCTTGGGTAGTTCCCTCGTGCTTGGGTAGTTCCCATGAAGCTTGGGTTTCCTTTTCACCCTATCCTTCATATTCGCGTTCAGCCTTCTTTTGCGTTTCCTGGAAGGTTTCTGCCCCTCTTACCGGAGAATCTTGTGCATGCAGTATGCAAGGCTGATCCCCTTTATGTCTGCCATGGTCCAACCATTGGCAGCTTTACATTCCTTGAGTACCTATAATAGCTTTTGAGCCTGCACATCTAGCAAACCAGATGAGATAATAACAGGTAAAGTGGAGTTAGGACCTAGAAATCCATACCTGAGATGAGATGGTAGTGGTTTAAGCTCAAGCTTTGGTGGCTCTTCTATGGATGGTTTTGCAGGAGGGGTCTCTCTATTCTCTAAGTATAGAGGCTCGAATTCAAGCTCTCTCTCCCAAAACCCCTTTCCTTCCAGAGATAGTACCCATTCTGCTAAACTTTCACCATTTACCTCTTCCATGTTCATCAGGCATGCTTGAAGTGGGTCTTCAATGGTCAACTCTGCATCGTCGGTCTCCACTATCACATCAACCGCATCAATAAGAGAGCAATTCACGAACTCACTAGGGCGCCTCATGGATTTTTGCACATTGAATATGATCTCCTCATCATTCAACCTCATTTTGAGTTCCCAGTTTCACAATCAATTAGAGCTCTCCCGGTGGCTAGGAATGGTCTTCCTAGGATTATAGGAATTTCCTCGTCCACCTTGTAATCAAAAATCACAAAATCGGCGGGAAACACGAACTTCCCTACCTATATAAGCACATCATTTAAAATACCAAATGGACGCTTAACCGTCCTGTCAGGCAAGCTGTAATAACATAGAGGTAGGATTGGCTCTCCCAACGCCTAGCCTCTTATAAATAACCAAGGGCATGAGATTAATGCTCGCCCCCAAATCACACAATGCCTTTGCAAAGGCATAATTTCCTATAGTGCATGGAATGGTGAAGCTACCTGGATCAGGATAGCTTCTCAGCAATGGGTCTGGAGACCACTGCACTACAAGTCTGGGTAAGGGTCACGGTGGCCAAGTCTTGGAAATCAAATTTCCGTGACATCAAGTCTTTCATCATCTTAGCATACCCAAGCATTTCTTTTAAAGCTTCAATTAAGGGAATGTTTACCTAGATTTGCTTGAGCATATCAAAGAACTTTTTGTATTGCTCTTCTTTCTAGTGCTTGGCCAACCTTTGGGGGAATGGTGGTGGAGGCCTCTTCTTCCCAATGACTTGGGACTTTTCTTTCTCTATCACTTTCTCTTCAACCTACTGCTCTACTTGTTCAGCTACTTTCTCCGTTCCCTGCTGCGCCTCTTTATTTTCAACAACTGGCTGGACTGTAACTTTTGTCAATCCTGTGGACTCATCCAGTTCAATGGGCACTAGAGTGAGTGTCTCATCCTGTGTGTCGATTTTCTCTCTTCCTTTCTCAGCATCAAGATCTCTACCACTTCTCAGAGTCACTACCATCAGCTGCTTTGGGACTTGGTCTTTTGGGTTTGTTTTTGTATCTGCAGGCAATGTCCCTTGAGGACGATTGTTGAGAGATATAGCAATCTGGCCCTCCTGTAATTCAATATTCTTGATGGATGTATCATGTGCATCTATCCTCTCATTTGTTTTGGTATTTGACCCAATTACCTACTGCATCAAAGCTTCCAACCTTGCAAACCCATCGTCGTGTCTACCCCCATGTTGTGGTGGAGGTGGATGGTATCCCTGCTGCTGATTTCCGGAATTATTTAGGTCTAACATATGGTGCCATGTTGTGTGGTGGCCTCATACCTGCTGCATTATACCGTAGTTGTGGAGGCCTGTATTGCTGTGGAGCCTGTTGACCCCAACTCGGATTACCTTGTCTCTGCCCTCCATAATTTGCTACATAGTTCATATCC